>JARHVA010001417.1:482500-952500 GCA_037957365.1 Torreya grandis | reverse complement strand
TTTAATTAGTCTCTAGTATATAAAAAATAATTTACACATGAATTTTTTATAAAATAAGTTATAATTCTCAAATATAATATTGAAAAACAAAGAGATAAATGTAGATAGTAACTTGGATAGGATTGTTAAACACATGACAACACCAGTCAGAATAGTACTATCCTATCCCCAAAAGACATAATTATCATATTCAGCTTCTCTTAGACAAGTAGGTCAAAAATACTAAAAATGCTAAAAATTAAAAAATTAAAAAAAAAGGTTACTAAGCGTCATTATTATGTTAAAATTGGGAAAATTGGATGCATACCAAATCCCCTGTCATAATTTATCAAATGCAGTCTAAAAGTGCTTAAATTGCAACAATAATATGGGTCATCAACTTGGCATCTTCAAACACTTAGATCTCAAATATCAATTAAGGTAATAATTAAAATTAAATTATTAATAATAATAATTTTCACCCTAATATATATTTATAGGTTGACTTTTTCCAATCTCACTTACTATGCTTAATGTGTGTTTAATTTTATTAACAAATTAAAACTTTAGAAAATGATATAGAGATTTATATTCATCTAAAAATTATGTCTTAAGTTACACCAAGACACAAATAATGCCTATTTTTCATCATAATTCTAATCACTTACCAATACAAACTTAAAAACATGTCAATTTTACATTTAACGATACAAGTGTCATTGCCTTTAGTAATTTTACTTAATAATCAATGGTGACTATTCATTATTCTATTTTATTACATTATATTGTGACTAATATAATGAAAACATTTGAATCTAATATGCAATATTCTAAAAATTCTAACTGATTTAACTTATCTAACTCACTATATATTTTGATTGGATCAATTCGCTACTCTCGTCGTTCATCTCAAAAGGGGAGAAAACATGGGGCATAAATTTGTAAATTGATACAAAATCAATATTATAACCACTTATCATGTCACACTGTGACCTCAAAGGTCCAAATATTGGTACGTTAATAAGGGAAATTTTCATGCAAATATAATCATAATCACAAATCACATATTATAAATTTCAAAATACTACACATTATAGTTATAAAATGAGGAAAATGTTTCAAAAATTCAATTAGTGACACACTTTATAGTTTTAAATCAATACAAATGGTTCAAAATTTAGTCATTAGCACAAATTATAGGGGTATATCTCATGCATATGCACCATATTTTAAAAACAAAGTAGAAAATCACATATATTAAGTGCATAATACATATTCAAACACAAATATTGAACAAAAATTTTAATTGGTATCTACATACATTTAAAAATTCTATGATTACATTAGGAACATGATATCTATTAATGTTCACTATATTAATGTCAAATTCTAAAGTTATCACAATGGGGCATGATATAGATTCATGATTACTATATTATTTTTAAAATCAAGAAACATACTATAGTTTTAAGGCATATACTGTATACTATTTTCTATCTATATAAATGGTAGGGGCATGGATGACATCCATTCTCTTATGACAATGCAATCATAAATAAAGTGAAAATTGAATCATAATCCAACTATATTGGTCGATTCAATTAATGTGCATTGTGCATGACTTGGAGTTCATTGTGCACTCTAAAAATATGCATTTAAATCCATTTATATTTTAGACCATTTCACATCTTGGGGTTATAAAGACCAGCTTGAGGTAAATTGAGGTCTTTGTATCCCTAAATGGGTCTTATTTATTTTATACATGTACAATTCAAATTGGGATTGATCATCCTTATTTCTCCAATTTCCAATACAAGATAAAATTTCTCCAAACAACATTTATTCTAGTCAACACATTGAGGTCTCTTCATCCCCCAATTATCATATTAGTCACATTACCACTTGAAATCTTATATATTTCCTTGGTCGGGAAATGTATAGTTGTTAAAACTCCCTTATTCTTCTCCATGGAATTCATGCTTATCTATGACATACATACATGTGTATTTTTTTTTTAATGTATTTTAAAATATTTAATTTATACTGACATCTTTCATTTATTTTGAACATTGATTGCATCTAGCTACATTCATTTCATTTTTAGGAGTACTTTGGATCATCAGGCCACATGATACATCTACACAATAAATATTTACTTAAGATTTTCATTCTCTTTTTCCCTTTTATCTGATATTTGTAGTTTATCTAAAATTATAGATTAAAGTGAGTTGGGGGGGTGAAAAATATGAACACCTAATTTTTTCACAACATTTGTTTTTAATTTTTTTTAATTAATTGATTTACTTATGTCTTAGCTCATGATTAAACACTTAAAGGTGAATGTTTCTTATATTCTCTACCTTTTACTTTATGATTTTATTTTTATTTCCCATTTCATTTTATGATCCTTTGTGACTTAATAAATCCCCTTTTTAATTATTTTGAATCCCTCTCTTAAGTATTTAAGTTTCTTTTTAATTATTTTAAGTCCCCTCTTATGTCTTTTGAATCCCCTTTATGTTATTTTGTGTTCTTTGTGTGTACCATAAATGTTTTATTCTAAATTATATATTTATATTTATGTTTATATTTATATTTATATTTATATTTACATATATATAATTAAATTTATTAGAAGGTAGTTGACCATAATCATTCTCATTTTTTAACAAACATTCACACATTTTTAATAATAATTCACAGCTACATATATGCTTACGCTAAAGTACTTGATCTATATTATGAATTAATATTACATAAAATGTTTGTGCCAATGGTGAACTATGATAAAAATAAAATTAGATTTTTATATCACCATTTCATACACATGCCTATAAAGGAGAAGTACATTGGCCTGAGGCCATTTGGCTATGTAGGCAACACTCATATTATATAAGGTTCTTTTAGGATAACTCAACCATTCTCACCATCCCATTTCCACCCTCCCCCCTTTATTATTTGATGTTTATATAATGTATTTGAAATAAACTAAGGTTTTGATATTATAGGTACATGTACATGAGAAACAAAGATTACAAAAGTGTAAATGAATAATATTGAATCCTATGCACCTCGTAGGAAAGTTACATATCTTCATTGAAAAAGGAAATTATAGACCAATAGGGATAAGATTTACCATAGTACATGTTTGAGTCTTTTGATCCTATCCTGAGCTCAAAATAATTAGAAAATTCTAAAATAAGTTAGTTATAGTCAATTCATATAGGTTTTAGTCAATCTATCAACCTACAAGGATCAAGGAAGTATATGAAAAAATATAAGTTTATATTCTTCCATTTTATTTCTTCATTGTACTTGTCTAACTTGCTTGTTAGAAATATACTTGTCAAAACTTTATTTTATTACTCATTCTACTCAATTTACATACAAATCTATATTTTACCAGATTTTTTTAATGAATGGTTATCCATTCAATAATCACATTTTAGATCAAATATATTGGTGAAACATTAAAATAATCATAGAGAATATAATTGCTAGAAAAGATAAAATTCCAAGGGGTGTGGACCTTTAGTATAGGGATTCATTTTTTAAATAACCAAAAGCTAGAATAGCAAAAAAGA
Organism: Torreya grandis; assembly: GCA_037957365.1. NCBI lineage: Eukaryota > Viridiplantae > Streptophyta > Pinopsida > Cupressales > Taxaceae > Torreya > Torreya grandis. The sequence goes on along the minus strand of JARHVA010001417.1, from coordinate 948,937 downwards.
AAAGGATTAGATCTAATCCCAAAACACCCTCCCACATGTGAACCCTAGTATGTGTACAAGAATATATATATATATATATATATATATATATATATATATATATATATATATATATATATATATATATATATATTCATTAATTATTTTCAAAATATGAAAGAGGCTTCTGATTAAAATTTAAAAAATGAGGAAACCCATAAATTATTTTGCAAATAGGTACACATTTCATCCCTTGAATAAATATTTAATAAAAATAATAAATTGAAAATTTTTGACAAATCTATACAATATTTTTACAAACAAAAAAAAATTTCTAATTATATAGACATAAATAGAAAAATATATGATATTTTTAAAAATAGATTTATTATGAATCATAAATGAGCCAAACAATATGGTATGAATCATAAGCAAACCCCTAAAAGATACAAAATAAAGAATAAAAAAAAATTGAAAATTGGCTACGTATTTGTGAAATATGAGAGATTTTTTTGAATAAAATTAAAAATTTGACAAAACCTAGAACTTAATTAGAAAATAGGTACACTTTTCACCTTATATGATAAATTTACTAAAAAAATGGTAAATTAAAAATTATGTAAAATCTGTACAATATTTTTATAAACAAAAATAGGTTTATGATTATACTAATATGAGTAGGAAAAGCCTATGATAAATTTGAATACAGAGCTATTATAAATCCAACATGAGCCAATGGATGTATAATGACTCGCAAGTGTATGAAGAGGAACCCTAACAATGAGATGAGGTAAAATCCTAGGGAAAATAAGTAAATGAATTTTGATTTTTCACGAGGAGGGGAAATCATTGATTAAATCTAAAAACCTAAGTCAAAATTTAAAAAATTGAAAAATAAGGTTAAACCCTAAAGGGAACCCTATGGGTTGAAAATATTAGAACAATAAACAAGTTCACCAAAAAAATTTATCAAAAATATGATTTTAAATTAACATTCGAGTATGCTTAGACTAAAACATAAACAACCCATTAAGTAAATCTCTAGACTAATATAAATCTTGACTATGTGTAGTTTGTATATCAAGATTTACATGTAGGTCATCACACTCACTAGTAAAAATAATAAATTTTGTAGTTGTAATCACACAAGGATCAAATAAATATTCATGGTCACCAACAACCTAAACAACTCACTCTAACAATACACTACCTACCACATCATATGGCACACTTTGTGTCAAAGTATGGATGGCCTCATTTACAATGCTAGACCAATAATAATCACATGAAATATCACATTATGTAAGTTATCAAAAATTATAAAAATGATTATCAAAAAAATATAAATAATAAAGCATTTTTTTGATAGTCACACTTAGATATCATTGCTACAATCTAAGCATCTCTGCCAATAGGCAATGTTGTATGATGTGGTGTAAGTGACACACATACTCCACCTCTATATCTTCTACCCTATATTAAGGAATCAACATCATCATATGCTAAAAAATGAAATAATAAAACCCAATGTGTTTTAGTCCACCACTGATTATAGGCTATTGTGTATCTTGTATCATCAATAATTGTTAGAGGAATAACATGCTCTTGTTTGATCATTGGATGAGGAGCTAAATATATATCTATATGACCTAGTATCAAACCAACTCTAAATGATACTCTAACATTATGTGTCTATGGATAAGGAGCTATAAGAACATCCTAAGTTATCCCAAATTGATAAGTCACTTACTCATATCGAAACCTATCATATACATTTTAAAGTTGATCTTATATCCATATGTTAACTCATATATGTCTCAAATCTTAAACATCCATAGGCCATGAATTGTATCCTCTATAAGGTCTCCACCAAATCATAGTAGGTGCCAACCTATCCAAAACCACCTTATACTCCATATTACTCAATACTTATCATCATGGTAGATCCCATCAAGCTGCAAATATATTTAGATGAGCCCAATTCTAGAGAGGGCCACCAAAAAGACAAATAATAGTAATATTATCATAAGCCCATACATGTAATAATGTATTAGTAACAAGGATACATATATGAGCCTCTAGGGTAAGTTTTAACATCTCTTGATATAAATAGGCTAATATACTATGCTCACATGAATTCCTAGTACAAGTTTCCTCAATAGCTCTAAAAACATGATACATGTGATAGGAGATATATACATGTCCTCCATCCATAACTATTAATGGTGTTATTATACAACATATAAATTTTTACACTCATAGAAGATCAATTGCATAATTTAATCTAACATCATTGTACCACCCCTAATCTACACCTCTAGGTCTAACTATCATAATTATGTGTGCTTTTTGCATACACCCTAAATCCACATAATCAATCACTATGGTTATGTCACCAATAATGATAAGTCACAACATGTGCCACACATCCTCCAAGGTGATGGTCATTTCACCCATTGGTAACTAAAAAGTACAAGTGATAGGATTTCATCATTTTTCCAATGTCATCATTGGATGCATATTTAAGTAATTTTTACTAAATAACCAACATGTGATAATCTATCCTCCTATAATGTGTGCCAATCAGCATCATCCAAACCTATCTCCAATAAATTACTCATATTTCTACCATATTAAACACTTGAGATTGTAATTCATGATATAAAAAAACCAAAAAAATAAAGTTTAATCAGTCTCAAATCTATACAAGTTTATTTTACACACAACATTTTTAGAAAATAAGTCAAAATTAATAAATAATACATCACCAAACACATGAAAACATCACTTAGAATTGTATGATCTTGTCCCAAAGGAACAAAATTGCCATATTCCTCTTTTCTTAGACAAGTAGGTTGAAAATACTAAAAAAAATCAATATTAAAATTTTAAGAAAACCTAATTACTAAATGTCATTATTACATCAAAATGGGTAAAATCATATACATACCAAATCCCCTATCATAGTTATCTCAATCATAGTTTACAAGCAATCAAATTGTAATGGTAATGTGGGTCATCAATTTGGCATCTCCAAACATTCATAGCTCAATTTTAAATCAACATAATAGTGAAAATTAAATTACAAAAGTAAATTTTCACCCTATTATCTATTTCTTAACTGAATTTCTTCCAATCTCAAATACTATGCTTCATACACATTTGATTCTATGTAAATCCAAATTTTAGAAAGTGATATATCTATGTATACACATCAAAAAAATGAGTCATAAGTTACACAAAGACATGCATGACATATTATTATACATCACAATATTGATTGATTACCAATAGCAACTTCTAAAATGGGTCAAATTTTACATGTAAGCAATATAAACACCATTGTCTCTAGTAATTCTATTCATTAATCAAATGTGACTATTTACTATTCTATCACTTATACTTTATTTTGACTAATATAATGATAATATTCAAATCTAATACATAATATTCTAACATTTATAACTAATTAAATGTATCTAACTCACTATATCTTTTGATTAGATCTATTTAGTACTTTCATCACTCACCTCAAAAGGGGGGCAAACATGGGACATAAATATTTAAATTATTGAAAAATCAATATTGAAACCACTTATTATAATATAGTGTGATATTAAAGGTTCAAATATTGGTATAGTAATGGGAGAATTTTCCATGCACATACATTTATAATCACAAAGCACATATTACACATTTCTAAATACTACATATTATAGTTACAAAATGAGGCAAAGGGTTCAAAAATTTAATCAATGACACACTTTATAGTTTTATATAAATAAAAATGGTTCAAAATATAGTAATTGGCACATATTATAGGGGAATATATCATGCATATACACTCATATTTCAATAATTAAGTATAAAATCATATAATTTAAGTTCACAATACTTATTCATACAAAAACATCAATTAGAATTTACAATTAGAATCTACATACAATTATATATTCTACAGTTATAATGGGGGCATGATACAGATTCATGTTTTCTATACTATTTTAAAATTGAAAAGGTATAGCTACATATTTTATGTTTATCATAATGGTGCATGATATAGATTCATGATTTCTATACTATCTTTAAAATCAAAGAGCATACTACAATTTTGAGGCATATATTATATACTATTTTATACTTGTGGACATGGTAGGGTATGAGATGACATCCATTCTCATGATCGTGTATTGAAGAACAAGTGATAATTGAATCATAATCCATATGCAGTGGTTGATTTGGTTAAGATGCATAGTGAATGACTTGGGCATGATATAGATTCATGATTTCTATACTATCTTCAAAATCAAAGAGCATACTACAATTTTGAGGCATATATTATATACTATTTTATACTTGTGGACATGGTAGGGTATGATGACATCCATTCTCATGATCATGTATTGAAGAACAAGTGATAATTGAATCATAATCCATATGTAGTGGTTGATTTGGTTAAGATGCATAGTGAATGACTTGGAGTTCATTACACACTTTAGTATTATGTGTGTGAATTCATTTATATTTCAACCCATTACACATCTTGGGGTTAAAAATATAGGCTTGATATAAATTCAGGTCTCTAGATACCTAAATGAGTGTCATTTCTTTAAAAAATGTATAATTAAAATTTGGGCTTGATCACCCCCAATTCTCTAGTTTTCAACACAATTTATCCAAACAACATTTACTACAATCAACACATTAAGTATTTTATGTCCCTTAATGGTTTATACATCACATTACCACTTGAAATCTTATCCATTTCCCTAGATAGGAAATTTATAGATGCTACAAGTCCCATTTTTCTTCTTCATATCATTCATATATCTCCATGGCATTCATACTTCTCCATGACACATATACAAGTGTATTTGTTCTTTGACTATTATTTAAAATATTTCAATTATATTTATGTATTTCATTTTCTATGAACATTGGATTCATCTTATTAAAAATATTTCATTTGTAGGAGAAATTTGGATCATCAAGACACATGATACGTAAACACAACCACTATTTACATAAGGTTTGCATTCTCTTTTTTCTTTTTATCCAATATTTTTAGTTTCACTAAAATTCTAGATTTAAAATGGGGGTGTAGACACCCAAATTTGAAACAACACTTATTTTTAATTTATTTATTTACTTGGGTCTTAGATTATTATTAAACACTTAATGGTGCACATTTTTTATATTTTCCACTTTTACTTTATGTTTTTTGTTATATCCTCCACTTTTACTTTATGATTTTATTATAATTCCCATTTCACTTTATGATATTTTATGAGTTCATAAGTCCCCTTTTTAATTCTCTTTAATCTCTATCTTAAGTCTTTAAGTTTCCTTTTAATTCTTTTAAGTCCCCTCTTAAGTCTTTTGAGTCCCCTTTAAGTTATTTTATGTCCCTTGTGTGCACCACTAAGTTTTTAATTTAAATTCCAAGAATCCATATATAAAAAAAGTTACTGGAAGGAATTTGATAATAATTACTCTCATGTTTAGACAAACATTATCACATTTTCAATAAATATTCAATGTTGCATATCTACTTATAGTAAATTGTTAGTGATATATTCTGAATTACTATTACATTGCATGTTTGTGTCAATGATGAACTAAGAGAAGAAGCATTTAGATTTTCATATCAGCATTTCATACACATCAATATAAGGGATAAAAACATAATCCTAAGGCCATTTTTATATGTAGGCAACAATCAGATTACATGAGGTTTTCTTAAGATAGCCTAGCCATTCCCACTACCCCATTTTCCCTCCATTTCTTATTTAATGTCTACCTAATGCATGTGCATGGATTAAGGTTTTGATACTATAGGTATATGCACATAAAAAAATAGATATTATAAAATTTGAAAAGAACAGTATTAAAGCCTCCACACCTTTTAGGTAAGTGTCAATCTTTGTTGCAAAAGGATAAAATTGGAAAATATGGACAAAATTGACCACCCCACCTGTCGAAGTCTATCGATCTTGTATTGAGATAAAAACAATATTTGGTGAACCTATTTATTATTCAAACATTGTTCAACCCTAGGTTTTCCTTAGGGTTCCAAACTTCTAAGGTTTTAAAAAAAAATCCTAGGGTTTAAAAAAATTTATCCTAGGATTTCAAAAAAAATCCTTCTCAATTTTCTATTTTCATAATTTTCAAATAATATAATGGCTATAGTGGATGATTAATTTTTGTTTCAAGTATCTATAGTTTTCATGGCATGTTGTATTCATTTAATCAATAAAACCATTCATAATCATGCAATAAAACTAATCAAATCACAAGCTAATAAATAAATAGTACTAAATCAAAACATTATAAAGTCAAGTATAACATTAAAACATGATCAGACATTAATTAAATATGTTATAAGGTTTCCTCTTAACCATGATTATGATGATAAATACTTTCCTTCTAATCAAGTCCATGTTATCATTATCTAAAGAGATAAGTTGAGCCACCTTATAATGTTAAGTAAAGTTAACCCATATGAAGGTAACCAATATTTCCATCCTTAACCACCCCCACCCCCCACATCTCATTTTGATGGTGTTTGTGTGTATATTTATTCAAAAACATCTAATATGTGTGTTTTTGAATCCCTTAAGGATCAAATCATCGCTATGATCAAGTCAATAGAGGAATTTAAAAAGTAAAATTAATATTTTGGTTAAAAGATCACATCATGGGAAAATAATAGCACATATACAAAGAATATATCACATGCTAGTGTTAATCATTTATTTGAATCTTCATCTATCAAATTTTCACCTAAAAATATTTCATATCAAGATGGGAACCCAAAATAGAATACATCTAGAACTAGTGATTCAAAAAATATGCAAAAGGATATTAAGAGTCAAATTTGATTTTTTTTGAGAAATATTTTGAAAAAAAGTTATAAAATTGCCTCCTATGCATCCTTTAATAATCACAAAATACTATTGTGCATATCATATAATGCATGGTCATCATATATATAGTTCTTTGGATTTTAAGAAAAAAATACAAAGTATCATTGATAGTGGTGATCCTATAATATATACATCAATAAAGCAACCCATTTACATCATGAATGCATCTCCTAAAGATCAAGTTTGGATACAAAAAGACAAGTTATATCAATAAAACTTACAAAAATTAAAAATATGACAAAGATAAATTACAAAAGGAATTCATCAAAAAGGAAAAGTTACTAAAATATGATTTATCAAAAATGTAACAATAAATTCAAGAAAAAAAGAAAGCATATTAAAATAATTTATCTCAAATGAAGGTCAAAATAAAAAAATGTGTCTACAAAGTCCAAATATAAAAATATGGTTGTTAAGGATTAACACATAAAAGAGCAAGATGAAAAATCAAGGTTACAAAAAGAAGATGTTAAAAATAAAATATTGTGAAGAGAACAATCGGAAATAAATAAATTACTAAAATAAAAAATGGAGTAAGGTTGCAAAATTTACAAGAGAGGTTACAAAATAAAAATTATTACAAGAGAAGTTGTAGAAGCAATCTCAAGTGAAGCAAGAAAGCATTCTTAAGAAATGGTTTATAACATAAGAGGTCAAAAATAAAGATAGACCTATATAACCTCATGTTACAAGTGTGTTTCTAAAGGAGGCAATTATAAACCTTTCTTCTTATTAATAAATTTCATATCATTTCCCACATATCTAGCAATAAATTTACCGATGTCAAGGTTATGGACTATCATAAATTAAATTTTTGTTCTACATAATTTATTTTATTTCTTGGATATAAGTTTTATTACATATATTAAACTATGACATCAACATCACGTCTAAGATCATTTAATTTCATAATAGTGTTTGATTCAAAAGAGTATCATCTTAATTTTATTGTTATTTCTCATACAAATGCATGTAATGTTGTGCTTTAAGGTTCACAGTTAAAATCAATAGGGGAACTGATAGATATAAATAAAGTTGAATTACATTTGATCATGAATATAAGGTTAGTTATATTTCAAAATAGGTAACATATTTTGAATAAGAACACACAAAGGAAAACATCTCTCAAGTAAAGATAGTACAATTTTAGTAAATGAACATGACATAACACATGATAAAAAAAAAAATTGAAGGTCCAATACCACAATATGTAGTAGTTAGTTTTACCTATACATATACAAAAGAGGACAATAGTATCATACCATAATTTTATGATTAAGAGGATGATTGAGACCATGATAATGATTATGCAAAAGCTAGTTCGAATAAAAAAATTAATATGCTAGATGAATATGGAATTATAATTGAGGGTTATAACACATGATACATTTTTTTTATTTTGATATACAAATATCTAGCACATTTTTTTAATACTTGTCATTCATCTACCACTTCTCATAGATTTTTGTGTTCCTCATTTGGGTGATATCATCAAGTAACTTATGCATTTCTAAAAAAATAAAAATTGGATTGTACATAGCTTTTGACATGTTTCTTATTATTTTTCTATTTGATTACATGTTTTATTGATTGATCCATTCTTCTATTCCCTTGAATTTTTTTGAATTTTTGGCCTCTTGGTCCTTTTATTTTACTTCCCAGATCTGAATAAATTAAAACATTGTTCAATCCTACTAAAAATTACCATTTTATCTACTTGAACATGATAGAATCAATTACCGATATTTTATTAGTTGGTAAATCTTGTCCTTTACCTTTTTCTACCTAGAATTGATAGTTTTAGTAAATAAACCCTTAACCCTACCAATTTTTAGATTATTCTCTTAGTTTCAATATGTAAGTCATTGTTTTTCATGCAAAATTTCTTATTTTTAAAATTATATTGTTCATACATGTGACATCTTTAGAAAAGGGTGAATTTGATGAAATTATAATGTACAGTCAATTTTTATATATATTATTAATGTTCTATCATGATCTCAAATGTTACAATGAGGGAATTGTGTTTACATTTAACTATTCAAACCTTTCCTAGTGCAAATGTTACATTGACACTTGTTTTGAATATTTAGATATTCATTTGTTCTTCTATTCTCAATACATTTCTTCATTAAATTTTTTAATGTTGTTGGTTTCAATATTGTAAAAATATGAAAAAAAAATCATATAGTCTAAAAAAGCACAAACATTCAAATATTCTAAAATATCCAAAATCAGGACCTAAGCATGTTTTAAATCTATTTTATATATTTACATTGTGTTATTTATCTTATGATTAGTAGATAGAATGTTATTTATATATCACACATGCATTTCATCGGTAACTATGAATGTTGTACAAGACATACAAACTTCTCTAAAGATTAATATCTTTCAATTTCTTTTACCCATTAACCTTGCTAAGTTGGGGTCATCTTATTCATAGGTGATAGTATGTATGTGTTATCATTATATAACCCCTATACTCTTAATCTTTGATTTTATTTACAAATGTATTGTTAACATATTTTTCTTAGATAGTCTATATGAACATGTTATTTACTAGGATATTAATACATTACATATGCATAGTTATATTATCTTCTTTATTTCTATGTTACATTGATGTTTTTACCAATACATAGTAGATTAAAACATTGATGTCATATTATGTTGGCCCGTGGCCATTGGTCAAAGACTTGATTGATACATATTTATGATATCTTGCATGTTGTGTGTGACATTTGAACATGTCATTATTTTTGGTCCTTGGTCCTATGTGTGTGATAAATATGAACATATCCCTTGTTTGTGACATTATATGTGTCTATGTGTGTTATTTATGATATTTGAACATTTCCTTAATTTTGGCCCTTGGCCTTTCTTTTTTGATAATTTATATCATTGTGATTGTTGTGTCTTTACTTTTTGAGCTTGATGGACTTTGATAAGTTTCATGATCCATATCAGTCACTCCTAACATACTAACATGTTAATTCAAATTTTCAAAAGTTATATGCAAAATTAAAATTTTATTATGCTAACACATTTTTTTCATATGCTATAAAATTTCAAAAATGACATATTTAATACACATGTTTCAAGTTAACTTATGTTTTGAGATGAGTAATGTTTTTAGAATAAATTCCCTCACCTCAAAATGGGTGCATTTCAGTGGGTTTCTCATGGATGAAATAGGCCATTTTCAACTACAAAAATTAGTTTTGGCACAATTACAACATCAAATTTTGAGCAATGTTCCAAAATATAGTTATTATCAAATAGTATGGGGGTAGATATCATGCATATACACTCATATTTCACTTTCAAATAAAAAATTCACATAGTTTCAAAGTTTAGACAAAATTTAAAATGAGAATGTACATATAATTTAAAATTACATAATTATATTGGGGGCATGATATAGTTTTATTCCACATTATTCATTCTATTTTTCTAGTTGTAGACATGGTATGAACATGGGTGCAATCCATTCTCTTGTGATCATGTATTCATGAAAAATGTTATAATCAAATCTTCAACCATTTTTAGTGGTTGATTCATGCATGACGAATGTATTGGAGTTCATTATGCACTCCATCATTATGAGTGTAAATTCATTTGGATTTTAACTTGTTTCATAGCTTGGGGTTAAAAACAATAAATGACGTAAATTAAGGTTTCAACTTTCTTCAATGGGTGTTATTTTCATTTTAAAAGTGATAATTCAAGTAGGGGTTTGATCACCCCAAATATTTTCCAATGCTTTAGCTAATAAATCATCTTCTCCAAGTTATTCATGGGAGGTTCTCACTCTCTAATGATTAAAGGAAACTTCATCACCAAGCAAAGTCATAAAGATTAGCATAAATTCTACATATATAGGTGTATTCATTGCATATTTTCATTTAAATTTTCAAATTGAAAAAAATCATGAAAAATATTCAAATTTAGAAAATATTATTTCAAATTTCAAATTTTCAAAGTTCAATAAATTTTTAAAACATTCCAAAATCAAGTTTTTAAAATTTTAGTTTCAAAGGAATAAAATATCTACTTCATGTGTTTTGTAAGGTTTACCAAAGTGTATGGTGCCTTGAATGATTAAATTATTCAACTCAAATATAAAGTGTGTCTTACACACTAAATTATAGGTTTCCTTTGATATATATATTTTACTTATATAATGGGGGAGGGGGGTCGGGTGAGGGGTGTGATAACCCAAATCTAGTCACGAACACTTGATAATGCCTACTTTAAATTAATGTGTAATTATATCATAATAATAAAATAATACCAATTATATATTAAAACCATAATTAATCACATATATAAATATTTTAATTTCTAAAACATCACTATGCATCTATATGCCTCAGTCTAGACCCAAAATCTAGCATGTTTCATTGGGGACAAGATCGCCTGATAGGGAAAATAATGGTAAATGTTATTATTTATATCTAGTATTCATGTATTTTCCCTACCAACTATAATATATTAGAATTGAACCCTCCCTAAATTCATTTTACATTTTTTTATGATTCTTAGTAAGTGGTCATCCCTTTTGAAATGTTATAAAGGCACATTCAATTCACTTATTACATAGCTTGAAAATTTTCAATTCTTAGGCTTATTTAAACAAGTGCACACTGAGAAAAATTTCCATATTATTCCCAATTTGTGTCTTAATCACCTAAATTAGTCCTTATCCAAGTATTTAACTAATTTTTATGTAGCCCTTATCTTGCATGATCAAGTATTCAAGCCAATTATATATGCATTTGATTTAATAGTTTTGGGAATATCAGTGTATTATTCCTAATTTAGTTAAGGGTTTGAGTTAATTAAATTAGTAAATACTATTGGGATAATTAAGCTACTAATTTGTATAATTTAATTTCAATTTAAACCTTTCTAAAAATATTGATAAATGTGGAGAAAATAATACTTAGCTGGAAATAGACTGAGATGGCTAAGATAGGGTCTAAAATTTATTGTGCAGGTGGTATAGTGTCACAAATCAAGATCTAGATTTCATTTTATGAAAGGATAGGATCACCAAAATAGGACACCCTTGGGTATATCACTATAGTCCTCTTATATCATTATTTTTTAGGAGACTTGAGATTTTTGGTTTTTGTTCACTGCCCCTATGTGAGCCTGCCTATGAAATTTTTAATGTTGGATGTCTATGGAACTCCCTGTAGAGCTGATTCAGTCTTTAAACCCTAGAATCCATTATGATTTGACAAATTCTGAGATATATTTGGGGTTAGTGTGTTTAATATTCACTGAATGTGTATCCACACCCCTTGTGTAGGCACACTGCATACATATTAATACTCATACTAAGATTCACTTGATGTGCTTTGTGCAATAGTATGTATGAAGATGCAAAATGATAAAATTGGGTGTAATTGAGGTGGCTAGGGACTAATTTAAGGGTTTGAATAAGATTTTGGTTATATTGGATGTCTATATATAGATAATAGGGAAATATTCCTGAGTAGTCTTTCTTGTATTCTTGTTTTATTTATGATATTTTCCAACCCCTTCTAAATGAAATTTGAAGGGGATTTTATAGAGATATATGAGTCATGGGTCTAATGTATTTTTGCTAGGCTGACACAATGAGGAAGAGTAATTGAGATAAAATGGTCACCTAGGCTTGAAATGTGATTGGATAGGAGTGCCAAACTTAGACACCCTAGGGTCTGATGGTATAGTCCAAGTTAGGCACTATTGTCTTAAGGGTACCAGACCTGGGGGTTAGATTTTTCATGGGAAAATCAACTTGGCTAAGATAAAATAACTATTTGAAAGGCTAAAAATAATTGTGAATCATTGAAAATGTGCCTAGAAGGGTCATGAGAGCAAACAAGAGGGACCTATGAGTTGGGTGTCATAAGCCACACTCAATTTACCAAGCTTCACATTTTATATGACTACATCATTCATATAGTTAAAGGATCACAATTTCATGAACCACTTAGGTGGGGGAACTACATTGGGATTGATTTTATTTTTTGGAGTATTTGATATGTAGGAAGCATCCAATCATCATAATGGTGATTGGGGTTAAATTAGCCAATACACACTCCCTTTTTTCATGTTTATTGGTCATTCAATAATTATGTGCCCTAATATGTTTTTTAACTTAAAAAATCTATATGTAGATCACTCATGCATTTTTAAATACAAAATTAGTGCACACATGCCAATTTTCCACTATCACATTTGATATGCCCTAAATTCATGTTTCCTAAAAAAGAATAAAATTGACATATAGGGACAAAAGTGACCAATGATATTGTCTCTATCTAGTGTTCATGTCTTTATATGATCTCAAATCTAATTTCTGGGAAGATTTTATTTTTGAACCTATTTTCATATTTCTAATTTATTTCAATCAACACAATCATTTAGATAGATCAAAAATCTAAGTTTATCCTTCACTTTCATAATTTTAATCTTGTTTGTAGTCATTTACCTTCAATTTATTATTAAAAAGTGCATTTATATCACCCTACATTTTTCCATTATATTTATCTAAATTAGGATTAATTTCACTATTAATTTAATTCAAGATAAAACATGTTACCAAAATTATAAATTCTTCTTTAATAAAAAAATCAAATTCTACAAAAATTGAAAATGTTTCTCTTGATATTTTTATAGATGATGTCAATACTATAAAAGATGAAGGTACTTCCCTTTTTTACCTCCTAATGATGAAAATATGGAAAAAATTGAATTTCATTACTATTTACTTTGTCTTGATCATGAAAAAGTTAAAATGTGATTCATATATTCTCCCTCTAAAAGAAACAAACATAATTCCTTATTTTCTAGAAATGCAAGTAATTTTAGTAACCTAAATCTAATCATGTCAATTATATCCATTTTTACCTTTAATTAAATTGTGAACTTAATTAGTACATATTTTACTACATCACCCCATATTAATCATAATAAATTACCTATTTTATCTTAAAACTATCATTTGTTGCATATATAAATATTATACTTGCTAAAAACACAACTATGAATCTATATGCCTTAGTTTAAACATGAAATCCAACACTTTTCCTTAAGGGCCAATATTTCCCAATAGGGAGAATAATGGTAAATGTTATTGTCCCTATCTAGTGTTCTTATATTTTTCTCACCAATGGTAATATTTTAAAATTGTACCTTATTTAAGGCCATCCTCCATGTTTTTAGCTTCTTAGCATGTGGTCATCCCTATTGAGTTTATATAAAGGTATATTCAAGTCACTTATTACACAAATTAAATTTTTTAAATTTTTAAGCTTTTTTACACAAGTGCACATCGATAAAAAGTTTCATATTCTTCGTAGTTCAGGTCGTAAGTACCTCAAATAGTCCTCAACCAAGTCTTAAACTAGTTTTATATAACCTGAATCCCACATGATCAAGTATTCAAGCCAATTATAGATGCATTCATATATTCAATAGAGCACAATTGAAATAAACACTTATGTGGTAAAAATGCATTGGGCTTGATTTACCTCATTTGAGTAATTGATATGTAGACAGTGTCCAGTCATCAACACAATCAATTAGATGGATCAAAAATTTAAGTTTATCATTCAATTACATAAATAATTCTTGTTTTAAATCATTTTTCTTTATTTAATTCATTCATTTACTTTTATTTTGCTATTAAAAAGTGTATTTATATAACCCTTCATTATTCCATTCTATTTATCTATCAATTTCACTATTAATTTAATTCAAGATGAAACATTTTGTGAACCCATTTATTATTCAAACATTGCCTAACCCTAGGTCTTCCTTAGGGTTCTAACCTTCTAAGGTTTCAAAAAAAATCCTAGGGTTTTCAAATGTTTTTTATCCTAGGGTTTGAAAATAATTCCTTTCTAGTTTTATTTTATTATCATTTGATAATAATTTCATGGCTATAGTGGATAAGTGCTTTTTGTTTCAAACACATATAATCTTTATGGTATGCAATAAAATCATTCATAATCATGAAAAAATGAATCAAATCACAAGATAAGATGCAAACATTACTAAATTCATTTGATTTAAAGTTAAGTATAACATGAGAAAAAGAGAAAACATTAATTCAACATGCTATAAAGTCTCCTCTTAACCCTCAAGATGGTGATAACTACTTTCCCTCTAACTAAGTACATGTTATCATTATCCTAAGAGTTAAGTTGAGCCACCCTATAGTGCCAAATGAAGGTAACTAAATTTTCATTCCTCAACCCCATCCACCTCTCACATATTCTCTTGATGGTGTTTTTATGCATATTAAATCATAATTACCTATGGTTTGTGTTTGTGAATCCCTTAAGGATTAAATCATCACTATGAGCTAGTCAATAAAGGAAATGAAAAATAAAATCAGTATTCAGTTCAAAAATCACATCATGGGAAAATAATCACACATATATGAATAATTCAAATTATATCATGCACATATATAATCATATATCTATTTTATGCCTTAGAATATTTCATATCAATATGGGAGGCCAAAATAGAATACATCTACAACTAGTTATTCAAATAGTATGTAAATGGCTATGAAGAGTCCAAATGAAATTGTAATATAAATGCTTCAAAACAAAGTGATCAAATTACTTCCTATTCATCCTTTAATAAGATCAAAATAATATTGTGAATATCATAGAATGCATGGGCATCATACAAAGAGTTGTTTAGATTTAAAGAAAAAAATACAAATTATCATTGATAATGGTGATACTTTAATAGATACATCAATAAATCAACCCACTCACATCATGAATGAATTTCATAAATACAAAGTTTGGATACAAAAATAACAAGTTAGAGAAATAAAATTTACAAAATTAACAAGATGATA
The DNA here is from genome assembly GCA_037957365.1 of Torreya grandis. Lineage (NCBI taxonomy): Eukaryota > Viridiplantae > Streptophyta > Pinopsida > Cupressales > Taxaceae > Torreya > Torreya grandis. Next base: position 933,148 of record JARHVA010001417.1, on the reverse strand, counting down.
AATATAAATTACAAAAGAAATACATCAAAAAAATAAGAGAAGTTGTAAAAATAAGTTCAAGTTAAGAAAAAAAATCATTATTAAGAGAGGGTTTATAACAAAAGAGGCTCAAAATAAATAAATACCTTAAAAACCTCATGTTACAAGTGTATTTATAAAGGATGAGATTACAAAACCTATCAATAACCCTTCACTATCATTGCCCACATAGATAGAAATAAAGTTACCAATGTCAAGGTTATGGACTATTAAGAATATATATATATATATATATATATATATATATATATATATATAATTTTTCGTATCTCTTGGATATAATATTTATTACATAGATCAAACCATAGCATCAACATCATGTCTAGGATCAATTAAGTTAACAATATTGTTTGATTCAAAATAATTTAATCCTAATTTCAATGTTATTTCTCATGCAACTGTATATAATGTTGTGTTTGGAGGTTCATGGTTAAAATCAATAGGTAAAATATATAGATAAAAACAAAGTTTTCATTAAATTTGATCATGAAGACAAGGTAATTTCCATTTAAAAGAGGGGACATATTTACAGCAAGAACACACATAAAAATATATATCAAGAAAAGATAGCTATTACAATCATAGAAAAGGAACATGACATAACACATAAATAAATTATAAGGTTCAATATCATAGTATGGGGAATTTGGTTTTACATATACATATACAATAAAGGACAAGAGTAGCACACTACAATTTCAGGATCAAGACAATGATTATGATTATGATTATGATGATTTCTATGTATAATATGATTGGAATGACACAAATAATATGTTAGATGGATATGAAAATATAATTGAGGGTTACAAAACACATGATACATATTGTAATTATTATTTACACACATCTAGCACATTTCATTCAAAATAAGTCATTCATCTACCACTTATAATAGGTTTTTATGCTCCTCACATTGGTGAGATCATTGGATAGTTTTTTGCATTTTAAAATATTCTTAAATTTTAAAAATATTCAAATAATTCAAAATAAAACTATTATTGTACATATATTTTGGACCATTGCTTAAAATAATTCAAATAATGCATTCCTTTTGTAACTCCTCTTTGTCATCTTGTTCTTTTTGTAATTTTAAATTCTCTAATTTTGGCTTGTGAAGCTTTTCTTGTTCTGAATTATCCTTTGGTATCCATATTTTATCTTTTTGAACTTTTAATTTTTCTTTAGGAGATGAAATCATAATATGAGTGGTTTTCTTCATTTAATTATCAGTTATAGGATCACCATATTCAATTATCTTTTTTTTCTTTCAAAGATAAAAAAACTATATGTATGATCTCCATGCATTCTATGATATGCACAATGGGTAAGTGTATGGAGTTGGGGGATAATTCCATAGACATTTTTGTTAATGAAATCATGTTATTAAATAACACAATCATTTTATTTAATTAACATGATCGCATTATTTAAATTATGGCTTAATAATTACTGATCTATAACATGATCACATTATTAAATAGTGTGTTCACATTATTTAAAATAATAATATGATCATGTAGAAGAGGTAAGTGCTAAAATATACACTTATATACCCTAAATTTTAGTAATTTTTAGTGGTAATTTGTTTATTTTGAACTCCCATCCTACTAACCCTCTTGTTCTTTTGCCTAACCCTCCACATAACCCTCTTGTTCCTCCTCCTAACCCTATATAAAACCCTCTTGTTCCTCCTCCTATCCCTCCATCTAACCCTCTTACAATCCCATAAAATCCCCCAAGCAGTTAGGAGAGTCTAGTTGACCACATTATGGGAAATAAAATTGAAATTGAAGAATTAATTAGAAGAATGAGGGATCCCACTTCAAAAAACACCCACTGTACCTATCTATCCAATTCCCTAGAGACATTATTAGGTCAATTTGACTCTATAATGAGTCAAATTGATATATGGGCTTCATATCAAGATAGTTGTATGGCTTATTATGTTGATAAATTATTATCACTTGAGTTCAAGAAAAAAGACAAATCAAAATCCTCCATTTATGCTTTATTCATTAACACAACCACCAATGCATCATTTTTGGTAACTGCTAAACATTTTCCAATCCATCACTACCAACATAATTTAATCATAGCCAATTTTTAGGATCGATGGTGGATCGTGTTTGATAACCCACCATGTAACAACCATGAGGTCCCATTGTATTTTTTGAGAAAATTCTAATGTGAATTTGTTCTTAATGAGATTCTAAACTATTTTGATTATAGTGAGTTTTAGGGCCAAGGAAAGGCTCTACATAGGATCGACCAAGTACATGTTATGCACCTAATTAGCCTACAATGATCCATATAAAAAATCCATTTGAGCTTGATATCCCCTCTATAGTTCATTATTTCATGGAGATCAACACGTCATCTTCTTAGTTTGCTCATTGATACATTTGTGTAACATACGAGTAGTCTCTTACATATCGATGCTAGAGATACACCACCTAGTATGCATACCTAACCCCACCCTTGAAATTCTTGTGAAGCTATGTGAACTGGACCTTTTGATAATGATAGCATTGGTGGTTCAAATGGATTAGATAATATTATTATGAGTGATGATTTGTTGGCACACACATTTGGTGTGTAGACATCAACCACTACACAAATGCAAGTATATTTTATATAAATGTCATGTTAAATTTAAGTTATATTTACAAATTTGATTTAGATAACAATTGATTTACATAGAAATTGAATTATTATATGTCATTTTTTATGTCTCAGGAGGTGACCGTGCCTTCATCGTCATAATTGACATTTGAAGCATTTGACTTGACACATCCATTGTTTATATTTTTAGATCCAGATATTGGCCCATTTACTACTACATATGTCTTTGTTAGGATGACACATTTTACTTATACAGAGGTAATTTAGAGTTAATCTTATGCTCAATGTACATTTAGTCTATGTATGTTTTCCTTATAAGTTTAAGTTAAATTTATCTATCAAAGATCTTGATGTAGAGGTTCTAACAAGCTTCCCTGATATGGATGGAAACACACACTTACCTCTACCAAATACCCAGATTTGATGTTTTTTTGTCCTTCTTTATCTTCTATCTTTAACCTCTTTATCTCTTTGATCACTTTACATTTACTAGGCATTTCGTGTTTACTCTTACCTATTCAATGGCTCTTAAGCCTCCTTGTATTTACTTAATTCTCCTTCTCTACTTAAATTCATTTTACTAATCAATAACCTCTGCAATATTTCCTTTTAACATCAACTTCCTTAGTTGTTACTCTATTTTCATGTTCTCTTTCTTTATCCTTACTCTATTCTTTAGAATCTTCTTATGTGTTTGCATAGTGTTACCAATATAATGGTAACAAAATGGTATTTTTAGCCATAGTGTGATGAGATAAAATCTTTCTTCAAGGAAAGGGGAGGCTCCCTTCTTATTGCTAACTAAAACAAGTAATTATTTACACTAATTTTATTAAGGTGAGTGTCATCATATCATCCAATTCTCTTTTTTTAGAATTGATGTTCACTTACAAACTTTCTTCTATTCTTTACAATGTATTTTCAAAATATAAAATTACTTGATGGAGCAATAATAACCGATATTCAAATTAGTTAGCGGGAAGAGTAACTAGAATAATATCAGCAAAATAACATGAATGGATGGAACAAAGTACAGCCCAAAATCTTCACCTTATTTCCAACAAAGATTAAAATCACCAAAGAAAAATAACTTATGGCCCAAAGTCTCTATGGTAAGTCACTTTAAATGATGAACACAAACCCAATAACTAAAATATAGCACACAGACTCCAAAATCAGCTTCTTGACACCTTCTATTTTATAGAAATTTCACACCAAAATACAATCAAAGCACAAGAAGATGTAATAGAAAAGACATAATAGCATTCCCAACACACCACAACTTTATTTCACCACAAAGATTGAAATATCACTTGATTTTCTTATATTGATGGAATTCAAGATTTATAATACGATGAAGTACATTTTAGTCACATTGTTGATATGATGAAAGGGAAATCAATTTTTCATTGGAATGCAGGAGGGAGAGATGCCTTTCATGAATTCAAGGAATTAATTACACTTGCTCCTATCTTAGTATACCCTAACTATACCAAGACTTCATCATGTACAATTATGCTTCTGAGCATACTCTATCTATAATCTTGGTGCAGCCAAATGAAGAGGGAATTTAATCTCCTATAGCTTTCATGAGTTTACCTCTAAAGGATCATGAGATCAAGTACTCACCCATGTAGAAACATGATTACATTTTGGTGAAAGCGGTTAAGCATTTCAAGTATTACATCCTTAATTCTCATACCATTGTACTAGTACCAGATTTATAGTCAAGTCTATCCTAACTCAACAAGAATTTGGAAGAAAAAGAGGTAATTGGATTGCTAAAATCCAAGATTATGATATGGAGACTAAGCCTATAAATCTATTGCATGGAAAAGGTTTGTGCCAACTCATTACAGAAAACAAACCAAAAGAGGCATCCAACAATGAAGGAGACACAGAAAAAGAGCTACCCATGGTCTTGTTTGTGAGCACAACAAATGAATGGTACTCTAACATTACTCTTTTCCTCACAAATGGAGAATGTCCATAGCATTTATCTCACAAAGAGAAGAGGAAAATCAAGCTTAAAGTTATGAACTTCATTCTTTTGAATAATGGTTTGTATAAGCAAAACATTAATGGATTTTTCTATGATGTGTAGACAAATCACAACAAGGTAAGTTGTTGGAATATTTTCACAATTTGGCATGTGTAGGATATTTCTCAGCTATGGTCATAGCACACAAGATTTTACAATAAAGATACTATTAACCAACCATTTTTTAGGATGCATACATATGGGTGCATAAATGTGAGAAGTACCAACAATTTGTGGGGAAACCCAAGTTAGTAGCCTACCCCTCAAGATATTAGTCATTGAAGAACCTTTTCAACAATGGGGTATTTAATTCATTGGCATGGTGAACTCATTGTCAAGTATAGGTAATAGTTATGTTCTCACAGCTCCTAATTACCTTACTAAGTAGGTAGAAGAAATTCCAACCAAACATGCCACTTCAGAGGTTATTTGTAACTTCTTTAAGGAAAACATCATCACAAGGTTTGGAGTGCCTAAGAAAATAGTAATTGATAATTATGCTTGTTTCACATCCCAAGAGATGACTTAGTTCTATTTTGAATATGGAATCATTCTATCTCACACCTCGGACTACTTCCCTCAAGGAAATGGTCAAGCTGAGTTAAGTAATAAGAACTTGGTTACTATCATCAGAAAGTTGGTAGAGGAAAATCATAGAACCTGGCACAAGGCATTGTATGACACATTATGGGTTGATTGCATCACTCCTAAGAGAGCAATTAGTATGTCTCCTTTTCAAATTTTGTATGGATCAGATGCAAAAACACCCATCACATTAGAGTTACCTACTCTTAGATTGGATAAGGAAATTGAGGATGAAACATTTGAAAGTTCCTTAGACAATCATATTATGTACATTTTCAAATTAGAGGAGCAACATAAAAAGGTGGTTGACCACATTGCTAAACATCAAAACCAAGTCAAGAAGCTTTTTGACAAGAAGGCCAAGCCATGAGATTTTCAAGTTGGGGATCTAGTTATTTTGTGGGACAAGAGAAGAGAGCCAAAAGGAATGTATAAAAAAAATCATTCCTTTTGGAAGGGTCCTTTCCTCATTCATTAGCTTTTTGGAGAGCACAGTTTCCTTTCAACGTATCTAGATGGCACACTATTACCACTGCCTTATAGTGGATAGCATCTAAAGATTTTTACTCAGTGAGACTCTAGATAAGTTTATACATTTTGTAAATATCTATATATTCTTTTATTTTGTCTTTTGTCTAGTCTATCACTGGACTCCATGGCCCAATGGAGAAAGGCACTTAGAGTTCTGGGATTCTATTTCCTTCAAGAATTTTAAAGAATGCCTGAAAGAAATTCTCCAGTCAAAGCTATTTTTTATCCTTAAATTTATTAGTCTCAATTCATGGGATAAGCCCTATGAAAATTGTCTATGTCATAGCCTAAGCTCTAAGCACATGAAAAGATGCCAATCACTACCTCCTTGCATTCATTTTTATTCAAAAAGTTGGTTTTTTGGGGGAGTTTTTCACTTCATGCAGTTTAGAGAAAGTTCTCTGAACTATACCAAGTTTGAATTCATATAATCCAGATATTTTTTTTTGAACTGCACCCCAAGGTGCAAGAGTGGAAAAATTCTTTGCTATTACACATGCAAGGTCAGAGAATTTATCTACTCTTGTAGGGGGGCCACCACCCCTATGATAATTAGTATGCATTAATTACTATTTTTATATATAATTAACCTCATAATTTCTTTTTTACCACTGATTCATCCTTTTCTTTCTATTTTTGTGCTTGTGTGCATCTCCCTCAACATTTTCATGTTGACTTACATCTTTCTTCATTGTTTTTGTGATTGATTATCTCAATTCATCCATGGTTTCCCTCCATTACCGATCATAGGTAACTTTTTTTTTGTTATCTCTTTATTTTTTATACCCTAGGTTTTTGAACCCCTTTATTTTCTTTTAAATTTCAATTAAATCATGTCAAATATTTTTGTAAACTGTTGTAGTTTTTCTTTTTCAAAGTATGTTTTTTAATCCCCATGTGCCTCAAATTTTCCTTGAATGGCATGTTTCATATATCGAGAGTATGAAGACATGATCATTGGATGCATTTTCGAGATTATTATCTGATATGAACTATTCTTGGCATGCCTTCAAAACTTGCCTTTACCACACATGTGCACCTCAAAGAATTTTCTTTGAATTGAACCCTTACATTTTTTCCATTTTCCCCATGCACCTCAAAGAAAATTCTCTAAAGTGCATGTAACTAACCCTCTGGTGCACTTTAGATATTTTATTCTGAGGTGAATCATAAACCCAAAACTCTTAATGTAGGTCAAATAATTTTTTCCAACCTACACTAAGACCCACCTAATGGTGTAAGTTAGAGAAAAATCTTTGATATGTACCTAAACAATAAATTCACCCATGGTGAAAATTAGAGAGAATTCTCCAATCTACACCTAATGAAGAAATACCCATCTAGTGCAGTTTAGAAAATTTCTCTAAATTACACGTAAAGCCTTCAAACCCTATGTAGTTTAGAGAAAATTCTTTGAATTACATAGCTTTGGTCCTATCCTATGTAAAATCATATATTTGTCTTGCTCTTGTATTTTCTTTTAAAATAGGTCAAAATTACTAACTTTGGATAATTGGCATTCCCCCTTACAATCACTTGATCAATGTCAAAGGATTCTCCTACCAAGAAAGTGATGAAATATAAGTTTTAAGGTGTGTTCTTGGCATCCATAGTCAAATCAAATGTATTCCAGATTGGAGATATTGAGATTGGCCATGTTGATATGGTTAAATTCTTATAGAGGCTTGGTAGGGATCCCATTACACCACATATTTAAGCTTTCCTAAATAGCAAGATTCATTTAGCAATCGTGTTCCCCATGTTAGCACAAGATCCAAAGTTCATCTTGATAGTTACCACACACTTTGATAAGCAAACCATATTAGTCAAGGATGTAGATGAAAAGTTGATCTTTTGTCTCGATGAAGAATACCTTGATAAAATATTTCATCTCTCTGATATTGAGGAATATTTATATATAACTATGAACTTAGCCCAAGAGTACTATGATAATAATTTTGACAAGTGCAAAAAACACATCAATTCTCACTGGCTTATAACTCCTTGATATTTCATTATGAGATGACCCAAGTACTTTTGTCATAGTGATTTCTTAGAGGAAGTAAGGGATTTTATCACCCTCCTAAGCAGAGTCAAGGGACTACCAACATCAAATGTCTTCCAAGAATGGATGTATCACTATATTTTTGTCATCAAAAAGGTCAAATAGAGAATCTTTTGGGGGAAGTAGATTAGTGATGTCCTATGTCACCAACTCTCTAAGGTGATCTCTTCTCTAAAATTCTATATGACTTTCTATTTGGTATATGTTGCATCTAGCATGAAATCTTTCCCAAGATTGACTAATGTTGGTGAGAGAAAGAAGGTTCATGTGCATGAATACTACACACAATTGACTCTCAAATAAAGCATAAAACATTACAAGAGAGTCAATGATGCCTTCTTTTACAAGTTCATTTGTATCTTCAATCAAGACCTTGAGAAAAAGAGAATTTTAGACACGTCATGGGTAACAGTCAATAAGGTTGGTTGCATTTTTCTATAATTCCCAACTTTCACCTACATCAAGGTAAGGGGTTTGATAAATAACCTTATATGTTGCTCAAGTACTTGAATGACAAGTTGATTTTGATGGAGATGTGCTAGAATATTATGAGTGTGCATAAAAATCAATTAGATGCCCACAAATGAGGATTCAAGCTTCCAATTAGCATTGGTCGATATACAGTTTCAACCACTCCAAAAGCCAAGACAATGTAAATTGAAGTACAATGGATCACTCTTAAGAGATTCAAGAGCTAAACAGACTTTGATTATATAATTATGAAGGAAAATCTGAAAGGGAACTATACTCATGTACACAAGATTGAATACATTTGGGTAGGATGCAAGACTAATGAAGATGTGCGAAAGTTGGATTACAGCCATCTCACCACTGATCAAATTATCAATCTGAAGTTGGTTGATATTCCAAAAGAATTTTCAGATGATGAGAATGTATTGGACCCATCATATGAGGGTAATCAGATTGATTCCACTCCCCTCCCTCTAATTCAATGGTCTATAAAAGAATCCACTTCTATCATAGATAGATTCCAACCTATTCTTAAAAAGACTAATGCTTGGTTGGAATCAAAAGGTATTAAGTTGAAGCAATTCAAAACTAGATCTAAGGAAGAATATGATGAAGGCACTGCTAAAAAGTGGGAGGAACTAAGAACAAAAAATAAGGAAGATGCCTCCACCTCTAAACATAAATAGAGTTTTGTGTTCATAAGTAAAGGCAAAAGAAAAGGCAAAGAAGCTGAAGTAGAGAAAAATGTTCAAATAGAGAAGGAAGAAAATCCAATCACAAGTGAAGCACCAACACATCTAAAAACCTTCCAAGTTGAGATAACTCAAGTAGCATCTTCCATTGTTCCTTCTATCACTCCAACTACACCAGTTGTTTCTACATTCCCCCTCTAGACTGTTCTTTCATCTCCTCCATCACCTACCAATGCCACACTTTTCCAAGTTCCTTTACAAGGCAATTTAGATCAAGTTTTTTATTCACTTTCAAATTTACGTAGTCTTTCTAAGTCATTAGGATCTCCTACCAATCTATATTTTACCTAGCAAGACATAGACAAGTTCATGTCCACCCCATCATCCAAATTGGCAACCTAGATTCCATCCACTCCCATATCCAATGTGCCAATAGGAACTAAAGTATCTAATATATAAACACAAACTCCACCCATCATAACCACTATTCTATTATCAAATACCACCATCCCACCTTCTATTCCACCCACTTCACAAATCATTTATCTTCCCCAAACATCCCAATCCTTAGTATCATCTATGCAAGAAGATTCATCAACCCTTTCTCCTTGGCTAATTACTCAAACACCAAAGCGAAAGAATCAAGTTGTATCACTAGACAATTTTGATTTTGGTCAATTTGTGTCGATAAAACCAAAAATAGCAAAGAAGGCTAAAACCATATCAAGAGTAAATTTTGATTTTGGACACAAGTATCTCAAGGTTGTAGTGCCTCCCAAAGATATAAATATTGAGGATATCAAAGAATCTAAATATGTAGTAGGATGTATTGATCTTGGAAAACAAACTCATGAAAGTGTAAAGGAATATTTGTAAACAATAATGGCATCCTTAATCAAGAGATACGACAAGGACAAGAAAATCAAGGATCAATTCAAAGTATAAGTAGAACAATTAACTTCAATTATACTAAATATCACACAATTGTCTGAGTCAGTTGATCCTATTGAGAATGAAATCATAGAAAAATAAATTAAATAGGTGAAAAATATTGGATCTCAAGGTTGGGCAGTCAATGCCTAGATTAAAATATTATTAACACAAGGTACTCAATGGTTACATTCTACCATTGAATTTTTGAAAAACTTGAGTGAAGTGAAAATGTAAATTCAATAAACACTTAAGACACTCACTCAAGACTTGTAGTTAACTAAAAAATATATTCATACATGGACTTAGTTGTGTCATTTCAAGCTGTAACTCTTGGTTGAGAAAAAATTCATTTCAATCAGGAAAGTGTTTATAGAATATAAAGAAGTAATGAAGAATAAGAAGGAAGTTCTCAATCATTTAATTAAGGATCTTGAAGAAGTAGAAGATATGTGCACTGATAAGGGGATAGAACTTATAGATAAGATTGGAGAATTTCTTTGCCAAGTTAAAGATGACTCTCAAGAAATTCTTCCTACCAAAATAGTAGTTCAAGAGTTCACATCCTTGATTCAGACAAAAATTTAGATAGGAGCATTCAAACTGGACTTCATCGACAACTAGTTGAGTTCTAAGTCATAATGGATAAATTGTAAAGAATCTTGGATAAAAGTAAAGAAATGTTAGCTGATCTAGAGAACTCTATAATAAGGGTCATTTCCATCTCTAGAAGTACATCAGGGCCAGACAACAATGAGTTATAGACCACCTTGAAGAGATACAAAGCATATTTGGAGAAGAACAAAAAATAATAAATTCCTATGTCTATGAACACTTAGTCTATTTTCATAGTTGTCTATATGTAATTTTGTTTGGTGAAATTTGAACATAGAAAAAGTACACAATCCTAAGTCTAATTATACTATGTCAATGAATAAGTCAATGTATTTATGTTTTTCCTAATTTTTTTCATAGCTCCTCTCTATAAATAGGAGGATGATCTTTTGTAAATGCATGATCACCAGGGCTATAGAAGTGAAAAATTGTTGAATTGATAAGAAATTTTTGAAACTTTGTGTTCATATTGTAAATCTTGAATTCCATTAATATAATAAAATCAAGTGATATTTCAATCTTTGTGCTAAAATGAACTTGTGGTGTGTTGAGAATGTTCTTAAGTCTTTTCCATTACATATTCTTATGCTTTTATTGGATTGTGGTGTGAAATTTATATAAAACAAAAGGTGCCAGGAAGTTGATTTTGTAGTCTTTGTGCTACATTTTAGTTATTGGGTTTGTGTTCATAATATAAAGTGACTTATCATAGAGACTTTGGACCGCAAGTTATTTTTCTCTAATAATTTTAATCTTTGTTGAAAATAAGGTGAAGACTTTGGGATTCACTTTATTCCATCTATTCACATTATTTTTCTAGTATTATTATAGTTACTCTTTCAACTAACTAATCTAAATATCAGTTATTATTTCTCCATCAAGTAATTTTATGTTTTCACAATACATTATAAGGAAAAGAAGAAAGTTTGTAAGTGAACATCAATTCTAAAAAAATAGAATTAGATGATATGATGACACTCAACTTCATAAAATTAGTGTAAATAATAGTAAATAATTACTTTTTTTACTTATCAATAATAAAGGAACCTCCCATTTCCTTGAAGAGATATTTTATCTCATTACACTGTGGTTGAAAGTACCATTTTGTTACCATTCTATCGGTAACAAAATATTCACCCAACACATAGATATGCATGCTACTTTGATTTTTTCCTTACACAATACTCATAATATTTTCTATCTACTCAATTACATCTCATTTCATGTAGCCAATGATTCCACACAACCCCTAAGCTTCAACTTTTCACTAAGCTCTTTTTTCCTCTTTGACACCTTCCTTCTACTAGCCCTTTTTTATAGTGAACCTCCTTATCTGAGTAAACTAAAAATATTACAAACAAAAAAAACCCACATTCATATACCCTTTTACATCACATATATTTAAACAAACTTTCATAATTTAACTCTCTTTGGAGAACACCTAACTCAACACCCCTCAAGACTAATTAGGTCTCCTAAGCCATATGCAAGACTACTGAGTATGAAATCATACCATATGAACTCAAATAAACTTTAAACATTAAAAATAATATTCCTCTTATATAAATACACTTTTCCACAAATTTTTATGACTTTTCATTAGTTAAATCACTCATTATCTCATTTTCCAATTTCAAACCCTAACTTGTGTTGTCTTAGTCTTGCACCTACCCAAGAGGATAATAAATGATCTAGAATGACCTTTTTACCATTATAAAATATTATAAGGATTTAATTATATTTTCCCTTACCCCATGCATCTTATAAAACTATTACTTTTCCTTTCTCAGTATTAAATCACTCCCAACATGTAGTTTTATAAAATTTTGTACCCCTCCAACATGACTATGTCAACAAATAGGACAGAATAAACCCTTAAGACCCTTTACCTTAATTTGAGATAAATTAAAATAATAACACACAATTAAAAATAATATCCCAAAAAATTAATAATACCTTAAATCCTTAACTCTATTTCCAAAAACTCTTTATGGTCTTTCTTTATGACTGTGCAAACTCAGAATTATTACTAATTGAATTTTATCTAGTCTTCCCATGTATTTTGCATTTTCTCAATAGTATTGAGATTTTCAATGTTTTTAAATTAATTTAGTAAATATCCTCTATCCCTTATCATATTTATATCATTTATAATGACACTTTAAACTGACTACATTCTCCTCTTTCTAATTGTGCCTAAAGATAAAGTATTGAAACTTGGGTTTCACCACTTTGAACTTGTAGACTACTAACTTGAATCTTATTTGACTAGAGATATGAACACCAAATGATTGATCATAAACCATTAGACACTTATTTACATTTTACCCTATCCAAATAATCTTTATAAGTAAGTACAGAGTTATTAATATGTCCCTTATTCCTTTTCTCTCCCTAACTTTGCCTTCTCAAAGTGCTACTATTCTTTCCACCTCTTACTCTTGCACTCACAATTATTACATGTATTAAAAAATTATATTACCTTAAACATGAAAACTACTTGCTATTATTGGCCATTGTATGTTACATGGTAGTTACACTTCCATTATTCTTGGTTTACATTATCTTTTCATGATATGCACATTGAAATACCTTGCCATATATATCTTGGCTTACATTGAGAAAAATTTGCCATTTATATCTTTGATACTTTATATAAAATTAAGTGAGGCCTTGTTTACATGAATAGTTTGTGGCTCAAATAGACACTCCTCCATAACTACAAGATGAGACAAACATAGGCATTATTACTACAATGTCATTTGCACATACACTGATAGAGGTATATATTAACTTGTAATTTTGAATTATATAAATAAACTTGTTTTAATAATTTTACTACATACTTGGGTCAAATATAACTTTTGTGAATGTATTGTGTATGTAGGGTTGTCCTATGACATATGATAGTCTTAGTCAAATGGTTAGTAGGGTAGTTTCTCATGTGTCTTCTATATTTCAAATGCCTATTTGAATAGTTGAGCCTGCCACTGATTTGTTTGAGCGTCAAAAATAGATTCAACAGGACCGTGAGCTTGAAATAAGTGCATGTTTAAATATTTTTTTATTTTAGTTTAAAATTAATTTTTTAATAAATAGTTGAATGTATTTTACGTTAATTTTATAATAATACTTATATTTGAATAGGTTCAACTACAAATGAGTTATGAGCTTAGGATATACAATCAGATCTTGGAGCAATCTAAGGAATTAGAGGGATCTCCATCTACCAATAGGGGAGTATTCTTCGAGGAAGGAAAAGAGAGGGAGGTATTTGATAAATAGAATGTCTTACATGATATGTGTTTTTTTGTATGCTTATATGGCAATTTATGCATTTTTGGCATCATATATGCATATCTGACATTCATCCAACATTAGATACTATGTTGGTAGATGTAATTTTTGTATCTTTATCATGTAAATCTATGTATTATTGACATTGTACATGTGTTCCTATATTGTATGCCTATTATGGTAATATATCTAATTTATATTCAGTTTTTATTTAAAATTTTATTGTATAGTGTTGTTTTGATCTTCCAAACATTATCTATTGGATCTCATATTTAATTGTGTACACATATGAGGATTAAAAAAAAATCTTTTCAATGTTATAAATCTTGGATCTCCCATATTTTTTTAAATTAAATTTTTTACTAGATTGTGTGTAGTGGAAATGACTAATGACACTCTTATCTATTTTTTATTTATCATCACCCATTTACAACTTTTCAATTGATCATTAACAAAATTTTATTTCAATTAAAACCAATACCCAATCATGTTCAAACTTGTATAATTCAAAGACATAAAATCATTCATAAATCCCTACAAATTTATCACTTGGATACCTATACCTACAACCTTCACCTAGCTCTAATGCCTTTTTGACTAGATTTTCTTGAAACTATGCCTACTACTTGTATTCCTTCTATGATTCATGTTCCTTTATATTTTCCCTCACCTCTCGAGTGATCTCTATCAATACCTCTTCTTCATTCAACTCCTTTTGGTGACCATGTGCATGGTCTACTTCTTCATCTTTATAGATTTATCTTTGCTAAACTTGTAAGATGAAATTTTTCCTAAATTTTAATATAATTTATTTATTCATATAAAATTAAACCTTACTGACTTGAAATATAATATTCACTCATGAGATAGTGATCGATCTTTGGGCAAAACCCTTTATCATCCCCTAATACCACCTAATGCATAGTTTGCTCTTCTATGTTTAATAAGGATATGAAAGTCCTATTAATATGATCTAAGATAATTAAGAATTAAAACCTCACTTATCCACTCAATTTTTCAAATTGATTCAAAATACACTCTCAAACAATCTTCTTTTAAACTAGTCAATTACTCATTAGATTTATTCTTAACTAGTCACCAATCTCTCAAAACTACTCTCCTTATTTTGAATAGTATTATTTAAGACACTTTGGATAGGTCTTAATAAAACTCAATTATATACGTATGTGTCAAAAATTACAATAAATCAACCAACTATAGGTCTCTAAGAGATTGAGTTCTCATTCTCAAATTCTATCTTTTTAAGTTTCTAGGTCTCTAGACCTAGTTTTTGCTCCAATAGGTCAATTTCTCAAAATAGAGTTTGTATCTCTTAAAAAATATAATTATAGTATTATTTTATAAATTTTAACATTTTTTAACCCTTACCCTAGTTTATATAATTCAAATCAACCAAAAACTCATCTTACCTTATGCACAACTTTCTCAAAAATGGTCTTCTACAAGTGTACATAAAAAGTCATTTATACCTGCAATTGCAAACCTCTTGTCAACCCAATGATATTTGGACAAATTTATAATATCCATTATATATATTATCACAAATTTCAGACCTTATTTTTTAATTTTTTGAGTTTTATAGGTGTTCTACTCATGAAACCCTTACTTCATATTTACTCAAAATTTTTGTAGGTTGAGAGCTTAGTAGAACTATTTTTTATGCTTCCTGACAAATAAATAACACTTACAACACATCCATGATGGTAGATAACATAAATTAATAGGTTATTTTCCTCCCATTAGGCCTGATCGAAAAACCTACCACTCATTTAGGACTCAAAAATGCCCTTCCCAATACAAGAAAAATGCATTTTTTTAGCCTAAGTTCAAAAACATGTAAAACAAAACCTATAAATCATTTTCATGAAATTAAAAATCCCTACCCTACCTATTTAATCCATATAATTTCAATCAAGATCACTCTCGTGGAACCTTAAATATAAATTCATTGGACAAGTTGCAATGATGAGTCCAAAATTGTAACTTTTTAGCATTGAATACGCAACTTCTTGAGCTCCAACTACCATTTCTTCCTTCGATACTACCAAATGAGAATATATCACTTAAATCACATCTAAATGTCAAATTACATGTTATAACACTGCCATTACATTCATTTCCACCCAAAATTACATTTTCACTAATGTTGTAGAGCATGGAAACACAAAAACAAATGTTGTCAAAGTTTAAGTTGTGGTTGCAGAATTATAGTTTCAATTCTTCTCGACTAAAAACTGACATTTCCAACATGTCTAATGGTAGATAACATCTAGTACTAGGTTCTTGGCCTCCTATCAGGCCCGATCGACAAACCCACCACCCATTCAGACCTCCAAAATGCCCTTCTCAATACAAGAAAAATACAATTTTTTAGCCTAAATTCAAACATGCATAAAACAAAACTAATAAGTCATTTTTATGAATATTCATATCCCTCCCTTGACTCTTTAATCCCTCTAATTATACCATGTGGCACTTAGGTGGAACCTGTTAATGCCCCTAAGTATATCATAAGTGCTCTTAGTGTTTAAAAAACAATTCTCAGTTTAAAATTTGTAGAATTTAGAGCATGAGTAGAAAGTTGTGTTAATCTAGTTACCTGT
Organism: Torreya grandis; assembly: GCA_037957365.1. Taxonomy (NCBI): domain Eukaryota; kingdom Viridiplantae; phylum Streptophyta; class Pinopsida; order Cupressales; family Taxaceae; genus Torreya; species Torreya grandis. The sequence continues at coordinate 916,633 of JARHVA010001417.1, read as the reverse complement.
GATGAAATAATGGTAGAGCAAGAAAACTATTCCACAATATTTATAAAACTTGGTGTTTGGGAGCCACTTTATCCCTCTCAACAATATTTTCAAAAGATGCAGTAATATATACTAATATCAGTGAATTATGATCAAATTTTAATCTAAGACTATTCTAAAATGAATATTTACAATGACATTAAGCTACAGTGATCTAGTTTAAAAATAATTAAAAGGTAAGGTAGGGAAGAGAAGAAAATTGTTTTTGATCCTTATTTCAAACATTATGACAAAGTTTAGGTATTTCCCAGGCATGCACTTAAAACCAATATATGAAATAAAACAACTTAAGCTTGAATTACCACATCTATCACGCAAACATCTAAGTAAGATAAGACACAATGCAAATAATAACCCTATCTAATTTAAATTTTTACTCATTTAAGTAGATAGTTGATACACATCTATAAATATAGAGTAGATGAAATGAAGCAAATTGAGGAACCTTCAATTAACCTACCATATGCACAAGTTAAAAATTTTGCATTCAAAAGATACATGCCTAGAATTCAAAAGAACCATTCAAATCTAAGATTCAAAAATAATGATTGAGATAGAATCTAAATAAAAATTCACACAAACAAGATGACACAATCTTCTTAGAATTCTTTGCTTATATTCATTGCTTCAAAGTTTACACTAGTTTTTGTACCTCAAAAACTCCCTCCTCTTTACAAATCACATGCTCCTTTTATAGACTTCAAGGAAGCATGTCAGTCAGTTGCATCGACTTACAAGTGTGAAAAATGAACAAGATATCTATCCTTTCTACAAAGTTTCTAAAATACACTAGACATTTTAAAATAGAATGACCTCTGGGCAAATGTGCTAACAAACTACACATGCCTTTACAAAAGAATATTCCATTTTCAAAATTTACAATGCTTTCACGAAAGGAATATTTCTAATTAACTAGTGGACCCTTTGTAAATGAAGTCCCTTGATCCTACTAAAGTATCCACATTACCTTTTGATGTTGTTCATCAACTAACTTCAAATTGAAAACTGGCTCAAGGAAGAGTTCATCCTCTTGCTCAGCTAGGTCCTCAAAATCTTTGTTATTTCTCCCCATGGCTTCTTTGATGCTCCTTGTCTCAGTTATCTTCTCTTCAACATTTAGGATCATGTCCATGACCATATTGTTGTCAACCCTAGACCTGCCTTAGCTTTTGCTCCTCACCTCTTGCATGACCAAAGTGGTCCTATGTTTGAACTCATCATCTACTATGATGCCCATGGAGATGAGATTTGTAGGTTTTGAAATCATGATCCCCAGGATTCATTCAATTATGTCTATAATCTCTTTATCATCCTTGATTATTCTCTCTAAGAACTTGGACCATTACTCAAACTATTGATTTTATCAATAATTAACCCTAGTATAGTGTTGAGATGAGCAATATTGATGGTATTGAAACCAAATATTGTATCCCCTATCAAGATGTTAATTAAACCCTTCATTTTGTCCTTAAAACTTTACCATTGGGTGATTAAGCCCTTGCTTGTTGTATCCAATTGGTTTAGTGCACTCTATCTTTCCCTTATTGAATTTAAAGAGTCAAACATGAAAGGATCCCTCAAACATTTAAATCATTACATTAGGAATAAACAAAATAGATTATTTCTCCAGATTATCCTTCTGCCTCTACAAGTTTTTTATTTATTGTTTCATGCCTTTGATACTAGTTTGTAGCTAGGCACTTTGAGCCTGGTCAACCTCAAGTATATCCTCTTCAAAAATAGGGTGCTCACCTAGTTTCTGACCCTCCACTTGAGTCAATATAATGAAGGGTTCCACTTCTAAAAAGTGAATTCCTTCCCTAAAATCATGGTTCCTTTTTCAAAAACTCTCTATAAGCTAGCTATGGTTGGGTTGAATTTGACACCAACTGAGGAGTGTGTAATCTTTGGAGGCTTTGGGGTTTCAATTTTTTAACCAATTAAATATCTAAGAGTAGCCACTTTTCTTTCCTTCTCTTCTTTCTGTAGCTCTGCAATCCATGGTTTGAGCTCCTCATGAACGTGGATGTTAACAGACTTTGTAATTTCCCATTTATGGTGTAGATTTGGGATATTTTATAGCTTTCCATATGTGAACCACTTTGGAATCATTGGTCCATGAATAGGGTTATAATCACTAAATAAATTAACCTCACTCAAAGGGTGAGTGAGGGTTAATTTAGGCCTCTTGGTTCCTACAAGAACCAAGGCTAGCTTATCATTTCTCTTTTATGGGGGAACCACTAGGATTAAGTCCAAAGATGCCCCTTTCCCCTTTTCTTTTTATGTTTCTTCATCTTGAGTTTGAGGCTCCTCTTCATGTACGTCTTCCTCGTCTAATTTTTAAGCACTTGCCAGTGCCTCTAAGGCATATTCTAATGTTTCCCCATGATCTAATTCAATCATGTCAATGAATTTAAAAAGTGACTTTGGCTTTTTAGGTTGTGCAAAAGATGATGCCCCTTCACCAGGAGTTTCTTCAAGTCTCTCTTTTCTTGACCCTTGTGAAACTTGTGCCTCTAGATATTCTTAAGGAGGCCTCAAAGATGGTCCAAGTATAAAATGATACTACAAAGGTCCCATCTACCATTTTTCAGTAGTTGGCTTATCATCTCTCATCAATCTATCCTCGATCTTGATATTGTGTTTCTTCAATCTTGCTAGGACTTCTATGAATGAATATTCTTAGATATACATCATGTCATGGATATTAGGGTGATGTTCATATGTCATGTTTATCTATTTATCTTTCAAATGTTTCACAACATTATCCTGGGGGTCCCAATGTCTCAATTCATTAAACTATAAATTGAATAAGTCTATGTGCCTGGAAATGGTGTCTACATTGTCCCAATTTTACAACACATTTCTACTAATAGTCAAAATAAAAGGATGGATTAGCCTTTACTTTTTCCTTTGCATACACCATCAATAACATATAACAATCGATATGTTATCTCTTGTTCAACTAGCTTGGTTGGTACATAAATTGGTAGTTTAAGTGGTTGATATAAGGTTCCCTCTATCCTAATTACGGTGTAGTCAATATAAAACCAAATGTCCCCAATAAGTTCCAAATACTTCTTGATTAAAGGACTTACCCTCATCATAGGTATCCCTATAATAGATTCTACCAAAATTGGGTATACACAATCACAAATGAATTATATGTGATCCATATACTTGAATATATACAATTTGGAATAATATTAGGAGATTGTTTGCCTTCCCTCAGGTGACCAATTTCTAATGTTTGGGATTTTGGTAGTGGCTAATAGGGCATCCAAAATATAAGACATCATAAATAAGTGATTTTTAGTCTTTTTATTTATGGTAGAGAATTTTTTCTTTAGGAAAATATTGATCATCTCACCAAATGGGGGAGTAAGTCCCTTTTCGACCATGAAATATATATAAGGGACCTAAATTTTGTTGACATAAGTGATGGAGGGGGTCCCAAATAATATGTTGAGTGATGTCATAATAATTATAATTCTTACCCTAAATTAGATGATTGGGATCCTTCCAGTGTGGTCAAAAATTATATGGGTTCCCGAATACAACCATGGGGCAAGGGTAGTTTTTAGGTCATTTTTACTAGACCATTCCCTAATTGTAGGCAAATCTACCTGAGGCATAGGAATTTTGTAGTAACTTTCAAATACAATGGTGTAAATGTAAGCAACCTTTTTAAATTTATGTTCATTCACTATCATGTCTTGATGAATTCTACAATCCTTAAAAACATGATTATTATCATCAATATAATGAAGTACCTCTGCTTTTGTTGCCGTAAGGTGAAGACATATCAATTGGATGACAACCAAGTCATAGCATCTCTGGTGGACTATGGCAATCTTTTCATCCTCCTTATTGATTGCCTTTAACTCTTCAATATCCCATAAAAACATGAACCAATTATTATCCATGATGTTCAATGCTACAACATCAAATTTAGTGTCCTTGAAGACCCTTCCTTCTATGTCTAAAGTCAAATATAGCTCTGTATCCTCCCTATTCTATTATTTTTGTGTTTCCATGATTATGAGATTTATAAATTGATCACTAGTGGTTTAAAAATTGCTTTTGGATTAATTTATACTTGTTCAAGTGACATTTGAATTCTCTTTAATTTGATTGTGATCAAATTAGGGATTCTACAGATGTTAGAGATTTTCACAGGTCTGAGCTTTAATAATGGTAGATATTTACACTTTGGTAAATTTGGTTCCTTATATTTGATTTGGACTTCTACCTTTATACCTTTACTTTTTCAATCCCATAAAATCTTTGGTTTTGTCGCTTTCTGCTTAAGTGGCATCAATGTGGCATCTAGTTGGCACTTTGTTCATTAATGTTTGAAAACTAATTATTTCCCTTTAAACATCCTACCTTTTATTTCACACCATTGGATCAATCTATACGGATCAATGTGTATCATTGATCTTGATCCTACTAGTTACATGCCATTGGCTATCTTTTATATTAGGCCCCACAATTATGCCACTTGGTAGTCCCATGGGACTTTTGAGCTCTACATCTTTGTCAATCCCATGGTTAGCATGTATGTTCCACATGGTGGCCTTTTTGTACTTTGGGGCTTCTTTTGAATAGTCCACAGTGATCTAACTTTGTCTGATCATGTTGCCCTGATTAGATGCGAGTCATCAATCCTAAAAAGGTACATAAACTTTAAGTTAGCATGGGACCATGTAAAAAACAAAGGTTAAATAATTTAGTCTAAGGTTTTATTTCATGTTAATAAACATGAAATAAACCTTAGGATAAAGTATTTATACTAAGTTTAGATCATAGCAAAAGGGGACCTGATATAATAAAATGGACCTAACTTGAGGTTTTTTGACCTAAAGTTTTTATTATATTAATAAATACGAGGCAACCTTAGGATAAATGCTTTAATCTAGGATTCATACAATAGGACCTTGAATTTTATCAAGCCTTCCTAATAATCCCATAAAATATTCCATAAGACCATGGGGGTATATATATAGACTAAGTATAAGGTTTTGAAATAAGGTTTGGTCTAATGTTAAAAAACATGATTTAACCTTATGATAATATTCAAGCTAAGTCTATGGTATTTATAATTATCCCCCATGTACATTCAAATTGTAGATCAAAACATAGCTTCAAATTAATCTTAACATTGAAGCATAAAACTTCTAAGTTTGATTAAGGCAAACATGTTCACTTAGCTAAGCGAGATTGGTTTATGAGATTGAATTTTGATGGCCTTACAAACATCAAGTATGGCCTCACAAACATCAATGATGTTTGTGTGAATGTCAAAATTCAGCTCTAGTAATGTATCATTGGGGATTAAATTTGATAGTCTCATGGACATCAATGACGGCCTTGTAGACATAAAATGATGGGCATGAGAACATCAAATTTTAGATATAGTAATGTATCACTAAGGCTTAAATTTTATGGCCTCACAAACATCAAATGAGAACATCAAATTTTAGATATAGTAATGTATCACTAAGGCTTAAATTTTATGGCCTCACAAACATCAAATGATGGGCATCAGAACATAAAATCTAAATCTTGGAGAACATAGTAGGCCCTATGAAAATTTTGACCCATTACGTGTCATTCAATTAGCTTCATCTGAGCAAACTTGAATTGTTGATCATGATCCAAGTAGTTGGTTGTGATTGGTTCCTATAGTCACAAAGAGATTAAGTAAGCTCAAGACCTCATAAAATTTAGACCAATATTATAGGCTAATGTTTTGTTCACATTAATAAATACAAATAGGACTTAGAATTAAAGTCTATAAGCTAAGTTGCAACATAATAAAGCATAGACCCTTTGAATAATTAAAAGGACTTAACATAATCATTTAGCCTAAGGTTTCATTGTATTAATAAATATAATAAAACTTTAGAGTAAGACTTAGGTTAAGTCTATGTCACAACAAAGGGGGTCCCTCTGTATTTTGCATCATTCAATCTTTGGCATCTACTCAAATGTGGGTTGTCGACCACAATCTAAGTGATTGAGCAAGATTGGTCCATGGGGCAATGTCTTGGATCTATCATGCTTATCTTACTCTATCTGATCTTTGATCTTCACATAAGCATAGACCGTTGATCCTAAAAATATGCATGAACTTTAATTTAGTGCATATAGACATGAAGGGACTTAAGCTAAATCCTTAAAACTAAGGTCTCATTCATGTTAATAAACATCAATAGGGTGTTAAGATTAATACATTAGTCTAAGCTTGGAAAAAATAAGGTCATACAAATTAAATTTAGACCACGTTAGGAATTCAAAAGATACTTGAAACATTAATTTTGGACCACATTAAAATAAAAGGGGAAAAAGGAGCTCTTGACATAAAAGGGACCAAGCTAATAATTTTTAGGCTAAGGTTTGGTCGTGTTGAAAAACATAACCATGCCTTAGTATAAAAATAGGCTTAAGTCTATAGCATATTTAAAATGTTCTTGCATAAATTATTCCCACCAATTTTTGAATTTAGTTTAAAATAATCTTGTGCTAGGGTTTTTAAATGAGGGTTTCAAGAAGCTTGAACATGGATTCAACTTGACTTTTAACAGACCAGAAGCTATTAAAGGTCAAATTAATATAAAATCATTAAAATTATGAAACCCAAGTATGATCCCATCAAGGAGAGTTCCATTAAACCTATGATCTAAAACATAGAGATCCACTATTAGCAATATTAGGCAAATTTAAAGCAGAACCATGAACAAAGAAGACCAACTAGACCAAGGGATGGATGATCTTCAACTACAAACAATGTGAAAAACATGTTAATGGTGCTCTGGTCAAGTGAATTTTAACTTCAAAATACAAATTTTGCATAATTTTAACACAAGGGTCCCCATTTTTCAAAAATGGGGGTATGTTACCCTCAATAAATGGCAACTTAGAAGGGAAACATAGCAATATGTTAGAATTTAGATAATCTAGTTCAGATAAATAATTAGGTTACCTATTCCACTTGATCAGTGCTATCATCAAAATTAGTTTATGGTTAAAACAAACCTTACACCCATAAGATTAGGATCAAACATCAAACCTAACCATGTTATGTGTGTGCTTTAATTCCACTAACTATTTTCCATGGGGTTTAGGGGCTAACTTCTAAGTTTCATTCCTTTAATCATTAACACTGACTCATAGCATGTTTTGGATATTCATTAAGAAACATGTTTTTAGCGTAGGGAAGGCTTGGGCATTGCTCTACTACCAACCTGGCATCCATAGCCTGATAGAAATGTCTTTGGCTCAACTACCATCCAAGCATCCATAGCCCTGAGAGAGGATACCAGAATGACCTTTGCTTGGAAAACTTTTGATTTTACAATAAGCTCTTATTTTTGTATTTTTTGAACCATTTAGGCTTTATAATAAAGGTTGGGAACCATGTTATCTAATTTTAGGGATTTGGTCAAGTGTTTGATCCTCAAAAAATCATCTATGGTTTCAACCTTCATCCTAGGAAAGGATGTTTGTTAAGTGCAATCATGATTGTGTTCTAATAATTTAATTTTTCATCCCATATGTGTAATTCTTTTTAAAACCAAGTTTAGATCAAAACAATCTTTGAGTTCTTATGAAACAATTAACCTATCCACTTAGTCTTTAATAGTTTTTCTAAATCATAACATTAAGCTCATATTTTAGATCCATGGTTAACATTTGTTCAATATAAATACCTACATTTCTAAACTTGTGTATTTTTTGAGCTTTTTTAAATAGACTCTAAGTTGAGGGCTGCCTAAAAGGACTTATTAGCAGTAAGGGACAAAATAAGAAAGCAAACACACAAATAGAAATTAAACAAGCAAAAATCAAAGAAACAATAAAATAAATATGCACAAACATATGTATAAATAAGGGATAGGAAGGAAAGAGAAAAAGGAAATTAAAGAAGCCTACATACACTAAATCTAACTAGACTTACAAATTTACTCCATGAAAACCCCAAGAGAAGTAGAAGAAAAGTAATGCTTGAGGTACTACCCATTGGTGTACAATGTGAATTATGATCCTTAAAGGTCTTTCAGCTTTAAGGTGTTGTTCCCAAGTGTCTCAGTAATCTGGTAGGGGCCTATCCATAGAAGTGTGAACTTTTCATGTTTTCCCTTAGGTTCAGATGCCTTGTCCCAAAGAAGAACTAAGTTTCCTTATCTTCAGACCTTTACCTTTTATCTCTTATCAAACCACCTTTTCACCATGATCTGATGTCTAAAATTATTAAAAGCTTCTTCTCGTGCATCTTCAATTTGAACAATGTCCAGCAGTCTTGAATTTGTATGTAGGTAGCTTGAGGGTGATAAGGAAGATGGGATCTTGACCATACACCAACAATAATGGTGATGCCTTTAGACCCTACTTGATCCTAATTCTATCTACCCAAAGGGCATATTTGAGAAGCTTATGTTATGTTATGGGTTTGTCTGCTATAGACTTCTCTATTGATTACATCAAATTCTTATTGGTAGATTCAGACACTCCATTACCATGAGGGTAATGGTTAGATGTGAACTTGAGAATGATATTTTTATCATATGCCCATTCTATCATTTCAATGGATGTGAAATCAAATCCATTGTCACATACTAGGGAGACAAGAGTTCTAAATCAGGTGCATATGTTTTTTTCTAAAAAAATAATCACTTATTCAGTTCTACATTTCTTAGTGGCTACAACCTTAGTCTACATGGTGTAATAGTTAGTAGCTGTCAGAATATACTTGTGACCTTCTAATGAATTGGGGTTGATCACCTCTATAAATTCTAACCCCCACTATGTAAAGGGTATATCAACCATTACTGGTTATAATAACATTGTTGCTTTTGGCTCCTTTATGCTAAAGATTTGGCATGAGTGGTATTCTCTCACATGTTTGTGAGCATCCTTGAAAATGGTGGGACAATATTATCTAGCTCTCATAATTTTATGTGTTATGGTTCTTCCAGATGGATGCCCACTTCTTAACTTCTCATGAAAAGTGCTCATTATCTCAATAGCTTCTTCTTTTGAAATTCATCTTAGGTAGACACCTTAAAAGTTCTTTTTGTATAACACTCCATTCTTGATCAAGTAATGGGTTGCTTTGATTCTTAGAGCTCTCTTATGCTCCCTGGTTAGTCCTGCAAGACAAGTGATATTAATCAGCAAATGAATGATAGGATCATACCATTTATTAAACTAAAAACTTTCTTGTTCAACTTGTATGACATTAAACTTGGGGTTAGTATTGGAAATCATTTGAATCAGACCTTGGAACATTACCAATTTTGCAATTTTCAGCTCAATATCATATTCATGCATGACAAACATCCATTTACCTCTCATTTCTCCTAGCTCATTCTGACTTAGCATAAGCTTTGTGGTAGGGTCAGGTAAGATGGCATGTAATTTATTCCTAAGAATGTAGTGCTTGAATTTGTTCACTGCCTTTACTAATGCACTTATTTTTTTATCAGTTAAAGATTAATTTAACTCAACATTCTTAAAATTGGTGCCCATGAAAGCAATTAGATGGTTACATCCATCAATTTTTTGAGTTAAGACTACAAAAATAGTATGGTCAAAATCAAAGGATTAAAGGTTAAAATCCTTGGATAAATCTAGGCTTATCAAGACTAGAGCTTGACTAATTGCCTCTTTGATATCCTTAAAGCCTTTCTTAGCTTCCTCATTCCAATTGATTTTGGCATCCTTTTTCATCATGTCATTTAGTGGCTTGGAAATTTCTACAAAGCCAAAAATAAACTTCTTTACAAATTTAATTTTGCCAAAGAATGATTTTCATTATTTCCTACTATTAGGAGGTTTTATCTTTGATATAACTTCTACTATATATGGATCTATAGAGATTACCTCTTTTGTGATAACATGGCCTAACAACTTTCCCTCAGTAACATGAAAAATAATCTTCTTTGGGTTAAGGGAAATCCCATACCTTCTGCACCTTTCAAATACCTACAATAAATGCATAATATGTCCTCCCTATTCTTAGAAAAAATAGTCAGATCATCCATGTATATAATGATGCATTTACCTACCAAGCCTTGGAAAGCATGATGCATGGCCCTTTGGAACATTGTTACTACATTGATTAGTTTGGATGGCATCCTCTTATATGTAAACATGCCCCATTTGGTAGTGAAAGTAGTCTTCATCATATATTCTTAATTCACTAATACCTAGTTATAACCTAAAAATCCATCAAAAAAGACATAATAGCAGAACTAAAAACACTTTATATAACTTGGTCCAAAGAAGGCAAAGGATATTTGTCCTTTTCAAATGACTTATTTAGATTCATAAAATCAATACACATTCTTATTTCACAATTATTTTTCCTAACTGGTACCAAATTGGCAACCCATGTAGAGTGCCTAATGGGAAATACAATCTTGGAATTTAAAAACTTTTTAACCTCTTTGAAAATCATAGGCTCTAAAATAGAGTTGATAGGGCTCTATTTTTACCTGAAAGGTTTTCATTCTTTCTTCAAGGGTATGGTATGAGTGATTACTTTTGGATAAAAAAATATTCAAGTCATCATAGGACCATGCAATTACATCCTTATAGTTGGTCATCAAGTCTTTGGCTCTTTTATCTTTAATTATTTTACATGTTGTTCCAATACTAACTAGTTGGGGTTGATCTTGAGGTCTAAAATCAATTACCTTGTAATATTTCACACTTGCTTTAGGAATCCTAGTGTTCTCAACTAGCTTATCCTAGTCATATAATCTCTCCAAGGCAACATGCCTTTTGGAATTTTATTGTCATTTAGCTAAATAACTTTACCATCAAATCTACCATCTTCTTCAAAAGTATTCTCATTGGTCTCATCTATGACATGTACCTCAAATACTCTTGAATTGTTCATGAAATCTAGGATTTGCTGATCATCACTAAAGACTTGCATATGGTTTGCATTATCAGGGATAGAAGGGCATGGAACCAGCTCAATGCTAAAGTTCTGAGAGTCATGGTTTGGCATGAGATTGTTTGCATTCAAGGAAAGTTAATCAGTAGCCTTGTTCTCCTCTCTAGGGATAGAAATAATGTTAAAATCATCAAAGGATTCAAGCAAATCCTAGACTCTAAACTTAGATCTCTTGAGTTTTGACAATTTGTATTGATATCTATTCCTTACTTGATTGATTACTAGTTTTGAATCACCATAAACTAGTAGTTATTTGACTTTATATTTGATGGAAAATTGTAAACCTAAGATCAGTGATTCATACTTTGCAAATTTATTAGTGCATGTAAATTGAAGTCTATAAGAGGTATGATATATCTTACCAATAGGGTTGGTCAGGACAACTCCTACTCTAGACCTAAACTTACATCTAGCCCCATCAAAATGTATCTTCCATAACCTAGGCATAGTATGAAAAGTTTAGAATTACTTACCTTAGAAATTTCAAGAGTGAAAACTCCCAAATAAGATTCAATTATGCTCACCTTTTCATTCACAATATTATATTCCATGATCATATGTTTCATCCTTGGTTCTCCATTACACTTTTAACACTAGCGTATCTATGCTTATTGATGCCCCTAAGCATATCATAAGTGCTCTTAGTGTTTAAATAACACTTCTCATTTTAGGATTTAAAGAATTTAGAGCATGAGTAGCAAGTTGTGTTAATCTAGTTACCTGTGATGAAATAATTGTAGAGCAAGCAAACTATTCCATAATATTTATAAAACTTGGTGGTTGGGAGCCACCTTAGTCCTCTCAACAATCTTTGTAAAAGATGTAGTAATCTATACTAATATTATTGAATTGTGATTAAATTCTAATCTAAGACTATTCTAAAATGAATATTTACAATGATATTAAGCTATAGTAATCTGGTTAAAAATAATTAAAAATTAGGGTAGGGTAGAGAAGAAAAGTGTTGTTGATCCTTATTTCAAACATTATGACAAAGTTCAGGTGTTTCCTAGGCATGCACTTAAAACCAATATATGAAATAAAATAGCTTAAGATCAAATTAGCACATCTATCAAGAAAACTTCTAAGTAAGATAAGCTACAATGCAAATAAGAACCCTATTTGCTTTAAAGTTTTACTCCTTTTATTATATAGTTGAAGCACATCTACAAATACAGAGTAGATGAAATGAAGCAAAATGAGGAACCTTCAATTAACCTACCATATGCACAAGTTAAAAATTATACATTCAAAAGGTACATGCCTATAATTAAAAAGAACCATTCAAATCTAAGATTTAGAATAAATAATTAAGAGAGAAGCTAAATAAAAATTCACACAAACAAGATGAGACAATATTCTCAAAATTATCTACTTCTATTCAATGATTCAAAGTTTACACTAATTTTTGTAGCTCAAAAAATCCCTCCTCTTTACAAGTCACAATTCTTCTTTTATAGACTTCAAAGAAGTATGTCAATTAGTTGCATTAACTTACAAGTGTACTAAATGTAAAGGACAATTTTCCTTTCTACAAAGTTTCTAAAATACACTAGACTTTTTAAAATAGACTGACCTTTAGGCAAATGTGATAACAAGCTGCACATGCCTTTACAAAAGAATATTCTATTTTCAAAATTTATAATGCTTTCACAAAAGGGAATATTCTTAATTAACTAGTGGACCCTATGTTGATGAATTCCCTTGATCTTTTTGAATTATCCTCATTGCCTCTTGATGTTATTCATCAACTAACTTCATATTGATAGTTGGCTCAAGGAAGAGCTCATCCTCTTGATTAGCTAGGTCCTCAAAATATTTTTTATCTCTCCCCATGGCTTCTTTGATGCTCCTTGCCTTGGCTATATTCTCTTTAGTAGTTAGGATCAACTCCATGACCCTATTTTTGTTATCCCCAAACATACCTTAGATTTTTCTCCTCACCTCCTGCATGACCAAAGTGGTTCTATGATTGAACTCATCATCTGCTATGATTCCCATGGAGCTAAGCTTTGTAAGTTTTGAAATCATGGTCCCTAAGAGTCATTTAATTCTATCCAGTAGCTCTTTATCATCCTTAATGAGTCTCTCTAATAACTTGGACCATGTACTCAAATTATTGATTTTATCAATAATCAACCCCAAGATGGTGTTGAGATGTGCAATGTTGATGGTCTTGAAACTAGGGATTTTATCCCTTGTCAAGATGTTAATTCAATCTTTCATCTTTTCCTTGGAACTTTGCCATTGGGTGATTAAGCCCTTAGTTGTTACATCTTATTAGTTTAGTGTAATTTATCTTACCCTTATGAAAATATCCCTAAAACATTTCAATCATTGCATTAGGAACAAACAAAATAGTTTATTTCTCCATATTCTCCTTCTACCTCCACAAGTTCTCTATTTGTTATTTCATGCCCTTGATGTTGGTTTGTAGCTGGGAACTTCGAGCCTAGGAAACCTCAAGTATATCCTCTTAAAAAATAGGGTGCTCACCTAGTTTCTAACCCTCCACTTGAGTCAATCCAATGAAGGGTTCTAATTTATGAAAAGTGAATTCCTCCCCTACAATCATGGCTCATTTTTAGAAACTCTTTGCAAGTTAGTTGTGGTTGGGTTGAATTTGACACCAACTAAAGAGTTTGTAATCTTTAGAGGCTCTAGGGTCTTAATTTTTGAACCACTTGAATATCCAATAGTAGCCACTTATCTTTTGTTCTCTTTTTTGTAACTCCACAATCCAAGGTTTGAGCTCCTCATGAATGTGGATGTTAATAAACTTTGTAATTGCCCATTGATGGTACAAAGTTGGGGTCTTTTATAGCTATCCATATATGAACCACTCTATAATGGTTGGTCCATGAATAGAGTTCTCATCACTAAACAAATTAACCTCACTCAAAGGTTACGTAAGGGTTAATTTGGGCCTCTTGGTTCATGTAGGAACCAAGGCTAGCTCAGCCTTTCTCTTTTGTTGGGGAACCATTGGGACTAAATCCAAAGATATCCCTTTCCCCTTTTCCTTTTTTATTTCTTCATCTTGAGTTTGAATCTCCTATTCTTTCACCTCTTCCTCATATTATTTTTAAGCACTAGCTAGTGCCTCCAAGGCATCTTCTAATGTTTCCCGAGGATCTAATGCAATCATGTCAATGATCTCAATAGGTGACTCTAACTTTTTAGGTTAGGCAAAAGATGATGCCCCTTCACCAAGTCTTTCTTTAAGTCTCTATTTTCCTGACCCTTGTGCAACTAATGCTTTTATCTATTCTAGAGGAGGCATAGAAGATGTTCTAGGTATAAAATGATACTACAAAGGTCCCATCTACCATATTTCACTAGATGTCTTCTCATCTCTCATCAATCTAGCCTCGAGCTTGATATTGTGCTTCTTCAATCTTGATAATACTTCTATGAATGAATATGCTTGGATATATATCATGTCATGGATACTAGGGTGATGTTCATATGTCATGTTTATCTGTTTGGCTTTCAAATGTTTCACAACATTATCCTGGGGGTCCCAATGTCTCAATTCATCAAGTTATAAATTGAATGAGTCTTTGTGCCTAGAAATGGTGTTTACATCATCCCAATTCTACAACACAAATCTACTAATAGTCAAAGGAAATAGATGGAGTATCCCCTTCCTTTTGCCTTTACATATAGCCTCAATACCATGGAACAATTATTATGTTATCTCCTATTTATCCAACTTGGTGGGTGCATATACTAGTAGTTTAAGTGGTTGACATAAGGTTCCCTCTATCCTGATTACATTTCAATCAAGATATAATCAAATGTACCTAATAAGTTCCACATACTTATTTATTAATGGAATTACCCTCATCATAGGTATACCTATAATAGACTCCACTAAATTTGGGTATACACAGTCAGAAATGAATTATATATGGTCCTTATACTTGAATATATATAGTTTGGAATAATATTGGGAGACTATTAGGGATTTTGGTAGTGGCCAATAGGGCATCCAAAATATAAGACATCATAAATAAGTGATTTTTAGTCTTCTTCTTTATGGTTGATAATTATTTCTTCAAGCAAATATTGATCATCTCACCAAATGGGGGAGTAAGCCCCTTTTCAACCATGAAATATATATAAAGGACCCAAATTTTGTTGACATGAGTGGTGAAGGGGGCCCAAATAATCTATTGAGCAATGTCATAATCATTCTAATTCCTACCCTAAATTGGGTGATTGGGATCCTTCCAGTGGGGTCAAAAACTATATGGATTCCTGAATACAGCCATGGGGCAAGGGTGGTTTTTAAGTCATTTTTTCTAGACCATTCCCTAATTGTGGGTAAATCTACCTAAGGCATGGGAAGTTTGTAGTAACTTTAAAATGCAATGGGGGAAATGTAAGCAACCTTTTTAAAACTACATTCATGCACTATAATTTTAAATGGTGACCATATCATAGTATCTCTGGTGGACTATGGAATTATTTTCATCCTCCTTGGTCATTTCTTGAAACTCTTCAATAGTCTGGAAAATCTTGGACCAATTATTATCCCTGGTGTTCAATGCTAAAGCATCAAATTCAATGTCTTTGAAGACCCTTCCTTCTATGTGTGAATTTAAATACAACTCTGTGTCCTCCATATTTTTTTATTTTCATGATTCCATGATTATGGGATTTATAAATTTCTCACTAGTGGTCTACAAATTGCTTTTGAATTAATTTTTACTTGTCCGAGTGACAATGAAACTCTCTCTAGTTTGATTATAATCAAATTGGGGCTTCTACAGATGCTAGGGCTCTTTATAAGTCTTTTTGAGTTTTAATGGTAGAATCTATTTGAATTTAGGTGAATTTGGTTCCTTGGATTTGATTTGGACTTTTGCCTTTATACCTTTGTTTTTTCAATCCCACAAAATCTTTGGTTTTATCACTTTCTTCTTAAGTGGTGTCAATGTGGCATCTAGTTGGCACTTTTTTAGCACTTTGTTCATTAATGTAAACTAACCATTGCCCTTTGAAAATCCTACCTATTATTTCATGATGTTAGATCAATCTATATGGATCAATGTGCATCATTGATCTCAATCCTACTAGTTACATGCCATTGGTTATCCTTTATATTAGGCCCCATGATTATGCCACTTGGAAGTCCTATGGGCCTTCTAAGCTCTACATATTTTTCATTCCTATGGTTAGCATCTGTGTGTAATGTGGTGGTCCCATGGACCTTTGGGGCTTATATTGAATAGTCCATAGTGATCTTGCTTCATCTGATGATGTTTCCCCGATTAGATGCAAGCCGTCAATCTTGAAAAGGTGCATGAACTTTAAGTTAACATGGGACCATGTAAATAAATTAGGTTAAATACTTTAGTCTAAGGTTTTATTTCATGTTAATAAACATTAAATAAACCTTAGGATAAATTATTGAGGCTAAGTTTAGATCATAGCAAAAGGGGACTTGATATAATAAAGAGGACCTAACTTGAGGTTTTTTAACCTAAGGTTTTTATCGCATTAATAAATATGAGGCAACCTTGGGATAAATGCTTTAAGTAGGATTCATACAATAAGACCTTGCATTTTATCAAGCCTCGCTAATAAGTGCATAAAATATTCCACAAGACCATGGGGGTATATATATATAGACTAAGTATAAGGTTTTGAACTAAGGTCTGGTCTAATGTTAAAAAACATGATTCAACCTTATAGTAATATTCAATCTAAGTCTATGGTATTTATAAATTTCCCCCATGTACATTTAAATTTTAGGTTGAAATATATCTTTTAATTAATCTAAAATCAATCTTAACTTTGAAGCACAAAACTTTCAATCTTGATTAAGGCAAACAACATGTTCACTTATCTAAGTGAGATTGGTTTATGAGCTTAAAGTTTGACAACCTCATAGATATCAATGATAGCCTCATGGATGTCAATTATGTTTGTGCTAATGTCAAAATTAAGCTCTAAAAATTTATCACTAGGGCTTAAACTTAATAGTCTCTTGGACTTCAAGGATGGACTTGCGGATGTCAAATGATGAGCGTGAGAACATCAAAGTAAGCTTTAGTAATGTATCATCAGGGCTTAAATTTTATGGCCTCATGGACAAGAATGATGGCCTCATAGACATAAAATGACAGAGGTGATAACATCAAATTTGAGTCCCATAGAACACAATAAGGCCCTATGGAAATTTTGATGCATTATACGTCATTCAATCAGCTTCATCTGAGTAAGCATGAACCATTGATCATGATCTAAGTAGTTGGTTTTGATTGGTTTTTGTAGTCACAAATGGATTAACTAAGCTTTAGACCTCATAAAATTTAGACCAATATTATAGCCTAATGTTTTGTTTGCATTAATAAATATGAAAAGGACTTAGGATTAAAGTCTATAAGCTAAGCTACAACATAATAAAACATGGAACCTTCAAATAATTAAAAGGAATTAACATAAGCCTTTAGCCTAAGGTTTCATTGTATTGATAAATAAAATAAAACTTTATAGTAAGACTTAGGTTAAGTATATGTCATAAAAAAGGGAGTCCCTCTTTATTTCATGTCATCTGATCTTTAGCATCTGCTCAACTTCAGGTCATTGATCATGATCTGAGTGATTGAGTTGGATTGGTCCATGAGGCAATGTCTTAGATATATCGAGCTTATCTCGCTCTGTCTAATATTTGATCTCCGCTTAAGTGTGGACCATTGATCCTAAAAAGGTGTATGAAATTTAAGTTAGGGCCCATAGACATGAAGGGACTTAGGTTAAATCCTCAAAACTAAGGTCTCATTCATGTTTATAAACATGAACGAGGTCTTAGGATTAAGACATTAGTCTAAGCTTGCAATAAGAGGGAACATGAAAATTAAAGTTAGACCATGTTATGAATTTAAAAGGATCTTGAAAACATTAATTTTAGACCATGTTAAAATAAAATGGGACAAAGGAGCTCGGAACATAAAGGAGACCAAGCTAATAATTTTTAGGCTAAGGTTTGGTCATGTTGAAAAACATGACCATGCCTTTGTATAAAAATTAGGCTTAAACATATAGCATATTTTAAATGTTCCCACATAAATTTTTCCCTCTAATTTTTTAATTTGGTCTAAAATAATCTTATGCTAGGGTTTCTGAATGAGATTTTTAAGAATCTTGGGCATGGATTCAACTTGACTTTTAACATACCAAAGGCTCGTAAAAGGTTAAATTGAGATAAAATTATTAAAATTATGAAACTCGGGTATGATCCCATCAATGAGAAATCCATTAAATATATGATATAAAACATATATATCTACTGTTAGAAACATTAGGAAAATCTAAAGCATAACCATGAATAAAGAAGACTAACCAAACCAAGGGGTGGATGATCTTCAACTGCAAATAATGTGAGAAAACATGTTAATGATGCTCTGGTCAAGTGAATTTCAACTTAAAAATACAAATTTTACACAATTTAACACAAGGTTACCCATTTTTTATAAATGGGGATATGTTTCCCTCAATAAAACCTTAGAGATCAATCCATTGGACAAGTTGTAGTACGGGGTCCAAAACCATAACTTGTTGGCATTGAACAAGCAACTTTTAGAGATCTAACTACCATTTTTGCCTCTGGGACCTAAACCTAAGAATATATCATTTAAATCACATCCATATAGTCAAATTACATGTTATCACATTTCCATGCCATTCAAATCCACTTGAAAGTGTATTTTCACCACCGTTCTGGAGCACAAAAACACTGATAGCAAATGTTGTCAAAGTTTAAATTATGGTTACATAACTATGATTTTGATGCTTCCTGAATAAAAACTAAATTGATAACATGTATGAGGGATGGATATTATTTATAAATAAGTTTTTTTCCTCCCATGAGTCCCAATTGACAAACCTACCACCCATTATAGCCTCAAGAATGCCCTTCCCAATACAAGAAAAATGTAATTTTTTAGCCTAAGTTCAAACATTCATAAAATAAAACCTATAAATAATTTCCATGAACTATAAAATCCCTTACCTAACTCTTTAATCTATCTAATTTCACCCTAGATCACTCATTTTTAACCTTTGATATCAGTCTATTGGACAAGTTACAATGACAGTTCCAAAAATGCAACTTTTTGGCATTGAATAAACAACTTCTTAAGATCCAACTACCATTTCTACCTCCTAGACCTCCACTTGAGAATATAAATTTTCATCACATCCATATAGGCAAATTACATGTTATCACACCACCATGACATTCAAATCCACCTAGAAGTGCATTTTCACTACTGTTCTGAAGTGCAAAAACACTGACAACAAATGTTGTCAAAGTTTAAGTTATGGTTGCATATTTTTGGTTTCGATGATTCTTGACTAAAAAATGACACTAAAAACATGTCTATTGGGTGGATAATTTCTATTAATATGTTCTTGTACTCCCATCAAACTCGATCGATAAACCCACCACCGATTCTAGCGACAAGAATGCCATTTCCAATACAAAAAAATATAATTTTTTAGCCTAAATTCAAACTCATGTAAAATGAAACCTTTAAGTAATTTACATGAACCTTTAGATCATTATTATTAATATTTAATCCCTCTAATCACACCCTAAATCACTTATTTTTAACCTTCAAGAGCAATCTGTTGGACAAGTTATAGTGATAGGTCTAAAAATGCAACTTTCTCGCATTGAAGAAGCAACTTCTTGAGCTCCAACTGCCATTTATACATTCGGGACCTCCACCTAAGAACATATCACTTAAATCACATAAAAATAGTTAAATTACATGTTATCACATTTCAAATATGTTTAAATCCACCTGGAAGTGCATTTTCACTACTATTCTAGAGCATAGAAACACTAATAATAAATGTTGTCAAAGTTAAGTTGTGGTTACAAAACTATGGTTTTGATGCTTCTTGACTAAAAATTGACACTTAAAACACATCTAGGGGATGTATAAAATTTAATATCAGGTTTTTGGCTTCTCATCAGGCCTAATCGACAAATCCACCATCCATTCTAGCCAAAAGAATGCCCTTCCCAATTCAAAAAAAATGAAATTTTTAAGCTTAAGTTAAAACACACATAAAATTAAATTTATAATTCATTTTTATGAACCTTAAGATGCATACCCTACCTATTTAATACCTCTAATCACACCCCAGAGCACTCAGGTGGAACCAATCCATTGGACAAATTATAGTGAGGGGTCCAAAAATGTAACTTTTTGGCATTAAACAAGCAAATTCTTGAGCTCCAACTACCATTTTTGCCTATAGGACCTCCACCTAATAATATATCACTTCAATCACATCTAACCTGAGCTTATCTTAACTTAAATAATATATAATTTTCTACTGGCAGTGCCAATCATGTGAAGGTGGAAGCTTATATGGTACCACTAACCTATAAAAAATTGTTAGCAAGTAATTAAAAATGAAATTCATATGTACTACCTAGAAAATAAAAAGAATTTGATAAAATTGATTACATATACATTTGAAAATTTAACCAACCTACATATTTAAATCCTATTAACCACTAGGATCTGCTCTAACCTTGATAGTATCAAGAATAGCATCATGGTCTGACTAATAAACTTTCCATAATTTCTTATTTAATGTCCTCCCATGATATTTTTGTAATTAAATATATGTTTCAAGAATCAATTTTGAATAGTGTAGTATCTTATTGTGCATTTCAAACTCTTTAAACAAACATTGGTTTGAATATTTTATAGGATACAATCAAAACCAAGTTACAGTGATTACCACTGACCCATTGGGATAGTCAATGTTTTTTCCATCTATGATTATGTAAGTCAATTTTTTCTTTCTCGTTACACACTGACACAAGTAGAAATTAGTGCCCTCTTCATTATCAGACATCTTTAATAACTACAAAAACATGAACTATATCATAAAAACCATTTTTAGTGATAATAAGAAGATATATAATGAGAATAAATTATACATAATGAAAAATATTCTACCTAGTTTCACTAGATCAGATACATGGTCAAATTCATATTATGATATCATATTTATAAGTTGTAATGTTGTTGGAACTTGATATGTGTTGATTGGAATTAGAGGTTTAGAACTCCAATCATCCACCCACTCTTGTGACTGACACTCATTCGAAATAGAGTCTACATATGTAAAATAGAAATATGTCAAGTGTCTCATATGAATAGTCCAAGAACTTGTATTTGAGCTACAAAATGAGTGGAGGTCACTGAACCTATTAAAGTCATACAATACTCATACTTTACCAAGTGTTCTTCCTCCATTAACTAGAAATTTCTATGAATAGTATATATTGGTTGAGCACCATGACACATGTTCTCATTACATCATTCAACCATAGTTTTTGCATTTGTCAAATGACCACCCTCTTCAAATTTCAAATTTTCCCTTACAATAGCTCTTTTTACACATGACCCAGCATCATCATGCTCCCCTTTTCCATGGCCATCCTCGATGAAACACTAAATGTCTTCTACACCAGTGGTAACATGTATCCTACTCAACCAATAAAACATTCATGCATTTTTGAATAATGATGTGCAATTATTTGACCAAATGTAATGTTGATTGAAATTAATGTTCCTCTAACTCAACTATTCATAAAACTTTTGAAAACAACCTTGTATATACTTTGAATAATGTGAATATTTATCATTGATATATAAATGGTACTCCCTTAATATTTTTTGTTATTACTATGTACTATCAAGTACATACATGAATGTTATATGTATGAATATGGAAACTTGTGATGACTTGTAATACTATGATTGAATTTCCATTTGGGGTTTGAATGTGTAATTTTTAGCAAATTCAACTACTAAAACAATCAAAACAAGTGGTAATATATCCTTACTTATCTTGAAATGTTCATCTAACCATCTAGCCTTATGTGTGTGCCTTGAATACTCAAATAATTTCTCCCTAAATTTGATCAAAAATTTAAAGACAGGTATCTTTTTTATAACAAGCTCACACCTTTTAGATTCTTTGCCATCTTTTAATTGATAATTAACTAGTTTATATTTGCTTAAACCAACTAATTCTTGTCTAATTGCACTTGTAATCTCCTCATGGATACATTTTCTTAATTTTGGAAATTCATGACAAATGCTACAATTTCCGTGTAAACATGATTTATTATAAAATAATTGTCCATCTAATCTTTGTAAAAGATAGTTGGAATAAATTCCCTAGTTAATTTTGGTGGAAATTCAATTCCCAACTCTTGAAAAATGTTATTAGTATGAAAAGTACAAATAATATATCAAAAATTGTCATAGTGCATTTAAAATTCAACATGTTGCCTATAACAACAAGTGGTGTGTGTGTGATTTATTTTTACATAAAAAAGTTTGGCCATCTCAAAATATCTTTGACAAATAGAAATTTTTGGATGTTTTTCAAAAATTTAGAGTACAAATGTGTTTGAGTCATATTTAATAAATGTTTTGGATATGGTTCACGGTTATGAAAACCAACTATTATTTTCACTACATCTCTTGCATTGGGTGAAACTCTTGTATTGTCTTTCCAAAATTGAGCAAGTAACCCTTTGAGAGTATCCTCTATAGCCTTGTCCTTTCATGGAAGTCTACTAAATAATTCCCAGAGCTCATTGGTATTAGGTTAATTAAGTCTTTCACATCTTTCAATTGCTTTCATTAATTTTTTTCTATTTATATTAAGTGTTAGGCTTGTTTCTGAAACCATTCATTTTTCCCTATGTGGTCACTTAATGCATAAGTTGTAAGTATATGTTAGGTAGCATTACAATCTTGGGTACATGATTTTGGGCCTACAATATGATATGCATCATGTAAATTTCCAAAAAATTCATTGTTTTCATCATCCATGTTAGATGTTCTTTGTCTTAATGTGTACATTATAGGTCTCATCTTAATAAATTTTATTAATAAAACAAATAATTTACATCTTTGACTATCATAATCAAAATTATGAAAGAAATTATCCCAAATTTATTGAGCCAATATTCTTGAATGGCAATTAGACATTTTATTATGCATTGTTTATAAAATATTTCCATCAACTTCAATTAAGTACTTGTCTTTTTTACACAATTTTTGGAGGTATTGTTAATGGTGGAATTTGTTGAGAGGGTGTTTCAAAATCGTTATTACTTTCATTATTCAGAAGTGGGATGACATTTTATTCATTGTTTATTTCTTCATTATATGTTTCCATGAAATTTTATTCATCGTTGATTTCATCAATATTTTTTCCCACCAAATTTTCTTCACTCGTGGGGGTGAAGCATCATATATAGACTCATCATCAACAAAATAAAAAACTTAGAACTTGGAATGTAAACTTACAACATTATCTAATTCATTATTGTCAATTTCATTATTATTCATTTTATTATGGATAATTTCATCATTATTCAATTCATTATGGTCAATTTCATCATTATTTAGTTTATTATTGTCAATTGGCTCATTATCTATGGCATTTGGTTCATCAAGATTAGGGTTTGTACCTTGTCTACCATGAAGTTTTTGCATTCCTATCTTGTTTTTATCTCTCAAATATTCTAATTCTTCTTGTTTTTTGTTCTTTAACATCTTCCTCTTCCTTGAATGTGATCTGTCACCCATCAATGGCAATTGATAGCTTTTCATAAGTGGGGTCAAAAGCACATAGGTACTATAAGTCCTGTAGAAGTACACAGAGAATGTTTGTGGGGATAGAATTCTCAATTTGGGTAAACAATAGACATTAAAAAATGAGATTAATCTATATTATTAATAATAATAATAAGTGGTCACCTTATTTAATAACATGATCACATTATTGAATAATGTGATTGCATTATTCTTAATACTAGGTTCTACTTCAACATACACGTTGAGAAGCGAGTTTTGTGTATATTAAGAATTGCGTGATCACATTATGTAATAACATGCTTGCATTATTCTTAATACTTAGTTGGAATTAAACATAGACATTTATAAGTGATTTTTTTCTATATTAAGAATAACATGATCACATTATTTAATAACATGATCATGTTATACTTAATATAGATTTAGGATTAGGGATTAGGGATTAAGGCATTAGTGCATAATGTTTAAGGATTAGGGATTAGAGATTACAATTTATATTTTATTGTTTAGGTATTAGGGATTAGGGCATGTAAGGTTTAGGTTTAAGGGTGTATATAAGGTCTAATCACTCTATGCCATGTGAATCTATTTTTTACTACAAAGGATGTTAATTCGGATTAAATCGATTGGTAAATGGGGAAAGTCTACGGTTTACAATTTATGGTATAGTGTCTAGGGTTTAATATATAGGGCTTAGGTTTAGGGTACATAGGTTCAATCACAAAGATAATTATTAGTCTAAATGTTGTTAATTTGGTCCAAAATGATTGGTTCAAGGTTTAAAGAGTTTATATTTATGGTTTAGAGTTTAGGGATTAGGAACTTTAAGGATTAGGGCTTAGGGTATAGGTTTTAAGGTATATAAGGTACACTAATTAAGGTTATTGGGTCAAATTTGAGCTTCTTAAACCTATATTTGTGAGTAAATAATGTGATTTTGAGCTCAATTATCCCCCACATCATCACAGATTGAGCCAATTAAGTCAATTGTGTTTTAATGAGTGATGCAATTTTGACCAAGTTCATCCATGTGAACCTAATTATTGATATATAAAGGATGTTAATTGGGGATAAATTTATTGGTTTAGGGTTTAGGGTTTAGGGTCTACAATTTAAAGGGTTTAGGATTTAGGGCTTATGGCTTAAGGTTTAAGGTAATTGTTATACAGTTTAGGGCTAAAGTTAAATGTTATAGGGTTTAGGGTTTAAGATATTGGATATAGGGTCAAATCATTAAGGTATTTGAAAAACATTTGAGGTATTTTTTCACCTATTTATGGAAATTACCTTTATGTTTGCATTATTGATAAAATTAGGGTCAATTAAGCCATGTACATGTCGCATATGTGTTATACAATCGATTGAGCCATAAATTAGGTTTAGGGGCTCAATTTTTCCCAAATCACACTCCTAATTGCAAAAATTGACTAATTGGATCAATTTATGATAGAATCAAACTTTTAATTTTGCCCTAAATCATATCTTGCTCTTGAAGGGGTTCAAATTAGCCTTAAATGCCTCCTCAATTAAATGAATCAATTCTTTGGTTAATTATATATCACATGACATTAGGGTTAATTAAACTCCAAATCACATAATTTATAATTTAAAATAGGTTCATTGGCTAATTTTGACCCTAATTATCTCCATAATTTAACTAATTGACATTTGTATTCTTTAGTTGATGACTTCAAGTTTATTGAGCTCAAAACCATATTCTATAAATGTAGAAATTGCATATAACTAAATAAGGTTTCTTTTCTTCAATCAAGATAATTAAATTGGATCTGATTAACCCCCAAATCACATTTTACAGTCATGTAATTAGGTTTAAGGAGCTTGAATTAGCCCTAATTTACTTCAGATGCACAGTTAGATTCGTACTCCAAAGGCTAAGTTTTGGTCATAGGTTTAAAAAATGCATTTTATGACATCTCATGATAAAATCAGTTATATCATAAGGCATGTATGTTTGTGGCATGTAGTGGCCATTAAGGCATAGGGCTTATAATCTATGTTTTAGAGATTAGGGCATAGGGTTTAGGTTTAAGGACCTATATATAATGTCTAATCACTCTATGCCATGTGAACCTAATTCTTACTAAAAATGATGTTAATTGGGACTAAATTGATTAGTAAATAGGGAAAGTTTAAGGTTTATAATTTATCATATAGTGTTTAGGATTTATAGTTTAGGGCTTAGGTTTTAATGTATATATGGTTTAGGGTACATCAGGTCAATCTCAAATATAATTGAGGTCAATTTAAATAACTTGGACCCATTTGTGATTATAGAATGTTTTTTTGGGTTATCATTATACCCCATGTCATTGTGCATATTAAGTGTAAGGATAAACTGAATTAAACCTATCTATTCATGTGGGAATTACAAAGGATACTAAGAAATAATTTAAAGAAAGAAACATCATATTACCTTCCCAAATGGATTCATCATACCAATACAACTCAATCATGTTCTCCCTTGATCAATATTTCTTGTCTTCAAAAACAATGGTGGCCAACTCCTCCAATGTCTCAAGAACTCCTTGTAAATCCTAGGCTCATGATTTAGAATCACTAAACTAGCCTATCAATGAAGCTTGAAACTAAAATCAATGGTCAAATTCAAAGGACTATGGAGACAATTCAGAATAATAACTTTACACAAATCAAGCTTAAAAATGATGTTCATGGCCTCTCTATTTATAGATTTTTGAGATTGATCAGGATCAACCATGACCACCATCTAAAGATTGAGATGTGTGGCCATGAATTAATCTAATTATATAATTAAATCCATAAATATCTCTCATAAATATTTGGGATAGAGGGGCATTTAAGAGGCATGGAGGGTCTTAATTAGGCATGGAAGACCCATAATCCTGATATTTTATGTATTTATGGATTATGGATGCCACCCCATAGGATGATGTCATTTTATGATATAGTTAATGAAAATCAATTTCTAAAAATAAATATTCAAAAAGTTCCATAGAAAATTAACTTCAGCTCTTGATTTGATTTAATTATCCTTAAATATGATTAGTCAACTTTGATGCAAAACCTTGGTAATTTATGTACAAATCAATCAAATTGGTCAAAATGTCATATTATTGGCTCAAAATTTGACTAGATTGGAATTGAAAGTCGATGTTAGATGCATTGGAACCATATTATCATTTAGGATGCTACCAACATAAAATAACAAAGTTAAATGATGTGTATTAATGAATTAGAAGAAAACAGTGATCCAAAGCACAAAAAGGTTAAATCATCATTTTGAATTGAAATAAATTGATCAAAGTTAGGTATCACATAAAATACATTGCCCTATTTAGGGATACTTTGACCTAAATCAGCACTTGTAAATGACAAGTTCTAACCATTTAGGGTGTTTTAATGATTTTGACCTAAAGTGTGCATTTGATTGAAATTCAAGTAATTTTGATAATTTTAACACAAATGGTATTAGGAATTGGATGTCTACATTTTACCCCTATTTGAGAAGGTATAACAAGACATTCAAGAAAATCAACATCTTTTCAAAGAAAAGAGTTATCAAAAAGAAATTAGAATAGGCCCATGATGAACCCTTGAGATGACATTAGTATGGAAGAAAAGGATGGACTCTCAAAAAGAGAGAGAAGTAAGAAATTAACCCATGGAATAGATCACATCCAGATGAGCTAATGCTTGCATGCGTGATTGCCATCAATGATCAAAATATAATCAAAGTTATAATAGACCCCAGTAGATGGGGGAAAGGGAAAGATAAAATCCATAAATGTAAGGGACACACTTTAAATGTACCCAATTTGAGAGTATAAGTTGTGTGCTTATAGCATTGATCAATATCAAGATAAGTTACACACTAAATATTGCCATCATGGGTAGTAATGTGGAGAGCTTAGAATTAGATGAAAAGAGAAAACATTCTACTTTAGGAAGGAAAGCACCATTAGAATAGGGTCTCTAAAGAGAATATAATAATAAGTTCCCTAATAGAGCAAATGTGATTGTGATAAGATAAGTGTGCCCTAGTAGGGCTAATTTTGATCATTGATAAAGAATAAATAATGGTTTGTCATTGTAGATCTAATTTGATTTGGATGTTATTCAGATGTTGTGCCCTAGCATGGGCAATTGGAAATAAAAATAGCTCAAGGATATAATCCAACAAATAGGTTAAAGCAAGTGGGTGCAAACATACATGTGATGGTGTAATGGCTTAGAAAGTCATTTAAAACCTAGGATAAGAGAATGCACAAAGTGATGAGAGAGGTGAAAAGAAGAATGGAGATGGCTGAGATGACTTTAGATGTATAATATAAGTGGTTGTTGCCTACATATTTCCATGGACTCATGTTCCAACATGAATTTTAGGCCAATGTAGTTCACCCAAGTTTGGGAGAGAATGGAATGAGCAATGATGAAAACTGACCAAGAATTGATTAGACTCATAATGTATGCAAAGAGATTCATGTCTAAGCATATATTTGAATGTTAAAATGCATGTTACCTAGATGCCTAGTTCCATATCATGAGCTTAGATTATGCAAAGTGTTCTTGAGAATCATTCATCAAAATTATGTTGACCTTAAGACTTTGAGACTTGAGCACAAAGTGCTTGCTATAGAAAATTAAATTAGGCATCATAAGTATGAATAACTTAGAATGACATAATATTCCAATTGCATTGAGCTAGTTCAAATGTGAATACCTATAACTAAGGATAATGGTAAAACAATGACCAAAACTAGAGTTATAGCTATTTACATTTAAACAAAAAAGAAAAGAAAAAGATAAACATAAACATAAATGAACCTAACTTAAATCAAGATATGATAAATCAATATTTAAGTAGGAACAAAAATGTTTAAAAATAAAAAGCAAGAACATCTTAATGACATGAGACTGAGATATGAATAATCAAGATCTATGTGGACCATCAAAATTTACTTGGAAAATAAAAATAAATAAACAAGGCCAAATAAGAAAATAAAAAACCAGCATAACAATAATTAAATTTAAAAAATTAGGTTTTTGAATGTTTTACGAATGTTTTTGTAATTTTATAAGTATCTCAACTTGATTAAGGATTAAGAGATACAAAACGGTACAGATCATGAAATAGTGAGAGTTTACCAACTTAAAATTCTTGAAATATAGCAAGAGCATATGATAAGAAGGACTAAGTTGACCTTGACATGAATCAAGCACAACCTATATAACCCCAAAATAATCTCAAGTCATAATAATTCTACCCACATAAAAGGAGATGAAAATTTGACTAGGTCGCAACAAGTTCACTAACAAAAGTGAATGATAAGACAAATGATAATAGTAATGACCAGATGATATGACAAGGCATGACAAAAAGGCATTGTACCTAATTTTCCCATAGGCGGTTATAATTAGGAAATAATGTCATAATACTAATTTGCCCAAACGTGGTTATAATTAGGGGTACCAAACAATATTGATTTGCCCATAGGTGGTTATAATCAGTGATACCAAATAAGATGATAGATGAAATATGACTTGCCATATCAAATGTCATACTAATTCCATAGACTATCATTCAGCATAGAATTTAAAAACTCTTGAAACCATATTAGAATCTCCTTGTAGAAAGTGTAGGATGAACCAAAGGAACAAAGATCAAAATGGGATAAGATAGGATGACTAAGAACAAGCTTTGGTCAATAGTAAAGAAATGGTATAATAAAAAGGGTATAAGAAAATGATCAGAAGATAATTGGCTATAGTGGAAATAAAGTTACCCACAAGCAATGATTGGCTTAAATTTCTCACAAATTGGCAAGAACATAGGCTTAGGTTACTCATAAAATAATGAGAGCATTCACACTTAGAATAATTTCTCACAAAATAGTGAGAGCATAAAGAAGGTGACCAAGTTGACCTCAATAGAATTTGAGCATCGCCTACATAGTCCAAAAGGACTTCAAGTCAATATAGTTCAAATAGCATGGTTCATATATTACAATGGTATAATAATGCCTAAAAAGGGTCTATAGGGTTGTCCCTAAGAAATGAGGCATGGGAATGGCAAATGGTAATTGTAAAAGTGAAAAATGGTTCTATTACTCTTACTGATATGGAGATTCATGTCCTAGTCAATATGTGAGACAACAAAAATGATCAGTTATAAAGCTGTTATCCAACCCTCTTATAAAAAAGCTACTCTATCAAGAACTTGTTGTCGATCTGGATCTCAATAATGTGTTTGTGATCTCCATAGATTATATATTATGCTTCCTTCAAAAATTGAGACAATATATCCTTATAACCTTGATAAAGGAAAGTGCTACCAGTGATGGTAAATAATGTTAGGATAAATGAGAAAAGTGGGGAATAAATAGGTGGGTGATAATAGAATGTATAATGAATGGGAAACAAATGAATATTAGGACTTTCAGTCACACATAATGTTGTTTATGCTAAATTCAACATAATTTTGGTTGTGGTAGGGCCAAAAACCTCTAAATATGCTCTTGATAGGACCATCAGATTATTTTGTTGTTTGATCTTGAGAGTAGCTACCATCTAATTATGTTGTAGAGTGGAAGTTATTTTAATTTGATCTTGAATAATATCTTTAGTAAATAGTGAATAACTTTTGTGTTTATCTATTGATGCCTCAATGAGGTTTTCACCAATGAATTTATTTTTATCATCCCATAGTGCCTCTGAGAAGGTTTCACAAAGAGATGCTAACATTTGAATTTGATTGTCTTCTAGTGCCTACAAAAAGGTTTCACTAGAAGATGTTGAGTTTGAACTTTGATCATCCCTTAGTTCCTTCAAAAAGGTTTCACTAGGATATTATTCTTCTTTTGCATGAATTTGGTCTTGACCCACTGACATTCTATAAATGATATGTCTCCATGGATGTAGTTCAATAAAGTGTGATTATATAGGTTCTAATCAACATTTGTGGGAGGTGGAATTTCAATATAATGGCTATGTTGGGTGGTAATAATGGTGGGATGATGAAAGGCATCACATTCCTCATAGAAAATACTAAGATAACTTGTGTTAATGTGAAAGAAATCATCCCCAAAAATTGTAGAAGGATCAAAATATATTCAAATTGATCCATAAGGAAATTATAACCAATGATGTAACAACCATGACTATAATCTATTTCTGAATCTGATTTTAAAACAAGGG
Organism: Torreya grandis; assembly: GCA_037957365.1. Lineage (NCBI taxonomy): Eukaryota > Viridiplantae > Streptophyta > Pinopsida > Cupressales > Taxaceae > Torreya > Torreya grandis. The sequence continues at coordinate 885,769 of JARHVA010001417.1, read as the reverse complement.
ACTCTGAATCCATTATCACAACTGATGTTGATTTTATTTTTGATGCTAAATCTAATGTCGGTTCAAAAATAGAACTTGACTTTAATTTTGATTCTTAATTTGATATGGTTATTTTGATAATGTTCTATTGAATGTTGAATGTTTGACAAGTAATGGCCTGTGATGACATAATGGGCTCAATAAAAATTGATTCATCTTGGAAGGGCTCAACATAGACTAGCTCATCTAAATTAATCCCCTCAAAGAGAGGGTACAACTCAAAGGACGTCTTGACAAAATCATGTCTATCAAAGTGAGACTCCTTAATGAGTGGGAAAAGATCAAAAGATAACTCTATCGAGACTGGCTTGTCAAAGAGATGAGGCTCTTTAAAAATAGGTAAAATATGAACAGTTAACTTATCATAGTTTGAATTATCACAAATGGGTGTTTCAACAAAAAAATTTGGTTTTGGTTCATAATTGGTTGCAAAAAAATCAATTTTGAACACTTTTTGATCCTCACAAGATAACTCTTGAAGAGGTAATGGTTCTTGTTTTGGCTTGAAGATCGGCACAAAATTTCTAAAGTGGGAAACATTTGATTTATCAAGAATAATGGTTTGTGGTTCAATAATGGAGTCTCCAAATATTAGACTATTGAATAAGGGATCAAACACAATTAGTTCATCAAATGGAGGTTATTCAACAATAAGTTCATCCAAAACTAGTGATGGGCCAAAAATGGTAAAGACTAGATGCTTCTTAGTTTGGTTGTTTGTGCAAACCAAAGGAGGAGGTCCTAAAATGGTAATGACTGAATGCTTATTATTTTTCTTGCTTGTGGAAACCAAAGGATGAGGTCTTAAAATGGTAAAAATTGGATGCTTCTTAGTTTGGTTGCTTGTGTAAACCAAAGGATGAGGTCTCAAAATGGTAATGACTAGATGCTTCTTAGTTTGGTTGTTCATTCAAACCAAAAGAGGAGGTCCTAAAATAGTAATTACTAGACACTTATTAGTATGGTTACTCACATAAGCCAAAGCATCCAAGTCTTCTTGATAAATCCAATCATCCCAATCTTGAGTTGGATCATAAGTTGGATCTTGATTGTGTTCCCATGACTGATTGTTGTGAGGTGGATGCAAATATATCTCATAAAACATATTATCACCATTGGGGTCTTGACTAAAGTCATAAAAGTCATTTTGTATGGCCATTCTATCATAATTTAGATTATATGTTCTCCACCATAAGTGTAACTAGACATATCTACATTTAATTAAGAAAGCTCTGAAAACAAAAAGGCTTAGAGATCTGCAAACTCTAAAAAGCGATGTCCAAAAGACAAAATGTTCAACTTTGGTTGAAAGGGTGGAGTTGTATCTCCAAAATGATTTTTGTCAAGATTTTCCATAAAACAACCTAATGTCAAAGGTTTTTGGATAAAGGTTGTGTTCTCCCAAATAAAGGCACAAACAATAATTAAGATAGGTGCTTGAACAAATAAACAATCAATAGTCTTCAAATTTGGGTAATCGTTTAACTAAAGTTACGTAACCCAAAAGAAAAGGATCTATGAATCAGCCCCATGAATTGAGGCCTAAATAGAAATAAATCAATGTTTGGATCCAAAATTGACAAGGTTAATTGAAAATGTAATGTTGAAGACTAGGATTGGACCAAACAATCTAGACAAGAACGGACAGCATGACAGCACATAAATGAGGTCCAAATGGTAGACACACAAACATGTTTAGCAAAAAAATTAAGATACAAGTGTGGTGTAAAATAGATAGCATAACACCTCTTTAAACAAAAGAGTAATGTATAAACAAATTGATTTTGACATGGTTTATAAACAAACAAACAAGTTTTAGTCTCAAAACATACCAAGCAAAAAAGACCAAAATACACTAACTATAATCATCCAAATCTTAACAAGGGTATGGTAATGTGGGGTTGACTAAAATAATTATTTTCAAAACATCTATATGGATCAATTTCATAATGGATTTCATGCCAAATGATGTAAAAGAAGCACACTTTTATTGGGTGTCTATGGCATTTGGCTTGTTGTAAAAATATCTTGCCCTTTTTGCAACCACTACATCCATCGCTTACTCAGTGTAGTGTGATGTCCAAAGTTTAGATACGTCCTAGTGATTTAACCCTAGATAACTCATGGGAGGTGATGAAATCCCCCTCACAAGCCAAGTTTTCATAAAATAAAAGACATAATAGAAAAACTTTATGGTCACCTCAAGATCACCCAATATTATTGTGAGTTTTTAGGGAGCGCTTCAAGCAACATTATTTCTATACCTTAGAATAGGCATGCTTGCAATAATGATGGTGATTTTTGTTCCAAAAGTTCCCTAAAGGAGATGGATGGAAGAGCATACATGTAATGTCCCTCTTTTTGCCAATCAATTAATTAATCACCTATTGCATACAAGCTTGAAAAATGAGTTCAATTTTAAGCACCAAATAAGATATTAGGTGATGCTCTTTTTGGCCCTTGGCCTAAATTCCTAAAATGGTAAAATATTACTCAAAAAAAGTCACATGAAGCAATAAAGACCTAAGTTCATTTAAAGCCCAAATTGAAGATGCAAGACTTAACTTAGATTCATGATTAAAAAACCAAATTTAAAATGTTGCAAGAGTTATGATGTGTTTTAAGCACTAAATGAAATGTATCTAAGACTTATCTAAATATTAGGTTCATTTTAAGCACTAATTCAAATGTGTGAAATCAATCATGTCATTTTAAACCCAAATGAATGTGTGTTTAGTTAGTCAAAATCATTCAAACCAAATTCAAAAATACCCCCTCAACCTACAAAAACATAATTATAAGGGCCTCTTTTGAAGCACTTAAGAGTTTGAGAAAATAAAATTAAGAATTTAGCTCTTGGGTTGACAGTCAAGTTAGGTTGATAGTCAAGTTGGGTTGACATGCAAGTTGAGCTGGACAGGTGAGTTAGGTTGGATAGGTAAGCCATAGTCAAGTTGAGGCAATCCAATGTCGAGTTGGGATAAGTTATATCCAAGTTGGACCAAGCCATAGCTGAGTCAAGGTGATCCAGAGCTGAGTTGGGCTGAGTCAGAGTCGAGTCAAACTAAGTCAAAGCCAAGTTGGGTCAAGCCAGAGCCAAGTTTAGATGAACCAAAGTTGAGCTTGGCTAAATTAGAGCTGAGTTGGGGTGATCCAAAGCCAAGTTAAGCTAAGATAGATTCAAGTCAGAGCTGAGTTAGACTGAGCTAGAGCTGAGTCAGGGTGACCTAAAGCTGAGTTAGGCCAAACTAGAGATGAGTTGAGCCAAACCAAAATTGAGTTAGGATGAACTAGAGCTGAGTTGGGTTAAGCCAAAGTTGAGTAAGGTTAAACTAGAATTGAGTTGGGTTGAGTTAGGCCAAGTTGACAGTCCTGAGAATAAAACTATGGTTTATAAAAATGGACTTTTTCTCAAATTTTTTCCTTCTTTTCTTTCATACCCAAGATCTTACATGACAATGGTTAGTAATTTTCTTTTAGAGGCTTTATGAGTAAATTTGTGGTTTGCAATCCCACCAGGCATGCCAAAATGTAGAGATGATTACATAACATGATTATTTAAACATTAGTCCAATAAATTAAAGGAAGAATGCATAAGAATAAACTAAATTAAGCCTATCTATTCATATGGGAATTATAAAGGATATAAAGAAACAATTGAAAGAAAGCAACATCATATTACCTTCCTAAATGGATTCACCATACCAATGCGGCTCAAAAGCATGTTCTCCCTTGATCAAGAGCTCTTGTCTTTAGGATGATCCAAAGCTGAGTTGGGCCTAGCCATAGTTGAGTTAGGCTGAACCAAAGTTGAGTCAGGCCAAACGAGAGCTGAGTTGGGCTAAGCCAAAGCCTAGTTAAGCTAAGTCGAAGCCAAGTTGGGCTGAGCCAGAGCTGAGTTGGGGTGATCCAAAGCTAAATCAGGGTGAACCAGATCTAATTCAAGCTGAACCAAAGCTAAATCAAGCTGAACTAGAGCAAAGTTAGGCTGAGCCAGAGCCAATTTAGGATGAACCAAAATTGAGTTGGGTTGAGATAGAGTACAGTCGAGCCAAGTTGACAGTCCTGAGAACAAAACCATGGTTTATAAAAATGGAGGCATGGTAATGGTAATGGATCAAGAATTAATGTGACATCTATTTAGCTCATTCAACAAATTGGATATAGTAGAGATCATCTCAAGCAAACTCATTTAACATGTCAAAAATTTGATAAGACTAATCAAAATCTATTTGGTTATATTTGGTTGCATCTCATCATCAAACCCTAAACTATATGCACTAATATTATGGTCCTCAATTTACCATTATCTTAAAATATAATCCAAATATACCCAAGGACTCATTGCATGAGGTTTATTGCCTCTTCTGGAATCCAATGTATCAAGTTTATTCATAATGGTAAATGATATAAACATGAGGCTAATCATAACCCCTAGATTATTTATCTTCCTAATTCTCAATATCAAATTCCCACTATTCCAAAAATTAATAATGCACATTTACCCAAATTCATCAATATGAATCCTAATTTACATGTCATGCTTGTCAATTATGATGATGACAATCCCAATGATTTCTAAAATACATGAAATACTGTCAAGCTACTAACTAGCATTCGATTCACAATCAAATATATTTATCTTGATCAAAACAAACAAGGAGAGTTACCATGGACCTGTACCTTCTACTTAATTTAAATGTCAACTTGAGGATGTAAACTTGATAGGATGATGTCATTGTATGTGCACACTCAATCTTCTAATTTGACCTTCTACTAATTGTTATCTAAGATGTTGAAGTCATGTAGTAAATAAAATGCTAGAAATTAAACATGAACATAATGTTATGAAATAAATGCTTATGCATTGGAATCTTCCTCAAATAAATCTAAGAAATAATGGAAATCAAACAATTCAAAAATGAAACACATAATGCATAAAGAAAACAAATAACATGCTTAGCTATTAAAATGGGTTGGATTGTTGTTGTAAATTTCCAAAGGGGGCCCTTCCTCCTTTCGATTCCAGCTTCAATCCTTCCTCTCACAACACTTAATTAAACTCAAAAATGCTTGTTCATATTAATCAAAAATGCAGTAATGAATTGTTGTAGGAAATTACAATAATAAGTGCTTGAAAAAATGTACTTCTAATAATCTTTAATCAACATCTACTATATCTCAACTCCATTGTTCTGTGTGTGTGTGTGTGTGTGTGTGTGTGTGTGTGTGTGTGTGTGTGTGTGTGTGTGTGTGTGTGTGTGTGTGTGTGTGTGTGTGTGTGTGTGTGTGTGTACCACAAAAGAGATGGTTTTATACAAAACAATATATATTTTAATTTAAGATAGATTCTATTTAAGATAACTAGAATTGACTCCTTTCGCTAAAGATGTCTTTCATGTGAATTCTAGAATATTGTTAAAGGACATAAAAATTGTTTCAGTATTCAACCACTTTTATATTGGGCTCTATGGAGGTTATGGTTGTTTTTATGAGTTGGTTGAAATAGGAATCAAAATCTATTCATTCATGGATTTGGTCATGCAATGGCTATAGGATAGTCTATGTAATGAGATTTCTTTGTTGCAGGACATTCCGCACTATATACCTATTTCTCCAAAACATCCTTAAAACACATTATAGAAAAAGCATCCTAAATAAATAGATAACCATCATATATTTAAATCCAATACACAATTCTAACTATTAAAAGAGTATAGAAACATAATGCTATTTGTAAGATTATGGTTATATGAAGAAGGAAACTTATAGGAAAGTGTTCAAAAGCATGTTTAACAAGGAAGATGAGTACAATAGATGAGGATAAGAACAAAATATTTTTGGGGATCATCACACCCCCCAACTTAATATCTTGATCAACCTTGATCAGCAAACTTGTTCATTCCCATTTCACAAAGAACTCTGAAATCCATGGGATCTATAGCACCATTGGCAAGGTGAGAATAGAATATGCATCTATGTTCAAATAGTTGCCAAATTTTAACTTCCTTGGCTTCATTTATTGGGGCCTTATCCTACCAATCTAGAATAGGATACCAAAATAGAGGAAGCTGGAACTTTAGGTTTATCAACTAAGATCTTATTTTTCCTACAAGCAAAATATATTTTGTGATCCTGTTAAATGTTGCATTCAAACTAAAAAGGGCATATGGTTCTCTTTCTCAATTCAAGGGTGAGCTCATTCCATCATTTATTACAGGATTATCTTGTAGTAGGACGAGTAGAAGTTCTCAATACCAAATAAAAATCTCAAGATTCATCATAATTCTTTACAAACCAAACTCTAACTTATTTCTTCAACATGATATTATCCCATTCAACCAATACAACATTAGGTGCCACTGATTCTCTCCTAATAAGCAGCTAGCTTTCATTCTCCTTTTTTTTATATTTAGCTACTTCTCTCTCTTCTTTGCTCATTCAACAAATATGATGAAAATGTACTTAGTTGGACATCTCCAACATATATATTAGGGTTTCACTCTCTATCATAAAGAACATCATAATTGTGAAGGTAGAACTCGCACAATTATGCTTGTTCTTCCTGTGAACTTTCTTTATAGATAGAAATAAAAGGAAAGGGGATCAATGACTTCATGAGGCATATCATAATAAATTCTCATAAATTTGAATTTATGCCATTGTTCCTCAAGGTAGATTAAATATACTCTTGTAAGAGGTCTATAATCAATGAGTTCTTGGATAATACCAGCCATATCTTCAATTTTCTACTTCAATTTGGATTTTCTCTCCTCCAACTTATTCTCTTCTTTTAATTTCTTATATTCTTTTCTTAATTATTTCATAATTTCAAATTGAATATCTATCCAATTCATAAATTTAGAATATATTGCAAATGAGTAATGATACCTAACTTATTGGGTGGTTGTAGGTTCTCTCTATTGATTTACCTCTATAGAAGGTTGTGAAATAATGACTACAAGATGATCTTTGATAGAGGGCTATAGTTGAGAAGTTGTTGCAGCAAGTGCATACAGTCTTCCTCTAGATTGATCCTGTATCTTCTTTTTTAGTCTCTTAATTTCTTATAGAGCTTACTCCAGAGTGGTAAATTCCATTTTTATAGCAATTTTCTTGAATTTTTATGCTTCCTCCTGCATTGGTTCCTTATGCAACTCTTCAAGACTATACTCTACTTTTTCTACCCATTGAATGTATTCTAAATAACATTCTCCCTTGTTTATGTTAGCCTCTAGGGATTCATCACTACTACTAGTCTATTCTTCTCCAAATTCTTCATTAATTTCAATAATATAAAAAGGTTTAGTTCTCATTTTTCTTCTCAATATGTGGGATCTCTGAGGAGTAGAGGTTACCTTGGCCTTTTTGAGAGAAGGTGGAAGTTCCTCCTCAGACTCCTTTGAATCAAGCCAAAGGATGAGTTTCTTCCTCTTTCTAGATTCCATACCTATGGAAATCCTTTCTTCAGTCCTTACTATAAGTTCTTGTGTTGCTACAAAAATATCTTCTTTAGAAAATTCGTGTGTTATTGCAAGAAGGTCTCCTTTTGTAGATTCTTGTGGAGCTATAGGAAGGTTTTCTGCTATAGGTTCTTATGGAGCTACAAGAAGGGCTTCTTCTGATCTCTATTCTTCAACCCCCAATTCTTCTTTTATTTCATTTTCTTCTCTATCACTTTCTACATTTTTTGGTACTTAGAGAAATTCTTCCCAACTTATGTTGGGTCTAGTCCTTTGTAAATAGTCTTGAACAATCAACTAGATTAAACAATGATGGGAATGAGCTTTGGAATTACCTTTTTGAAAAGTCTCTAACATTATTGTGATCATGTGGAGCAATAAGTTGGGGATGTTTATCTCTATTCCATGCCACAAATTATTCTTGAACTTGAAGTGTATGCCATGCAGTATGGAATACCTCCCTTTGTAAGTGAAATATTTGGAGATAAACTCAGTAGCTTTAGCCATCTTACTGGTAGAGATAATCATGCAATGCCCTACTTTGAAGTTTTTAGGGTTTCATTTCCTTTGATGAATTTTTTCCTCTCTGCTTTGGCATCAAATTTTTCATTATATGTCTCCCATGTTCATGGTATTCCCATTACTCTACTAATGATGGTTTTTATCAACTTTATTTCCATTCCCTTTATTAATGTTAGGTTGTTATGCAATGTGCTAGTGAATTATTCTATAATTCAATTCTCTAGGGCCTTTATCTTCACAAAATACTATGCCCATATTACATTCTATAATAGGGCCAAGATGTATGAGCTATTGATTAAAGGGGTGATATCAAGTGATTCATGTTTTAGCAAGTCTCCTCCCATATTATGAGATGAAATTTAGTTATAGGTTCATGTTCTTGCAACAAAAATTTTGTGGCTTTGCCAAAATGTTTATGATTTTTGTTTTGGGAGTGATAATCTATTTGAATTATGGAAAATCTCCCCCCACCTTATATTGTCACTTATCCTCAAGGGATAAAACTAACATGTGTAAATGGCTTGTGGCAAGAGCAAAGAGTGGTGGCAGTAACACGTCAAAGGTCACATCAATTAGAAAAGGAGAAGATATGGTGATTTGGCATGATAAGGAGAAGATATGGTAGTGCATTAATAGCATTAGGTACCATCATCTTAGTAATAATTAAAATGTATGACATGAAATAAATATAGAATAATTACCTTGTTACTTGTAGGAATACCTTTTATTAATGTACAAAATGATGATTTAAAGTGGTGGTTAAATGTGTGTTATCATTTTACTAAGATCAAAATGCTTTCTATAAGATGGAAGGTAGGATGGAATGATAAGAATACATCATATAGCAATATATGTTTCCTGTAGTAGTAAGTTATATCCTACAGTAGAAAGTTTAATCCTACAGCAGCAAGTTCTTCATCCTATATCAAGAAGGAAAATGTATTTCTATTCAAAGGGAGTGAATTTGCAAAAAAAAATAAATGAGAACAAAAAAATTTATTGTAGTAGTGTCTTTCCTCTTTTTTTTAATGAATGTCAATCAAATAGTGACCTATTTTTTTGAGACAACATCCGTTGGCAACAACCGAAGGTTTTCATTTCTAAATTTTCTAATTTTTATTTTTTTAGATTTTTTGGTCCCAACTCAACTGGAATTTTAGAAATCCAAGAGGTATAATTTTATTCAGATTAAAACAATCCATTGTGAATGACTTGTTCTTGGTTGTAGGAAGCTTTATTACTCTTAGAAAATATTAGAAAAGTGTTGATAGAAATACCCTTCAGCTGTAAGAACAAGTTGATTTACTTCATAAAGAAGAGATGTATGTTGTTCTTCAAGAAGTTGGTGAGTGAGAGTTTCCTTGGAAAATGGTTTCTTATACAGCTTGAGCTTGTGTCCATTAACAATTAGTTAGAACCAAATAGAGTCAATGGTCATGAGTTTTATAATTCCATTGTCAAAAACTTGTTTAATCTCATAGGGCCCAAGTTATTTATACTATAGCTTTCCTTTATGATCTTCGTATTTAGAGTCAAAAAAGAGTACCCAGTCACCAAGTTGGAAATTATTAGTCTTGATGTTCCTATCATGCCAACCCACATGTTGTCTTTTCACTATTTTATTGTGATGAAGTGCTTCTATTCTTAGTTCATCAAGTGCATTCAGTTGTATGATCCTGTCTTGTTGGGCTTGGGAAAGATCTAAGCCCAAATCAAGTGTTATCCTCAAGTTTTTATGTTCAAAATCAATGGGAAAAAAAGGCTTTTTACCATAAACTAGTTCATATGGAGTGAAACTAGTTATGGTTTTCAAAGTGGTTATATAAGCCCAAACTGCTTCTAGAAGATGAGTTGACCAATCCTTTCTATGAAAGATGACAATCTTAGTGAGGATACTTTCTAATTTTCTATTTTCACTTCCACCTAACCATTTGACTAAGGATGGTAAGGAGTATATTTTATGTGCCTGATTTCATATTCTTTTACCAAGTCAGCTGTGAGATCTGATGTGAACTATAGGCCTTGGCATGTGACTATTTCTCTTAGTAATCCATAGTGGGTGAATATTTCTTCATAAAAGAACTCGGTTACTTTCTCATCTCAAGCATGGGTTAAGGCTTTGACCTCTACTCATTTATGACATAATCAATGTACACCAGTATGTACTCCTTATTATTGGATTTAGGATCAATGGGACCTACAAAATCTAGTCCCCATTTGTCAAAGGGTTCCAGAACTAGTTGTGGCTATAATGTCATTTCATCAGATCGAGTGGGTCTTCTCACATGCTGACATTGATCACATATGTGGGTATAAATCATGGCATCTTTATGTAAAGAAGGCCAATAATATCCAGTAGTGAGTACTTTCATGGTATTCTATTTGGTAGCAAAATGACCCCCACAGGGTTTATCATGATAGGATTTGAGAATGTCATAGGCTTCATCTTCTCAGATACATCTTCTCATAATTGAATCTGGCCTAATGATAAAGAGATATCCTACTATCTAGGAATAATGTATACTCTTTTGGATCAAATGTTGTTTGTCCCTAGGTGATAAATGTTATGGTAGTGATCCTATAGTAAAGATTGTTAGCAATATCTACAAATCAAGGAGATTGAATTGTTACTACAAATAAATATTCATTAGAAAAAGAATCATCAATAATAAGACTATGCTCATCATTTTACAATCGAGATATAAAATCTACTACTACATTATCCTTAGTTGGTCTATCCATAATGGTAATATCAAACTCCTACAACAAAAGTAACCAATGAATTATCATGCTTGTTACAGTAAGTTTGTTCATTAAATACCTGATTACTACATGATTTATGTGGATGAATACTTGATAACCTATAATTTAGTGTCAAATTTTATTGATGGAATAGATGACGATAAAAAATTATTTATCTATGATAGTGTATTTGAGTTTATCCCCTTGAAGATTATTGTTAATAAAATAGATTGCATAACTTAGAGGTTCATCTTTTTGGCCAAGGACAGCTCCTAAAGTGGTATCAGATGGATCTGAGTGGATGTGAAAAGGATTCTTCCAATCAGGCGCTCTCAGAACAAGAGTTCTTATGAGAAGGTTTTTAAGTTGTTAAAAGGTAGTTTGACAATCATTAGTCCATGTAAATTTAGCATCCTTATTAAGCAATCCAAATAATAGGGTGAAAATATTACTAAAATCTTTGATGAATCATCTATAATAACTAGCATGTCTTAAAAATATTCTAACATCTTTTTGCTTTTTTGTTGTGGGTAGATCTTTAATGATACTTATATTTACTAGGTTAACTTGAATTCTAATAGGGGATATGTGATGCTCTAACACAATCCCTTCATTCATATCCATGTAACACTTTGCATTGCTCGAAGATAATTGGTGGTCTTGGCAACATTGAAGAACATTCTCTAGGTTAGTGAGCATTTCTTTAAATGTCTACCCATAGACAGTGAAATCATCCATGTAGATTTCAACAAAGTCACGGGAAAGATCAAAAAATATGCTCAAAATAGTCCTTTAAAAAGTAGTTGGGGCATTGTAAAGACCAAATGAAAAGATGGCAAAGGCACAGGTTCCCCAAGGGAAAGTAAAAATGGTTTTCTCTTGGTCTTATGGAGAAATTTGTATTTGATTGTAACCATTATAGCCATCTAGGAAATAGAAGTACTTTTTTCTTGTTAATGAATCCAACACTTGATCAAAAAATAGAAGGGGAAAGTGATCCTTCCTGGTATCAGCATTCAATTCTCGATAGTCAATGTAAATATGTCATTTTATCCCTTTCTTAGGTAGAATGACTAGAGGAGAGACCCATTGGCTATCAAAAATAGGATAAATAAATTCTGCATCCAAGAGTTTTTGCAACTCAATTTTGACAATATCTTTAACTATAGGATTCATTTGTCATTGAGGTTAGCAAATAGGTTTACATTATTCTTTAATGTAAATATGATGCATGCATAAATCTATGGGTATTCCTTTCATGTCATGGTAATCCAAGGCAAATATTATTGTGGGCTTTCTCAGCATTGTAATTAATTGACTTTCTTATTGGATTGTTAAGGAGGTGTTGATGTTGAGATGTTTAGCAAAATGTCTACTTGCTTTGTTAAATAAAGCATGGTTTCTATATTGGTCATTAAAGTAGCATAGTTTCATTAATGGGGAATCAATTGATGGAATGTCCAAATGTCTATTATAGTATCAGCAAGATCATTCTCAAGAAAGGTATTTTGAAGAGAGAATGGTGTATATTCCAAAAGGTTGGTGTCTATAGGATCCTATCGATAAGTGTTTTACAGGGTACCAGTAAGGATAGTGTCCTCTTCTTGTACCTATAATGTAAAAAGTTTGCAAGGAGACAACTTCCTCAAAGTTGTCAAACTAAAGGGTTAGGCCATCATGCTAGGAAGGCTAAGGTGGTGGATACATAACCAATTTATTAGTGTCATTTCCATTGGAAATTGGCATTTTTCCTGACCTACAGCTAATAAAATCATCAGTGGTGACTGACCATGGGTGACCAAAGATGAGAAGATAACCCCCTAAATTATTCTTTGGTTGTAGGATAATAAAATCTACTTCATATTTCCAAGAATCCATAGTGATAACAAGGTCCTCAATAATCCCCTCAAGCTTAATAATTGATTTGTTAGCCATCTAAAGGATGGTGGGTGTTAGATGGAGAGTGGTAAGTTTTAGCTATTGCATGGTATCCATGGTCATCACATTGATGGCTACACCCAAATTAATTAAAGTATTGGAGATGGGTTGTCCATGGATGCTAACATTAACTATAGGACTTCCTAGATCAAAATATTCTGGGGGAACTTTAATTTCCCAATATGATACCTGCTAGTTGGCCAATGACCTAGATTGTTTTAGGATCGTTCTTCTTTATTCCCAGTTTTTTCAAATATAGCTCTCTAATAGCTTTATTTTAGATAGAAACATCCTTTATTTCTTGAAAGAGTGGGATTTTTATGCACACATTCTTGAGTTGTCCTAAAATATTGAATTCAAGATCTAATTTAGGACATGATATGTTTAATCTCTCCAAAAAAAGAGGATTGTCAGTTTCTTTTTTATTTTCTGATGGACTTAGCTCAGGTTTAGCTATGGGTGGCTATGGATTAGTATGAATTGGAGTTGGTTTGATGTGTTCTATGATTATGGGTGAGGTGGGTTGTGGAAGAACATGACTTGAGCAAAGTTGAACTTGATTAATATCTAAGGTGTATGTTGGATATTGCATTATTTCAATTGATTATGTCAGTTGAATTAACTTATTAGCAGGATTAGGGATGGGCTGTGTGGGTAATTGTGTGGTTCGAATAGGATTTTGAGTTTTTGGCATTATGGCCTATTGTTGTTGTGGTTTTTTTATTTGTTAGGGAAGGCCTTGATTACCTCTCCATTGTTGTTTCCATCAAAACTCAAAAATAACTATGTGTGGATCCTCATATGCTTTTTCTTTGAAAGTAAGGAGGGAAGAGTGAGGAATATTCTTCATGGCTGAATTTCCATCAAGATTAAGGATAGAAAATTCAAAATTAGTAGACTCATTAGTAGTGTTTTCTTCTTGGTGATCCCCCATGAATACTCTTTGTGTTAGTAGATGGGAGGTGGTTGCTACTCATAACTCAAAATTCCTATCAATTATTTTATTTTCAGGGGTGTAGAAGATGGAGACTTTATCTTTGTTCATAGGAATATATGGATTATTAGAAAATGGGGATGGTGTGGAGGTTTCAAAATATTTAGCTAGTGTCTCAACAAAGAGTTTATCTAAATTGGAAGATTCTATTAGCCTGGTGTTTCTTCTAGGAGAAAGAATAGCCTTGAATGCCTCCTTAGCAAGAAATTTAGGCGACGGAGGGAAGTAATGTTTAGATTCTTGAGTATGAGGTGATAGGGTGGGAATTCTCAGAGGTAGTACATGTGAGTCTCTTCTAGGGGTATGAACCTCCTCAAGGTCTTCATATTGTGCTACCAGTCCAACTAAAAATTCTTCCTTCATTACCTCTTTTATTAACAACTATGAGTGATCTTCAGGAATTCTTTCAAGTTCCTCAATTTATGTAGGATGAATTTCAGATCTTGTATCAATGTTTGATGATTTAAGAAAAAATATTCATATATAGTCCCCTTCACTTTACATACATCAACCACTTTTTTTTTAACTTTTTGCCCACCCTACCTGCATAGGGTTAATAATATGGGGGTTTTTGAAAGTTTCCACTATCGTACTTGAAAAAAGGGAAATTTAAACTATGAAAGCAAGAAATATTTAATCTAAAGAATAGCAATCTTTGTAAATTAAACAATAAACCTCTAGAAAAAAAAATTATCAAGATTGAATACTAAAAGTGTGTGACACCCTTCCCTGGCAATGGCACCAAAATGACTAGAAGTTGATTCACAATCAGATATACTTCTCTTGATCAAAACAAAAAAGGAGAGTTACCATGGACCTATACCTTATACTTCATTTAAAAGTCAATTTGAGGACATAGATTTGATAGGATGATGTCACTGTATGTGCACACTCAATCTTGTAATTTGACCTTTTACTAATTTTTATCTAAGATGTTGAAGTCATACAGTAAGTGAAATACTAGAAATTAAACATGAACATAATGTTGTGAAATAAATTCTTATGCATTGGAAGCTTCCTCAAATAAATCTAAGTAAGAATGTAAGTCACACAATTCATAAATGAAACATATAATATATAAAGAAATCAAATAACATGATTAACTATTACAATGGGTTAGATTATTACTGTAGACTTTTAAAGGGGGCCCTTCCTCCTTATAACTCTAGCTTCAATCCTTCCTCTCACAACACTTAATTTAACTCAGAAATACTTGTTCATATTAATCAAAAATATAGTAATGAATTGTTGCAAGAAATTACAATAACAAATGCTTGACAAAATGTACTTCTGATAATCTCTAATCAACATCTACTATATCTCAACTCTGTTGCTGTATATATATATATACCATAGAGGATATTTTTTTATAAAAAACAATATATATTCTAATCTAAGATTCAATTTAGGATAACCAAAATTGGCTCCTTTTACTAAAGATGTCTTTCATGTGAATTCTGCAATATTGTTGTAAAACAAACAAAATTGTTTAAGTCTTCAACCACTTTTTTATTGGGCTCTATGGAGGTTATGGTTGTTTCTATGAGTCAGTTGAAAGAGGAATCAAAATATGTTCATTCATAGCTTTGGTCACACAATAGATGCAAGATAATCTGTGTAATGAGATTCCTTTGTTACTAGACATTTTGTGTTATAAACCTATTTCTCCAAAACATCCTTAAAACACATTATAGAAAAATCATCCTAAAACAATAGATAACCATCATATATTTAATTATAATACATAATTAAAAATATTAAAAGAGTATAAAAACATAATGTTATTTGCAAGATTATGGATATATGCATAAGGAAACTTATAGGAAAGTGTTAAAAAGCATGGTTAACAAGAAAGATAATTATAATAGATGAGGAAAAGAATAGAACATTTATGGGGCTCATCAGCTACCTCCTTAGATTTTGGAGTGGCTTCCTCCTTCTTTGTTACCTTGTGATCTTACCATCCCTCTTTTTGATGAGGTCATTGATTTACCACCTCCATTTAATGCACATGAAGCATCTTATACAAAATATGATTTCACATGTAATGATTATAGAGTGGATACACTATTTCAAGACCCTTTAATTATGTCATTGCATAAATTTATCGATCTAGGATTCTCAACTTTTGAAGTTCCTTCTGAGTCATAAGCATGTATTATTTCTCTAACTTATGATGATAACTACATTATGGCCCAAGGTCAATCAAGATATTTGGATGTTCAACATTATCAAAAAACTTTAGCACAAATACATGCTTTTAATCATGATGTTCATACCATTTCCATATATTTAGAGTTAGAACCTGAAGGCCATACACCTCTATTTAACTCTCCACTTCTTGATACTCCTTAGGTGGTTGAACAAATCTGACCTCTCACATCTTTAGAAATTTTAGAACCTTTTGTACCTCATATCACATCAGTTTTTCTACTTGATCCTCTTCTCATCTTGATTCCAAAGATAAACTAATTGAATCCAATCAACCTTCCTCTCCAATTCCACCTACTCTCAAGATCACTCTCAATGCCAAGGCCACAAATGTATGCTAGATACATTCTAAATATGATTTCCATGGTAACAAAATCATTGATCTTAAAGTATATGTGGAATATTATGGACCTCTACCCATGTTACCTAGCAATGATGCTATCCTTAAATTTTTGTGTGCTTGATAACCTCAACTTCCTTAAAAACATCACAAACTTGGGAATTTCAAACTCAAGGCCCCTAGTTTTAAAAACTTCATTACTATCATTGATCCTAAAACCAATCCCAATAGACCATATCATTTTTAAGATGTAAATGTTATACTTATATAGGAAACTATAATAATTGAATATGTCACACCCTCATGTCCTCAACTTATAATAGTTTCCAGAGAAATCACACCAACCAAAAATGATAACTTTAGCTTATTCTTAGATAAATATCATGATACTTTCACTTGGTAATATGACGACATGCCTGGCATCGATCCTAGTATTGTGGTGCATAACATTATCCCATATCTTGATGCCAACCCCATTTGGTAAAAATAGAAAAAAAATCCCCACAAAGTTTCCACCTTATGTTATAAAGAAATTATTAAACTATTAAATGCAAAATTTATCAAACCTATGGACTATTCTAAATGGTTCTCCAACACTATCCCCATTCATAAAAAAGTCGCCATGGTCATTCGCATTTACATCAATTTTCATAACCTCAATCTCGCTTATCCTAAGGATAACTTTCCATTACCTTTAATACATACCATCATCTATTTCACTATTGTATATGAAATTTTATCCCTCATGGATGGTTTTTGGGGCTATAATCAAATTCATATCACCCCCAAAGACCAACACAAGATAAATTTTGCCATAGAATGGGGCACTTATTTTTATGTTAAAATGCCCTTCGGTCTTAAAAATGTTAGAGCTACCTATTAGTGAAATATGACCCACATTTTTCATGACCTTATCCATAATATTGTGTAAACCTATGTGGATTATCCAATTAATGAATCCAAAAGCTACAAAACTCATCTTTCTAATCTTTCCATCATCTTTGATTGATTCATCAAGTATAAAAATAGACTCAACCTTTAAAAATGTGTTTTTGGCATTACATTTGGTAAATTATTGGTGTTATTAGTCTCTCTTCATAGTATTGATGTTGATCCCACTAATATCAATGTTATAGTCAACATTCATATTCCTCATTCCATTGCAGACATTAGTACTTACCTTGGCACGCTTGGGGCAATCTGATAATTTATCCCTAAAATGGCATATCACATTTATTTTTTTAATTCCCTTATGAATAAAGGTAATGCTTTATAATGGACCAATCCTTGTCAAAAGGCATTTGGAAACATTAAATAATCATTTATCCATTTTCCCATCCTTACTCTACCTTTTAATGATCATATTTTAATTATGTACACTTCTTATACACCTATATCATTTGGGCTAATGATAGCCCAACAAGATGATACTAGAAGAGAGTATGTTATATACTATAATAGTTGAGGCCGCATTGATTATAAAAAATGTTATACCAAAGTTAAACGTGATTGCTTCATTATCTATTTCATAGCTAAAAACCTTCATCACTACATTCTCTACCAAATAACTTATGTCATAGTTCATTTTGACCCACTTCATCACTTTTTATCCAAAACCTTTTTACCTGGATATAGAATTAGTAAGTGGATGGTTGTTTTAATGGAATTTTTCCTTCACGTCATCATGAAAAAAATCAAAGGATAAGTCATTGTTGACCAATTCACAATGTCACCCATACCCGCTACCAATCATCTTCAAGATAGTCTCCCCGATGATAATATTATTTATATTAAAGGTCTCAATCAGGGTGTCTCTCTTAATTATTACTTTCATAACTTCATAATTGATTTAGAAGCAAGTAATCAAGAAGATTCTTATGTCATTCTTGATACTACTAAATCTAAAGTAGTTATCAAATAAATTCTTGAAATTAACATCAATTTGCATGAAGATACCTTGACCCTTCACTTTGATGATGCTAAATGTCTCCAAGGAGTTGGGTAAGGTTGTATTATCACTAGTAATCATGGTAAAATTATCCCTTTGTAATTCTATCTTACCTTTGATGTCACTAATAACAAGCAGAATATGAAACATTAGTCTTAGGCATGAAAACAGTACTTAACTTGGACATTATGTATCTACATAATTTGGGTGAATCCCAGCTCATTTTTTATTAGGTTAAATGGTGATTATAAATTTAAAGGTGAAAATACTATCACTTATCATCAAATGGCCACTATACTCACTAAATAATTTTCTTCTTTTACAATTGAGCCCATTATAATAGATCAAAAATCTATCATTGATTATGTAGCTTATTCAGCATCCTTATTTCATATGCATAAGGTTCTTAATGATTATCAATTTCTTATTCAAATAATAAATTCCCCATATTCTATCCAATTACAAGATTCACTTATTTTTCATATTAAGGTTATCACCATTCGACAGAGCCCATGGTATAAAGACATTTTCCAATTCCTTGAGTATAAATATTATCTTCTAGATACATACTCTCATGAAAAGACTCAAATTCATAAAAATGCCTTCAAATATTTCATTTGATATAACACCCTTTGTTATCTCAATATTGAAGGTATCTTGATATGTTATGTAATGAAATAAGAGGTCCCTCCTCTCCTTGAACAAGCACATGGGGGCATTTGTGGTGGCCACTATAGCATACATGCTACACCATATAAATTTTTACGTAGGTGATACTTTTGGACTTCTCTAAAAGGATGCTATAGAGTTCACTAAAAAGTGTAGTCCTTGCCAACTCCATGATGATCTAATCCATTTTCCACCAACTGAGTTCTAAACTATGGAATCTCCCTACCCATTTTCTATCTGGGAATTATATCTCATTAGAAAATTACCTCAATCATAGGATGGGTATATTTTTATCATCATGGCTATTGAATATTTTACCAAATGGGTAGAAGCCATTTCTCTTGTCAATGTCATAAGAATTGATATTTTCATGTTTATCCTTGACCAAATCATTTGTCATTTTGGATTTCCCCATACTATCATCTTTAATAATGGTGCTAGTTACAAGAATAAGGATGTAAATCAATTATATGTTGAATTCAAAATATCCCACAAATTTTCCTCACATTATCATCCACAATGCAACATCCAAGCTAAGGCCACAAATAAAATCCTTAAAAATACAATCTATGAAACTCACATGGATTGACATCTTCATTTATATCCTACACTTTGGGCATATTGCACTATCATATGTACTACCAATGGGGAAACACCTTTCTCACTAGTATATGGTTCTAAGTCTATTCTCCTATTAGAATTTGAGATTCCCTCCTTACGTATATCTATTCACAGTATCATACCAAATAAGAAATTACATGAAGCTCACCTTCATGATCTTGATATATTTTATGAACATCATCTAACTGCTCTGCAACATAATCACCAATACAAGGCTTATATCACCAAAAAACATAATAAAAAATTTAAAGCCTACACTTTCAATGTTGGTGATCTATTCCTTAAATTAGACTATACCTATGATAAATAAGGCAAATATGCCCAAAACTAGTAGGGTCCTTATTTAGTGAAAGATATCCTTGTAACTAGCACCTAACACCTCCAAACTAATTAAGGCCATGTTTTCAAAGATTCCATCAAAGCACAATTCTTCCAAAATTAATTTTCTTAGATATTTCCCTTCTTATCATACTTATATATACTATCTTACTAATACTTTTTACAATATTTTTACATGGGTCTCACCCTTTGTATCAATTTCTCTTTCCACAAATCTTAGGTCCTTATCTTGGTTCTTGGGTTTCTCTTTTGTGAGTTGCAGTGTAAGACCATTGATATGACAAGGCCCTCCTCACAAATACCTTTTTGACCACTTTGTTTTCACATGTTTTTCATTCTCTTTTATTTTTTCTTTTTTGATTTACAATGTAAGACCATGGATAGGACCAGGCCCTCCTCAAAAATACCATGTTTTACTTTTATTACACCCTATTGGGTTTCTCTTTTATGAGTTGCAGTGTAAGACCATGGATAGGACCAGGCTCTCCTCATAAAATTAACATTTTATTTCAAAACACCTTTTGTTTTACCAAGTGTTCCTTTTCTAGAATGTTAAGAACTAGTTACAAACTTGTGATCCCTTGTTCTCAACTTTGGTTTTTGTTTATTTTGTAGATAAAACTTGCACAACAAACTATGTTAACATGTTTCCCTACACCTAAAACATTTTTATTATAAGGAATAATAATTATATGTCATTGTATCTCTTTTCACCTTTGTCACATTTTTTGTGATTTGAAGTAATTCAAATTGTTTCATGTTTCATTCCCCTTAATTTCTTTTCCTTTCATACCAATTTGGATAAAACAAGTTTTAAGTCAAGATAACACTTTTATTTCACATGAATAAACAAGACTCTAAGACACCATGCTCTCTAAGTTCTCTTTCTTAGCAACTAAGTCCCAATTTTACAAATGATAGTCATTTTTAGCACCCATGTTTGATTATTTGAATCCATAAGGAGGAGGAATATAAAAACCCTTAAAAATTAAAAAGCCAAATCATTTGAAAAAAAATGCAATAATCAAAAGGTAACATACAAAGTTAAAATTCAAAATCACATCAAAATACATGATTCATAGCACATCTCCTATCCTCGATCGAAGCTCAAACTCCACAGTTGGCCTCATGATAGAGCTTAGGTCCATTGGGGTGTGGTAGGTTAGTAGATTGGGATAGGATGATTAAAAATAATCTATTGGTGCTACCTACTTTCTCATGCAAGTACCCAATCTTTACAATATACCAACAAATCTATAAGGGGCCCTAAGGAATGGGGAACATGTTGTGGAAAGGTAGGTCCATTTTAATTTTCATGCATATAGCTTTCATGGGATGATATTCATACTTCATTTGGTGACCAAATATTTATGTGGTTAGAAAAAGTTCTTCAGAGTCCTTAATGTCAAAATTCCTCTTGTTTTGACAAACTTAATTTAAGTGTCTTGACTTCGACAAAGAGTTTTTCTATCTTTATTTTTCCCACATTTTTCTCCCACCACCCATTTCATTTCCCCCTTTGATAGGCAAGTTTGATTATAAATCTATTTTCCCACTTCCATATTCCCTCTTCTTCACATCTTAAAACATGTTAGCACTACTTTGATTTGGTTTTATCTGAACAAAATAATATACTTAAGTGACTATGGATTATTTTCTTTACATTATTGCTTTACTTTCCTAGAAATCACTTTGGTTTTTTTGAAAATTTTCCATTGTTGTACCTCTTTTTATTGGACAATTGCATCCATTTTTGATTTCATGTACTTTTTCCATTTTTGAGTGAGGTTGGATTGTTACTTCTCACTCACCAATGTTATTTCCCCTTTTATACACTTTTTCCATAGATGATTAAGGATTTTTACTACTCACTCATCAATGTTATTTTAACATTTCTTGCACATATTTGTTTAAGGATTGTTACTTATTCACATTGGTGTTTGTTTATCATTTTTACTTATATCCTTAGTTTGACTATATTTGTTTACCTTTCTTACTTAAGATGTACTTGTTTGAGTTATTTGATCATTTAAAAGCCTTGGCTTTTTTGGTTACTTGATTTACTCTAATTTTTAACTTGGTCATTTGGTCCTAACTTAGCATTTATAACCCTAGCTTGCTAACTTTCTAAGTACATCATGCCTACACCATGTCAGTTATCTTGGCTTTCCTATGTTTGTTTGTTTTTTCTCTTTAGTTTTGTATCCTTGGGTTTCTCCAAAGCAGTCTCTGCACCCTCCATGATCAAAACTACAAACACAATAGAAAACCATCCAGCAATAAAGGTAAGTTAAGGTATACATACATTAATTTTATTTTTATTTATTTCACTTCATCCTTTCAATTTCATTTATTTTATGCTTTAAAAAACTATAATTTATTTAGCTTTAGTGTGATGTGTTGCTATGTTCTTTTCTCAAAGCACCATCCCATGTTTCACTTGAGTGACACATGATGAGATTTAAATGGGGCATATATATATACACATAATATTTTAAAACTATATCAATTACTGATACTTTTTTTTAATAACCCATCGAGTCTCAATCTCTCTTAGTGCATGCCTTAAAGGGTACACTAGTAAATGGGTGGGTAGACCATTAGTGCTTTGAAAGATTATTGTCCCTATTCTACCACTTGTTATCTACACAAGCCTATCCTATTTAATTTCATAAACCTTCACGCATTTCTTTCACACCCATCCAATAAATTCATCACCTTACTTATCCCCTTCCTAAGCCTAAAACCTCTTTTGACATTTAGCATACATTATCGACCTGGGTTGACCCTATATTTAAATTGTTAAAGGCATGTTATGGGTCTAGGTCAGCTCTACCTAACCTAGACTGGGACCTAACTTATTTTTATCAATTAAATATACAAAGTTGATTAGGCTAACCCTATCAGCTAAACTTTTGGAAAGGTTTAGGGTTATATTCAGCCATATATACACATTCATTTCACCATTTCTTAGAGAGAACAGAGTCAATTATTCATTTGTGCTTCTTTAAAATATGTTCTTTAATCATTCTACTTGAGGATTTATTGCTTAAGGTTTATACTTGGAGAATAATATTTTCTTATGGAAAAGTCTTGGATGTTTAGGCCTATCTTAGTTATCCTTACAAACCATAACAACCTCTTGTAAATCACCTTTGGCCAAGGGAGAGATTGAGTCTCGATGTGTTCATCTTAAAGATAAGTTCCTCTAACTTTATTCATCTATTTTAGTAGATAGAAGTAGCATAAGTAATGGTTTCTGAATATATTTATCTCTCTATGCATTAGGTTTTTACCTATACATATCTTAATTAGGATTCTCCTATGCATGTTTAATTTTTATGTTTATTACCCCCACTTTATGCCACAAGCTTTAGTGAGCACTAGATTAGAATTTACTTTGATTTTGCATTTACTTAGTTAATATAAAAACATAGGACCTAGCTAGGGTTATTTCATGGTGTTACTTGACTAGAGGCTTTAGAACCCTCTCTAGTTATGTTATCATGGTAAGAGATCCCTTATTTAGGTCTATCAAATCCATCTTGGTCATGACCCCAAATATCTAATGTATCTACAATCAGAAGTGTACATAGGATTTATCTTCTTTGAGCTAGGACTGATTAATAAGTCAACTTCATTTTCCTTTTTATACACATACCATGGTAGCCCATCTATTTAATTATTTATATAGGTTTTGTTTGGAGACATGAGGTGGCATATTATGAATTGGTGTTGTTGTCAATTTGGCCTCCCAGACCAAATGCCAACCCTTATAACCAAAAACTTTTATATTAAAACCACCCAAGCCTACACATGGTGATCTCTTACATGATCATGTCCTCAGTGATCTTATTTTGAACTTTGGTAACACTATTAGAAGTGTCATTATGTATTCTAGAATCTACTAGTCAATCTACCATATCATAATTATTTGGAGGTCTTTTTTGTGATGTGACACTGGTCATGGTGATCCTCAGGTGAAGAGGAGAGTGTCAAGATGTATTATGAAGTCTAATGAGTGGTTTAAACATAGTTTGACAAGATTGAGGATATTTTGACAAAATTAAGGTAGTTTGGGTATTTTAAGGTTGTTAATCCTTATGGTTTTAGACCTTTTTTAACACCATTTCTTGAAGAGAAACCTTGGTTGGTAAGATGTAAGGGTTTCAATCCTTGTCCAAGGTCATTATATGAAGGTTTATTATTGTGTTCAATGTCATTGACCCAAGTTTTAACCATTCAAGCAATTTTAAGCCTTTATGAACCCCTTAAAGTCATTAGTTTCCTTCCAAACACCTCATGTTGGTCAAATACACTACCAACCCCTTAGAAAGGGGTGATATTTCAAGTGTATAATTATTTAATAAATGCCTTAGAATTAGTCTCCAAATTAGCACTAAGCATTTCATGCCATAAAAGGTCCATTTTAAGGATTACATTCACTTCCCACTAGCCAAATGGGTCCCACGCATGGTAAAAACATAAATCTTAAGCACCTTCCACCATACCACTTAGTTTAAAATGTCAGTTACCTCATTTTTCCCTTCCTCTGCCCTCTAATGGTAGTTTAAGATCAAAAAATTGGAGAAAATGTAGGAAAAGGGTATTTTCAAGTGTTTTTTGTAGGTTGTATAGACTTATATGGTCATTCCATATAGAGGAGATTCATAGGTTATAGGTGGGTTAATTTTAGGTGTCTTGGAGAAGTTACATGGTGGGAATATTCAATACAAGCTTAAAACTGACCCTTTTACTCCATCAAGCTCCTTTGTAGCCCAAGACTACCCTTCAAGTTTGTGGATGTTATAGACATGAAAGAGAATATGAAGGTATAAAATTTTGGTCAAAGGAGGGGACCCTAGATAGCTTAATTTTTGGGCATTTTTTCTTATATTTACTCTCCCTCCCTTATTAATAATCACTAATAAGGTATGGCACTCAGAATGTCTCTTCCATTCAGCTAGGGCACCAATTTTCTATGTTCTCTCCTTTCTTGAGCATGATGACAAAGAAAAGAAACATTATAGAGCTTTTTAGGAGTCTACACCACCTTCCCATAAAATTCTCTAGCCTTATCTCATATGTGTGAACTTAGGGAGGCAAGAAATCCTCATTGGAAGTAGTTTATAGGGTAACAGTTATGGTTTATTGATGACTTAAGGTCCCCATGGTTGGAGGTATATTGGTGAAGCTTTAATAACTTCCATGCATCCTATTGAGACTCTAAAATGTTCCCTTACTACTTTCATGATAAAAAACCTCCATATCATGATGTTGATCTATAATATTGATCAAACACATAGCAAGCAGGTAGAATACAGAGGTATAAGTCTTACTTAGGAATATTGTGGTCATATTGAATGTTGTCATATATGTATAAGATGGTAAATATCCCCACCTAAATTCCATGGAATTTTGTAAGTGAATTTGGGATGTTTATGAATATATTAAGACTTGGAGTCTATTAGTGGAAAGTTTTGAACTTGTTTTATCCACCCACAAGTCTACAAACCTATCGATGGATGTTAGTGGCTCCAAAAGCCAATTTTACATTATATAGAGGTTGAAAAGAACCTAATATATATCTATAAATATTCATGTAACCCTGAGTAGATTCAAAATCTCATGATGAAAACCATGTGTGGATGACTGGGCCTCAAATTCCATAAAACACAATCAAGAACCTTCAATGCCTTTGGAGTCTTAGTTGGATGCATAAGGGATTGTAATAGGCAGGGTGAGGGTTAAGGAATTGAACCCTAAATAAAGAATGAATATAAAGATAAATGGGGATAATATATCTTATTTCCTCAAATAAACTTTAGTGTCACATTTATATGGTTGAGATTCAAGGGTTATAAAGAACTCTATGATTTACACAAGACTTTTTAGACCTAAATAGACCTATAACAAGCATGTGCAGATTAGTTGAGGATGTATACATACTTGGAGATTATCTAAAGTTGGAATCATCTAATAGATAGAGGTCATGATGTGGAAAAAATTTCCAATTAAGGAGACTCCCAAGTTGGTGAGATAACCTAATGCACTAACTAGGCTAAAAGGGCCTAAAATTGATGCACACAGGCCTATACAGGTAGTCATAATAAAACAAGGCAATTCAGTGAGAGGTGTGGCCTAAAAAGTGTTTTAAAAGTGTCTATATTAGTGGAGTAATCCCCTTGCATTATGGTTCTATCTAACTAGTGCTTTAAGGTACCAAGGATGGGTTGTCTCCATTGATAGCTCATGTAGACCAAGTCACTACACATAGCCAAAATATAAGATTGACATCCATGAATAGAGCCATCAGCAAGATATTGAAGTGTAAGAATAAATATGAGAAATTGAGTCTCTCATTTTCCCATAAAACCATTTCAAATTTTCCACACTAATATATCTTGGTCCCTTAAGGGAAGGAATCCAACAATCTAGACAGGCCCAAATAAGCTTAAATAGGCTTATGCATGAACTAGAATCTTCCACTTGTTTGAAGGGTAGTTAAGGATATAAACATCTTAAGGGGAGAGTTACAGAGACAAAACCAAGGTCCCTAAATTCTAATATCATCAACTAAGATATAATTAGCACTAAAATGAGCCTCTAGGGCTACATAAGCATGACTTCTTATAAACCCTAAGACTAGCTATATAAGGAGCATAAAGTGATAAGAGGCTTAGTACAATGAATTTTACAACTCCTAGAACATGATACATAGTTATAATCATACATAAACATTAAATTATAAGGGGAAATATCTATTCAAGTCCTAATGCTACAGTTAGGTGTTTTGAGCATGATAATAAATAGTGACACTAAGGCAGAATCATAGAAAGATGGGGACTAAGATAGAAGTTTGGATGGCTAGAGCAAGTAAAAAGGATAGGTATAAGTATAAGAGGTTTTCATAAGGGAATTAAAACCATCACTAAAATTTAGGAGACTCATCCCCCCTACACTACTGACAGATGATCAGACTGGCAGTGAGATCCCTAAGCACACTCATGAGAGAGAATGGAAACAAAGCGGAGTTGTGGCAGCTAGGGAAATTATATAAGGATGAAAGAAGAAAGGGAAATTTTTCATCATGGTGTTTAGGATATAAATTCATATACATGTCAATTATACCCTTAAGATTTAGTTGAAGCTTGTTAGGTTGAAAGGCTATTCTTAAGGCCTAGGGACCCCACATCATGTTGAAGCATACCCAAACCTTCTCCAAGTAGAACCAAGGACCATAAAATGTGTAGGGGATGATAAATATCCAAAAAAAGTGGATTCAAATAGACAAAAGTACAAAAAGGGCCAAATTTAGTCTTGAAGTCCACCTCAAACTACACAGTCTAAGCAGCAAGCTCGATTTGCCTATTCAAATGCTTAGACATTTAATGGTATATGGACTTAAGAAAAATTCTCCTAGGGGAATTTGGGAACCCCTATTTAATTTAAATACATAAGAGATTGAGTCAGATTGAGGGGCCTAGGTTTATGAATAAAGGTTAAGACTATAGACATGCCCAAAAGGCCTATAGAGGACTCCAAGTCTACCATCTTCTACTCATATCTCTCCACATCAACTACATGGAGCCCTAATCTTATCATATGTTTTATGGGGTTCTATGTACTAAACATCCATGACCATAAGTTTGGAATTGGAGGTCTCATATTTATGAACCATCGTTAAGATGGTAGACTCCCAAAACCCTCCTTAAACCCTAAGACAGGCCAAACCTAATAAAAATGGAGATAATTTTTCTCAAACACTCCTAAATGACCCTAAAAACACCTTAAACACAAATAACACTTATAGGATAACCTGGTCATGGTACTATGTTGTACGAAGACTATATAAACCTATCAAAAAATAGTAATTTTTTAATAAATTAGGTAAAAAATAAGGTACAATGTAGTTTAAGGAGTTATAAATCATTTCAAGTGAAGGTTTTAGACTTGTTATATCTTCTAAAATCCTAAAATGTCTAAAAACCTACATAGGAATGCCTCTGTAAGTCCCCCCCAAATAGCTAGTCTATAGATGTGAAAGGAGAATGTGACCTAATCACCTAGTTTGGCAAGGTTACAGGTGTATTTTTATCATAAAGGCCTAATCATGGTATATAATGTTTTTTTAGACATAAATATCACATATTTAGATTATCTCAATGTCTCATGTAGGTTTTTATGACTGCCAAACATACACAGTCAAACAATTAGGCCTAATAGGCTTAATATGCGTACTTAATCAACAAATGGAGGAACTCATGAATGTAGAGAGACTATATAGGGTTAATTCACTATCAAGAAACATCTATAATTTTCCCTTAAAGTATGCAAGTTCCATGTTCATAATCATTTATGAAGGATTTTGGTGGTTATATGGATATAATCAACACAAAAAGAGGTAGTTAGTTAATACTTCATGGAGGTTAGTTATTTGTGTCTATTCAATGCTTATAATTGATAAAATAAAGGGAATTTATTAAATATGGAATGCATATACCTTTTCATGGGTTAAATTTTACTAAAAATAGAATTTGACCATCTTAAGGACACTCATTAAAGATAGTTCAATGCATGAAAGAGTATGGAAGACTGTTGTAAGTGTCATGTAGAATGAGTTATGATATTTTGAATTCTAAGACTTTTGCACCATTTTCCATCTTCTTCTATCCATATCCTTATTTTTATTGACTTTTGAAGGTAAAAATTGGTATCCCTCACCCAGGTATGAGTAAACTCTACCTTGTTTTGTACTTGATAGACCTCTTAGAATAATGAATAAACTATTACAACTTCTCCATGATTGGTTTATAGTGTGTATATGCTTGTTTTGATATAATAAGTGGTATAAATCTTCATCATGTCCTTATCACACCTATATGCTTATTAGTTATCTTATCCATGTTGTATGAAGTGTTAAAGTTTGGTGATCATGTTTGGAGTGCAATCTAGTTGGAAGTGATTCAAGATAGGCCTCTCACTCTTCACCTCCAAGTTATAGTCACTCATCAAGACCTTCATATGAAATATTTTTTCAAAGAATTATTACAGATAATGATTTATTTCATTTATGGTTCACTAGTGTTTTTAGGAGTCCAAATTGAGTGTGTGAATGATCATATTGGTGCATTACCACCCCTTTTAGTAGATATATTTTATGCATTTTCTATCCCTTTTCACCCTAATAGTATTAGATCTTACCAAACTTAGCCAAATAGATGCACCAGGGGAGCTATCCCCATAATCTAGAGGTTTGATATAATTATAAGGTCACCCACAGTGTTGAGTCCATTCCCATTTTAGTCCAAGTTTAAAGTAGAATTGAACAATCTCCTTCAAAGGGTGAAACTTGGGTTGATAACAAGTACACTTTTTCATCTATGGGTGTATGAGCACATTTTTGTTGTACATTCGATTGGTGGGACTTTAGCAAGATGGACCCACCCTCAATATTTTTTAGCATAGAGGGGTGGTACCTCATGGTATAGTGCATACTACTATGGAGTATTGAATTATACTAGATCGATTGACAACATAACAGATTATATGATAGCCATATAGGACATTTTTAGGGTGGGTTAAGGACATAGAGGAATTACATCATGTTCATGCTAAAATGTGGTATTTTGATAACTTTCTTATATTTTATAAGATATTTTAGTATTATCATGCTCTATGATAGTTTGGTATTGATCAGGGGGTGCCTTTAGATCTATATTTGTAGCATCACATAGTGGGAGTTGGCCATAGGCCAAATGATAGACTGACCTTGTTAACAATGAATTTGGCCCTATTTCCCTTTGGAGAGAGAGATCTAGTTATACCATTGGTTGTAGGTGATGATATTGGATGAATAAAGACATATATGCAGTGGTAGTGGGTTCTTGATGGACACTATTTTTTCTAGTGATTGTTGTCCCCTAGTGTAATGCTTATAGCTTAGGGAAGTGATAATAGAGGTAGACATGGTGAAGACCCATAGGTCTATAGCCTTTGGATGAGGTTGGGATTAGAACCACATGTGAGGAATCTATGTAAGGTTGGTTTTTTATTGATAAAATATTGGATAAATAAATGTATCTTATTTTATATTTATGATCATTGATTATAAGTAATTAGGGGTGTTCATTGATGGTAGGTCATGTTATTAAGACCCTGAATCAAATTTTCCCATGGATATTATTGTGGATGATTTTCTAGAGAGAGTTTTAGACATTATGTGTGTTCATGTGCCCTTATTTGACCTTATTTATAGAGTAGTAGTGGCATTCCATATAGTAGTCACTGAGCATGATGAGTTGTGTGAAAATTTGGATAGATGAGAGACCCCATAATGGAGCTTGACTAAGATTATGCAGGTTTTGATCAATCACTATGATGATCTTTGATGAGAGCATGAATATACATTGCATTATCTAGGTTCATTAGAGGAGAGACTATAGAATCAATCCCAATCTTGCAGGTCTATATGGGATTTAGGAGCCTCCACATCTATGGATATGAGATTTATGGAGATAGATAGTGATGATGATTCATATACACTCGGGGATATGCCCCTACTTGTGATCAACATTATTTATTGTATAAACATTGGATAATTTTTTGATGTTTGTGTGTGTGTTTGTGATGATTATTTATTATATTAAGTCTTACACTAGATGTGCATTTGTATTGCTTACTACTTAGAGTGATTTACTTTTTTACTTCATGTAAGAAACATTTAAATATAATATGTGTTCTTGTGATAAAATATTTGGCAATTTACTGGCTAAGTTTTTCATTTAGTGACATTGAGGCAATCATCATAATCAATGGAATCCAGTTGGAAACAAGAAGGCTTGACTATAATGATCAAGTGGTAACTAGTTTCTTGTGTTGGGTTATAACACTATAACTAGTGTATTTGTAGGAGTATCAAGTGTATATATATAGTATGTATCTTTGCATGTTGGTTTTGATACCCAAATATACTATATAAATATGTGAATAGCATCTATCAAGTTTGGTTCAATGCCTTTTCCATGTGTCCCTCTAGTGAGAGCTCGATCAACCAATGATTCATTAGTACAATCAGTGTGGGAAAGATCAGTCATAGTAAAAGGTACATTAGGATAAGGATGACTTCTATAGTTGATTTATGTGAAGGTCAATGGACTACATGTTCCTAAAAATGAGTAGAATATTATGTCTAAATCCTCTTAGAATGACTTCTAGAAGAAGTAGGGCAATAGGACCTCGATGTGTCTTTCCAAAATGTAACGATCCCTCAATCTACAAGTTGTGAAATGTTTTTTCTTAATACAAAACAACCATTATCATGATGTCTATTAATACCATGGTAAGTGCAAAAGGGTTTTCTTTTTACCTTTTCAAATCTATATGGTGGATGGTACTAGTTTTGAGGAATATTAATCAACCTTTTATCCAATAGTGTATGAAATATATCATGGTCTATCCTTTCATTGATCAAATTGAAGTGGTTGCCTCTGAGTATAAGTATAGGTTTTAATTTTAGGATGTATTATGTATGTAGATTATTTTCCTCTGTGTAAAACTTTTTCTACATGTTCCTTAGTATGTGTTTCTAGTTTGTAATAAGGTATTTGAGGTGTCTCATGACCCTTTTTGGTTTTTATCTCTATTTTATAGGATTTGTTTGTAACATGTTTACTTTTAGGTGAAGTAGTAGGTGATTTATTATTGGTATTTGTTAGGTCACATGCATATTTATTCACATCTCAATATAAAGTGTCAAAATAAGTAAAGGGCTTATGCAATGCTCTTTCTTGAAGTGGAGAAAGAAGACCCCTACTAAAAATGAATTATACTTATAAATATGAGAGGGGTATAGTTCAAAGAATATAAGATATCCTTATATATAATAGTATATTCTTGAATATATTCATCCTCATTTTGAGTTAAGTCTTATAAATGATCCAATTGTAGTTTTGGTAACTTATGCTTATGGAAATTAGATAAGAATACATTTTCAAGTTTTTTAAATGTTGGTAAGGAACCATATGGAATGATATATAACCAATATAGATATTCTCAAGTTATGATTATATGGAAAGGTTTAAGTAATATGTGTCAATATTTGGCCCAATGGTCAAAGGAGTTTATATATTTCCTCAAATGACTAGCATAATCTCCTTAACTATTGAAGGAAGAAAACATAGACATGACAAAATTAGAAGGATAAGGATGATCAAAGACCTCTCATGTAAGGTCTTGATCCTCTTAGGTATTATCATTAATTTTATCCTTGTGGGAGTTCACTTGAAACTTAAGAATATTCATTTGACTTTGAATGTCTCCTATAATGGTCATCATAAATAGAATATCACTAGGAGGAACTGGTAAAGAGGTTGGTGAGGTGCATGTAGGTCGTAATTTACCATCCACATAAAACATAGGAATAATAGACATTTTACCACCATCCTTGAATTATAAGGTAATAGCATCACATGGTTGGGAAACATTAGGTAAAGGAACATTTATTTTGCATGTTGAGTTAAGAGAGGTCATGATGTCATTTTAGATGGCACGAAGGTTAATACCACTATATTTGCAAGGTGTTACACTATTTTCAATTTCATGACATACAATAGGAATAGGGGGTGTGACTTAATTTTATTTATTTAAGATTGGGGCATGCATTTTAGCAAGAAATGTAAAATAAGTAGAAATATAAGTATGTTCTATGTTGCTTGAAATATCACCATAGGAAGGGAAAATGCAAGTCTCACTTTCTTTTTTGAATTCAAGGGAGGAAGGGATAGAAGATGGAATATCACTTTCTAATTTTAATACATCATTTTCATATGAGAAAGGAATATTATCATAACTAACATTTTCATCTTGAATTGCATTATTTTTACTTGGCTTAGGAAAATTATTTCATCAAGAAACCTTTGGGAAATGTTTGATGTTTATTTTGAATTGGAAGAAGGGTATAAGTTCATGCATTTTCATTATTTTTAATAACATTATCATTTTCATCTTTCCAACCTAAAAGGAGAGGGAGAGGATTATTTTCATTATTTGTGTTTGTACAGACTAAATAAGGAATGGAATATTCAAGACTATTTTCAATATTTTATAAGAAAGGTAAACATTCATACTTTGTAGAAAGGTTATTATTGAATAAATAAGATATACATTCAAATATTAATTCATCTTCAATATGCTCAAGTTCTTCAGCATTATAATTGAAAACACTCAATGTAGGAGAGAAAGGAAAATTATGCTCCTCACATTCCTCTACAAAATATGTGGAATCACAATCATAATCATAGAGGGAATAATAATTTATACTATCAATGTCACCATATTCATAAATATTTGCATTTTCATTAGTGGTGTTTTCATTGTTGTAATTTTAAGAAGTTGTTATAATGGAAAATTGTGTATTACAAGTTTTCTTAGCCATAAGATCCTCATAATCAATATATTGATCATTAAGAAGATTAAACAAAAGATCAGAAGTGCGAGGTTTCTTAGGATTATCAATAAGATCATATATGATGAGGGATCTAAGTTTGGACACAACCATAAAGAAAAATGAGATAAGGCATAGGAAAAAAATATGAAGAAGCATTCTTTAAGATATGCCCATGAAAGTAAATCTAGATCTAGAAAATGAATACAAAAATTTGAAAGTAAACTTTTTGGAAGGAGAAACCCTAGTGGAATTTAGGGCTTGGTTCTAATATAGAGGTTTGGTTCACTAAATGTTTTATGTGAAATTAGTCTATAACATAAACACACTATACAAATTAAAAAAAATTAATGTAATAAAGTAATGTTTAGATTTGATAAATATATGATAATTTATTGGAAATTAACCTACTTAAGCTTGTGTAATGAATACTACAAATATTGTACAATCGGATTGGAAAGGCATATCTTATTTAGTATTATGTTTTTAACTACAAAAATGACTCAAATTCATTTCAGGCCAATGTAGAAGATCTAATTTCTTTTCATTTTGTGCTTTGACTATTTTTGCCTCCTAGACACTACCATCAACACAAGTGTCCAAATCTAATGCAGGTGTCTAGACATAAATATGTGTTTAAACTGATCTAAATTTATCCCATAACTATGATGTAACATATAACTATGCTTTATCCTTTTGAAATGGTAAAAACATGCATGAAATATAATCAATAATCAAAACCCTAGTTCATTTTTCCTCTTACCTCTTTTGAGTTATAAAAAATGGATTAGCACATGAGTTGAGGTAACCCTATAAACTTGGTTTTTGCTAAGTATTTCCAACGTATCCATATACTTTGAAGAGGGCCTCAGACCCATATTTAGTTATCCCTCCTAGATATGTGTGTGTAATGGTGATTGAGCAACTATATGTTCTTTCTCCTATTGCAACCCTTAATATAAGCAATGCACATGAAAATTGACTTTTGAATACTTCATATTTATATTTTTGGTAATTTTTTATATAATTTAATTCAATAAATTTTGAATAAGACTAAGTACATGCTAATTGAGAAGTTTTGTTGATGTTCATAAACTATACCATAGCTTTATATATATGTGGAACTCTTTTGATTTTGAATTAGAACCTAGTGGTGTGAGAAAGTTGATGATAGAATAAACATATGAGGCTTAAAAAATGTTCATAAAATTAAAAGTGCAAAAAATGATC
Source organism: Torreya grandis (assembly GCA_037957365.1). Taxonomy (NCBI): domain Eukaryota; kingdom Viridiplantae; phylum Streptophyta; class Pinopsida; order Cupressales; family Taxaceae; genus Torreya; species Torreya grandis. The sequence goes on along the minus strand of JARHVA010001417.1, from coordinate 851,269 downwards.
AAAAGATAAGGTTAGAAACTTCCACTAACTTTAGACACTATTATTGATGCTAGTGTCCTAATCCATCGATAGTGTCTAGGGGATAAAAACATTCAAATGGTTAGAACACATGCATGGATCCCTGAATTAAATTGGAAAAGGATATAATAGATAACAAAAATATATGAACAATCAAATAAAATCAATAAAAGGAACATGAACTGAATGTTTTTATGCAAGACCATGCCACTAGATGCCTAACTCTTTATCAAAAAGGTCTATACATGCAAATCTATGAAAAACATACTATGAAACTTTGTTTGTACCAAATATTAGAATCTACAACTAGATGGGGAAAAATAGTTCCCTATAAATTTTTTTCAATACCTCTGCCAAGATGATGCATGAAACAGAGTATATGGGAGCCAAATGAGTGGTGTGATTTTATAAGGCCCAATTTCTATATTTCATATCTAATTGTGTTTGTTTTATTCTTAAAATGATATCATATTTTTTAAGATCGATAATACTTATACATTTATAGTTAATTTGTATGATATGTTGAGATGATATGATCCTTTTCATGTTTTTATGTATGTAATGTACATTTATACATGTTACTTGAGATTTTTTCAAGTTCAGTTACTTTGGCTATCCTAGGATAAAATAATGATGTACAAGACTACATGAGGCCAAGTGAGTGATCTTGGACTATATTGGTCATGTATTTTACCATTCACTATATTTGTTGTGTCCCTAGTTGACACATAGCTTATTCATTTAAACAAATGTCTTATAGTCAACTATTTTGATTTTAAAAATTTATTAGGCCAACTAACACTATTCATAACCTCTTTTTAACTATACCTTAGATATTTATTGAACTATCTATGAGGTCATAATGATGAAAATGGACTCAACATGATGTTGCCACTTTCAAAACTCAAATGGAATTGAAAAGCCAACTTTGGAGAGTTGTATAAAGTGAATTTTAGATTTTTTATGTTGAAATTAGAGCCATGTGACTAAAATGTATATATGAGAGTATTCTTAGGAACTAAAATAAAATTTTACTTCAATCCATGTTATTATTAATGGCATTGTAAGGGGAGAGCATTTATTGAGTGTGGGTGAGGCATACTTTCCCACATGCCATGTAAGAAAGGCTATGGGTCTTGAAGAAGAGTTAAATCCATTGAAGACATTTTTGAGAGGCAAAGCCACAAAAAGGGACAAGTGTCACCTTCCCATTGGCTATATTTCACATAATTAAATGAAAATCCATCCTTGTACATAAGTTTTTCCATTTTGAAAATGGAGTTGGAGCTTAACCATGGAGAGATTAGGAAGAGACCTTGGGACGTAGAGGCCAGGCTGAAGCTAAGTCTTAGAGTAAGATACATGCTAAACAATGGACAAATTGAGGTAGTGGGTCCTTTCACACCTTCTTATTTAATGTTTTTATTTTCAGACAATTCCTTATTTCTAATTTGAATTATTGAAAAATTCGTATGGATTGGCAAGGCCTTTTGGCTTGGAATCATTCTCTTGCTTTGTACGTGTTTTTGGCCTAAGACGATTTATTTTTTTGAACCTATAAGGGTTATTTGGAAGGTTTTTTTTCCAATTTTATCTTGTTGTTTTTGAATGTATTTTTGAAGTGTCTAAAATGCAAAGTTAGATTTCCTACATGGTCTCGAGTTATTTTGGTATGACGAGCAAGGGTGAGTGATTTTTCCCAATCCATACTCCTTTCATTCCTTGGAAGTTGGTAATGAAAACTTTCCAAAGAGGGTTATATGTTACCTTATTTTATTTTATTTTTGTTTGTCTCTTTGGAAATTTTTTCCTTTAGTTGAGATGTATATTTTTGGGTATAAAATTAGGAGGTATTCTTGATTTGTAAGAGAAGGCACTAACTAGAGGCATTACCTACTATACCTCCCCATTAAAAATGAACCAAACTCTTCTTTCATAACTTTGAATACCTAAATGGTAATCTACATGAGCATTATTGTGATTCATTAGCTCAAAGGTGTCTAAGGAAGTCATCTGATTATGGCAATAAGATGGAAGGTGAACCCTTATTTGCCTTAGCCTTGCGATTATATTATTGGAGCTTACAAATCCTTTAGAGCTTAAAAGAGTTTATAATAAAATTATAATATTTTATATTTGGCTATTTTAAATATTTTTAAACACTTTTAATATTATTTGGAATGCATTTTATTAATTTTATATGTGAATAACAAAGGAAATTTGTAAAAAAATGTGTTTCAAATGTGAAGAATTTATCCCTCTTGTAACCCCTTGAAATGCAAGTTGAAAAGAATGATTTAATGAAAATAATTTTTTTTATTTGTGAAAATCAAATTTTATTAATGTTCTTAATTAATATTATAAAATGCCTGATCCATTATGAAGAATAAAACACTAGCTGGTAGTTTGCCTTGAATGCTAGTGGGATCGCTTATAGAACTTGAGGACCTAAGGAGATTACTTCAGTTTTCTAATTTTTTTGAATGATAAAAACCACCCAAATTCCCATAAAATAATTTATTTATAAACTAGACTCCACCATAATCCACAAAATTTTACATAATAATTATTGGATTCACGAACTTTTGAAATTGAAATTACAATTTTATTCTAATTATTTAATAAAATTAGCCTAAAATTGAAAGAAAAAAATGGACACTCTTATGGACATTTTATAAATTTTATATGTGAATAACAAAGTAAATTTGTGAAAAATTATGCATTTCAAATGTGAATAATTTATCCCTCTTATAAACCCTTGAAATGCAAGTTGAAAAGAATGATTTAATGAAAATAAAGTTTTGAATTTATGAAAATTAAAGTGTATTTATGTTATTAATATTATAAAATGCATGATCTATTATGAAGAATAAAACATTAGCTTGAATGCTAGTAGGATCGCTTGTATAACTTGAGTACCTAAGGAGATTACTTCAGTTTTCTAATTTTTTTAAATGATAAACACTACCCAAATTCCCATAAAATAATTTATTCATAAACTAGACTCCACCACAATCCACAAAAATTTACATAATAATTATTGGATCACAAAACAAAAGTTATGAATTTTTGAAGCTGAAATTACAATTTTATCCTAATTATTTAAGAAAATTAGCCTAAAATGAAAAAAATGGACACTCTTATGAACATTTTATTAATTTTATATGTGAATAACAAAATAAATTTGTTAAAAATTATGTATTTCAAATGTGAATAATTTATCCCTCTTATAACCCCTTGAAATTCAAGTTGAAAAGAATGATTTAATGAAAATAAATATTTGTATTTATTAAAACTAAAGTGTAGTTATGTTCTTAATATTCTAAAATGCATGATCCATTATGAAAAATAAAACACTATCTGGTAGTTTGCCTTGAATGCTAGTGGGATTGCTTGTAAAACTTGAGGACCTAAGGAGATTACTTTAGTTTTTTAATTTTTTGAATGATAAACACTATTCAAATTCCCATAAAATAATTTATTCATAAACTAGACTCCATAATAATCCACAAAATTTTACATAATAATGATTGGAGTCACGAAACAAAAGTTATGAATTTGTAAAGTTTAAATTATAATTTTATCCTAATTATTTAATAAAATTAGCCTAAAATCAGCCTCAGAATAATTTTAAAACAAAGTTTATTAAATTAAGAGGAAAAAAAATCATTTGAGAATTTTTGGGTTTGTATAAGGCCCGTGGTGAATTTTTTAAAATAAGTTGCATGTAGGGCACTTCCCCATTACATAGTGCCTTTCTTTTTAGGGTAGTCCTTTTTTCATAGGGAATGTCAGCCTTAGCTTGTGGTCCCACATATGACTAAATGATAGGTTGGTAAGTCCCAAGGTGGGCAATGAATTCTACCAAACATGGATGTGGTAATTTTGTTCCTAATGGCTCCGAGTGCATGTTAATTTGGAAGTTTGGGAATTCTTGGTGTGAGCCAATTTGGTGGCCAAGGGGTTATGGTTAGTTCTATTGTTTCACATTATTTTTTGTGCATGGTCAACTTTTTTGACCTCCACCCCCTAATAAATTGTCATGGCTTTCCTTTTAATCAACCTAATTTATTTTTATTATTATATATATTTTATAATGATTTTTATATTAAATTAAAATTGCTCAGGACTATTCATATAAGATCAATAGTGTTTCTACAATCCATGTTAAATGTGGTAAGAAATGATTCTAGTTATAATTATCTAAGAGCTTTTGGATCAATTATGATATTTTGGGTCACATTTTGTGAACCATCATCAGATGAGTATAGAATGAATGGTGATTGTAGACATAAGTCTTTTTAAAAGATGTCTGGATAATAAAGTAAGCCCAAAGTTTTAGAAAATAATAAAACCATATTTTTTTCAATGATCCAAAAGCTTTTACATAGTTATAACTAGAATCATTTCTTACCACTATTCATATAGTTTTTTGGTCTATGCCTTATTGTGAACCAAAACTATTACAAAGACCTGTACTATTTTTATATGGACAATAAAGGTTAATAGAATACCTAAGGGAGGAGTGACCCAAAAGAGAACCCCTTAAAATTTTATCCACTTCTACATGTAAGAGGTTTTAGGGTTTGTAAACCTATATTTTTGTAGTTATGGCACGTTTCTTGAAGAGAGGCCATTTAGGCCTTAATGGATTTTGTAAGATCTTGGAAGCCCCATGATGGGTTGACCCAAAAAATAACCCCTTTAATTTTTTACCCCCTACTACATGAAACTTATTTTCAAGCCTAAAATAAAAAATAAATAGTACTTTCTTCTTAACTTGGACATTAGTGACCATTAATGGTCATGGGGAGCTTGAAGCTCCCAAACACTGTTTTGAAAATCATGAGAGTCTGATACCTCCTTGAGACATTATGAGAAGAATGATACCTAAAAAGATACCCAACCTTTTTTTCATTAAGCTAAAAATTTAAAATAAAATAAAATTAATTTTGAAAAAATCTTGGAGACCCCATTAATGGTAGTCATCCAAGGATGATGAAGGTGGAGAGGGGTGACTATGGACAAGTCATCCTCCAATCCTTTCTTTCCATTTTTATCAAATCTAAATTTTACAAATTAAAAAGTGAAAATAGAACCCTTTATTGCCTCCCTTAAGGATTCCTAGGGCTTTCTTAACCTACCCTGATTCGATAATCAAGATAGAATAGATATAACAATTAAAATGAAATGCTCCATCCTAAAGGAACTAAGTATAAATATTTTATTCTCTTTTTGAGGTCATATGAGGCCTATGAGATATTTTTGTCAAGCACTTTATATAAAGGTAAGTCAACTTGAAAATATAATTAGTTTATAACTTAAGGTGCAAACTGGGCTCTGTAATTGGTCGAAATCACCCAGGGTCCCATTTGAACCCCGTTAAGAGTAAAGGAAGTTTTCTTGAGCTAGTGGTTTCTTAAATCCATATCATTTTATTCAAGTGCTCATTTTGGGACTTGGAGTATGGGGCCCACTAGGCCTTCATGGGAAGTTGTAGGCTAGTTGAGGGCCTATAGGGATAATATAACAAGTAGGGTCATCATGGTTATGTAGTGATAATGTGGCTACTTGCGCATTATAATCCATGTCATTTATCATGTGAGTATGATTCAATACATTATGCATCTTGTGCCATGAAGTGATGTTTCTATTAGTAATTGGGTGTGTATAATGTGCATTATACATTAAAAAAATATGTATTTTTGTGTGGATTATGTCATATGAAATCTTGGGCATGATAGCTTCTCAAATGAGCTAGGAACATATGTAGGTGGATCTGATGTGGAAATTACAACATGGGTAATAAAATGTACATCATATACAATAGGTAACTCATGATCTAGTAGATCACATATTAAATTCACATCAAGTGGATAGTACTAGATTCAAAGACATGTAAGGCGACACATGATAGACTAGGCTCAATAGAAGGGGTGTCCATAGTGTTAATATTGCATTGTAAGTATGCAATTGTGTCCTATAATATCGTAAAGAGGGCATATTTACCAAAAATGAGTGAAAAACATTGGGAGGTTATTATTTTAATTTTCCTATCCTATTCAACTAATTTAACCATATCCTCCTAAAGTACACTTACGTAAGAGAATAACATTTCATTTTCTGACTATAGATTATTATTGTCCTTCATGAGGGTGTGGAGGTCCTTGTACAAATCCATTACAATAAGAGGAAAAATCCTTGAAATGAACATCAAATGAAAACACAGTCACAAATATTTAAAAACCCTTAAAACTACTTATAGTGACATAGTTTTTACAATTTTGGCTCAATACACTATTTTGAACATAAAACAAGGTTTCCTAGATGAAAAAAATCCCCCCCACAATGGAAAAAATGATTGTTGGTTACAAAAACAAGAAGAAGGATCTCTTGCTACTACTTATAACTTTATAATGTGAGTTTTAATGCTAGAATAAAGGGAAAAGACATGTAAAGAGATAAATATGTAATTTCATTAAGTATAATTCATATTTGAGCATGTAAATAGATTCTACTAAAAAATGGGTTAGAACTCTAAAGTTCTCTAGAAAATTATAACCCTATAAAAATACTAAAAAAGGTAGATCTCATCAAAATGAAAAACACGCGAATAGTTTTTTTGGGAACCCAAAAAGTTGGGTGGCTTAGAAAAATATTAATAATGGAGAAGTGGTGTGAGAATGTTAAAAATGCAAATATCCACATCTACTCATCTCAATTATAATGTCTCTAGTACCACGTTGGGCAAAAACTAAAATTACCATGAGGGAAATAAATCTAAGAGCATGAAGGTAGAGAAATACCTCTTAGTATAAATTCGCTCCATTAGATTTGAAACACTTTGCAAAGGAAATAGGTAAGGATTAATTCATAAATTTGTCACTAATTGAAAAAAAATGAATCCATATATAAATAGGTCCTATTATCTATCTAATATAATCAAAATACAAAGGGAGATGAAGGGTACAAATAACTTGTGCAAAAGCAAGCTCCCCTTTTGTTATTGGTCACTTAAGTGGCCCATGTGATTGCCCCACTTAAAGGCAACATTGATAAATGATTTAAGCATTAAATTCCCACTTATTCTAATATAAGCATATTTAAGTGTGATAGAGCATACCTAACATAGATAAGCTAAATTAAGATAACTTAATATTCATGCATGTAAAATAATACACCAACAAAAAAGATTTTTTTGACATTATGCCCATCAATTTTGGAAAATGATTACACAACACTCTAACACATCACTCTATGCACTTGTCCAAAACGTTATAGATCTTTAAATTAAATGAAGTGCAAATTCAATGCTAATAAATATATTTGGTAATTTTGAAGGTGCTTATTTGGTGGATTGACAAATCTATGTAGGCATATTCATTGATACATTATGAATCATTAAATATGTCCCTGTGTCAAATGATAATAAAACTTATAACATAAACATAACCACTTTAAAATTATTACTCTAATCTCATAATCCCTATTCAGTAGCAAGGATTGTCTAATTTTAATATTTTTTCTCACCTTTCATTGTTTTAGCTTTTATAGTCATATAAAATGTCACTTGAGTCTAATGAGTGTCACTCGACACCACCATATCCTTAACTTAGCCCTAGACATATCTTAGGTCCTCTTTCGATCCTTATCTAGCATTTGTGTGGGTTTAACCCATCCCCAAATATACCAAAAGTTGTCTCCTACCCTCTTTTAGGCATTCAAGCCCATAGTGCACCAAATTTTGCCACCTAGACACTACCGTATCCCTTTAGACACTAGTGTAAGGGACCGTACTACTATCCCTTACCTCTTTTCTCCTCCAACAGACATATTTCCACTTCTTAAGACACCTTAGGGTTGACATAGACCTATTCCACATCTTGACAAGCACTAGATCAATATATATCTACCACTTTTATCTCTTTACCCACTAGATGGTAATCATGTGCAAATACACTAAAATAAGCTCAAAAACAAGTTGTGAAAATTAAGATAATTAATCCTTATTCCACCCTACTTATACATATAGTCATAGACAACAATCCTAAGCTCAGATTACTCAAATGTCTAGTCTCAAGCACAATCAAATCACTCAAACTGACACTCATACTAGCATTCACTTGCACTTACACCAAGCACTTAGGCAGGAGAACTACATCAAAATTGATTCCCTCTCAAGGTATTGGTATACAGGCAATTCTCACCAAAGTGGGGTGTTGAGGTCATATCCAACCTATCCATCTAAAATTACACTTTTTCTACTTGTACTCCTTAAAACCCCTAATAACATGGAGGTATAGGGTTTTGCATCCAAAATCAATTAAATCATGCAATAGGTAGTGAATCAAGGTTCATCCACATAGGCATAGGTGTCTCAAACTTAGGAAAATGTCCATCCAAAATCTTAGTCTCTGTCTACAAAGGACATTGTCATATTCCAGAGGACATTGTGTTACTATCTAGAGGATCACACTACTATCCAAGAGGAATTTTCACTTCAAATTATTGATGATGACACCCTACCCAACCTCTACACCAATTTCTAGCCTATCAACTATCCATTTCAATCAATTTTCAACTAAGTACATCTTTGTGTTGTTCATTATTATTTTTAGAATAATCATATTAGGTCAATTATTGTACAAATCAATGGCTATATTTATTTCATGTTTATTCCTTGATTTATTATTTTATGCCTTTAACAAACCAGGGTTTTAATCTCCATATTCCCCTTAAAATTTAAATCATTTGGTGAACTGGACTTACTTTGAATACAGCCAAAACCCTAAACCTATATGCTCTTAAGGTTTATATCCTTTTATTTTTTGTGCTCTATAAATAATTTCCAAATCTCATAACTAATTCATTATTCTATTTTTGTAATATTTCATATATTTAATTTATTAAAAGTTTCAAAATATAAAACTTTTTATTTTCCTACTTCTCAACCTACAATGGTGGAATTCAATAATTGATTTGATGAGACTGATAAGAGAAATTTGCAAGATTTTGTTTCTAAACATCCTAATATGCAAGATGACCTTATCTATATTGTTCAAGGAGAACTCCTTAAATACACTATAGGTCAATCCTGTAATGCCATAGACATTGATATTGTTACACCTAATATGGGGGAAACTCGGGCTCTATAACAACTGACTACAACTAGCCAACCTTCACTCGTGGCACAACCTCTTACGATTAATACACATCCCTCTTCTTCAGATGTATAATCCCTTCGATACGAGATCAATTTCATCTACTACTAATACTATTTTTATGAGATGAAGCAGCCCATACTAGTGTTACTAATGCCCATGCTCAGCCTATCCATGCCTCTACATCTTCTCTATAGAGTGTGTGACTACATGTTCAATCAGAAGCAACTAGGATTTGCACTTGTTAGACTTTAAGGGATAAAATTATCAGTATGAGTAGGTTAATTTTATAATTAAAAAATTAGAATCATCTATTACATTAAAAGATTATAGTATTATAGAATCAAAATATAAGACAAAATCCTCTAGGGCACACTAGTGTCAATCATGTACATGAATCTTCACCTAGTCAATTTGTGGCAAGTAATGTTACACATCAAAACAATAAACCCCAAAAAAGTGCATATAAAACTAGTGATTTTAAAAATACTAAAATATCAAATAGAAGTTCAAGTGAGATTTTAAGGCAAATGATTAAAGCTAAGTTGATCAACCTACCTCCTCTACATCCAGTGAGGAGATCCAGATATTATTTTTCATACCATAGAATACATGATCATCACACATATTCATGTTTAACATTGAAAAATAATATACAACACATCATTACTAATGAATAACCTATACATGATAAATTAGTTAAGTAACCCACATGGATACAAGAACATATTTTAAAATGGACAAATTCAAGAATAATACAAAATTAGCTACCAAAGCATAACTCAGAGCAATAAACAAGACAAAATGGACAAGTAAAGCAACTAAAATATGAAAATATACCTCTCCAAAATAAGGTCCCACTTTCAAAAAACTATGGGTTTGGTCAAAAATATCTACAATAGTTTGATTATCAAGGTCAAGGGTTAGGCAAACATGCCCCAAGGCATCACTACTCCAATTTTATAAATTGATAATGTTAGTCAATGAGGTTTGGGATTAATGGAACATACTAAGGAAAATTATTCACAGACATGGTTTATCAAGGCACAATATCAAGATACAAATGTCATATTGAAAAGGGAATAATCACATAAATTACAAAGTCAAATTCTAGGTACATAAGAGAGCATTCTTAAGAGAGGGTTTCTAACCCAATAGAGTCCAAAATAACTAATTAATACAAAATTAATAGTTTCAAATGAGGTTCCAAATCAAGGGAATAATAAAAGTTCAAAATTAATAGAGCCTTTGATTATTTCTCCACTCATAGATGGTAAGCAATGTACCAATTTTCTAATCAATAATTATATCAAAATTAATGTTTGTGGCATGACACTCTTACAATATCTTCGATTTGACAAGGAACATTTGGGTAAGAACACTTTATCTAAATAATTTATTGGATCCATTGAGATTCCTTACATAGTTGGACCAAAGACATGTTCAATGGTATTTCACGTACATCCTAGTTTGACATAATATAGTGCCAAATTAGGCACATTATGGATAAAAACAATGGGGATAACATTGGATAAATATTCCAACCACATCACCTTTGCACATGAGAGTGAAATGATCACAGTTTCTAGAGATGGAAAGATTTATTATAATCAAGATCTTCCATAACAATATATGCCTATACTAGGCACAATTTCAGAGGCCACAATCATAAAAAATATTTCAAAACATAATTTGAAAAGGTTAATTATGTATTATGAGGTAATTATCTATGCTCATCTAGCTACAACAGAAGTCAACACTAGCATTCCATTTGTTCAAAATCAAGATGATAACAATGAGTGGAATAGTCCATGTTATTATGATTGTTAAGATATTGATAATGAACAATACTCAGATTCACATTGTAACTCAATTCAAGTACATCATATCAATCACACTGCATAAGAGGTCACCATTCCTATTTTTTAAAACAAGATCCATTGAGGGTGGGTCTCTCACAATATTCATTGGTTAGTATTATATTTCTTTGCTTGTACATAGCTTTCATTTTCCTAAATTTCTTGTATATAGATTCATTTTCATGTTGCTTTTACATAGCTTTTATCCAAAAAATAATAAAAACAAAATAATATGTTCAAAAACACAAAAACATTCAAATATGCTCAAAAAATACAAATTTTAGGTTGTATACATTTCCCATGTTTACATTACTTCTATTTTCCAAGTACTACATATGTTATCTATGTTAATGTAGTTCGGTAGTTCAGTTTTATCATGTATGCATGCTTCACTTCTCTTTGAGTGTTCATAGATTCTTACAAGATTCAATTCCATCATGTAGATTTAGATTTTCTACTATCTACCCACTGGGGGTACATACATAGATACATAGATTCAACATTGATACATTCACCCATTAGGGACATCCTATACATAACTTTCACTTTACCAGGTTATATTATTTTATACTACACTAATTTTTTATCGAATACTACTACTTTAGACTTAGCTTATGTACATATTTGATCTTACATGGATGTATGCCACATGTTCATGCATACCTTCATTTCTAGCTTTCCTAGTTTAGACTTGATTATGTCTCTATGTTTCTACATCTATTCAAGGGTATTTGAATATGTCAATGTTATATGGCTCTACACCAATTCTTTTCATTATGTGTATGCTTGGGACATGTGCCCATGTTCTTATGTGTGCCTTATTGATTATATATGTGAACATTTAAGCATGTCCTTTCATGTGTCTCTAATCCAATATTGATTATTATATGTGTATGTGGACATTTGAACATGTCCTTGTATGTTATCTTTTTCTTAGACTTAGTGGCATGTGCCAATGTCCCTTGTATTGTGTCCTCTTAGCTTACTTTATGTGCCTCATGTGTTTGTATGTATGATTTCATGTATGCATCATGGCCATGACACTTATCTCTTTATTTTTATACTCACATCTAGCGTGTGATGCCATGAAGGACCTCATGCATCAGAGCTTCTTCTTTAGGTGCCTTGATATACATTATGTCCCATCCCCCTAGGTAGTTACATAGATTATACTTAGATTTGTTGTCCATACACATGCTTACATTATTATATCTATCTTGACAACCTTGTGAATGATATATTTAACATACATCATATATTTCCCACTTATGCTAAATTAATTTTACACTTCAATGTCATGTATAGACATTATATTAGTTTATAACATAGATTTCATATATTTTAAAACTAACACATATGATTTAGAGATTTTATTTTACAGATAGTTATTACATACATTTAACAAATCCCCTAAAAAGAGGGGGAATTAATAGGTGTTTGTCACAAAGATCAAGCTATTTGAGTGCACTCAGAACATAGTTTTCAGCATGCACACATAGATTACAGAGATTAGATTCAGGAAAACACAATGGAAAATAGTAAGACACATATCAATTTTAGTTTGGCATAAAAAAGGACATAAGGACATTAGCATGGCATAGAGGACACCAGTGCAGTGTGATACTACCCAAGGGATTGCACTACTATCCAATAGCCCCAAAAATAGGAAATTCCATTATTGTCAGAAAGTTATAGAAAGTATATTTCAAGGTTACATAATATAAATCATAGATTATCAGTTATGATCCATTTATTCTCAAGTTTTACATATAATCATACCAATTTACTCAAATTAGGGGCATCATACACAGTATGATCACTCCCATTTAAGTCGTAGATATACACATACACAGATTACTACAACTCAATCTAGAATCCATATTCATAGCTATCATAATTAGGGGCATGTACATAGCACATTATTTTAGTTTGATCACTTATTTACTATTTGATCAGACGAAATGGAAAAATCCATGTCATTCTCCACATTATATGCTCTAGACACCATTTTCACTAGGTTCACACCAGATTGATGCCTTATTTCATCTACAATAATTTTGATTACCAAGTAGTCCTTGAGCTACATACCTAAGTTTCTAAGTGGCCCTTGAGCCATTTTGCATTTCATAACTTTTGAGTGGCCCCAAAGACATCCTTCATGGTTTTAGTTACATTGCATAGTTTTCAATATAGATGCATCTACTACACATGGGTAGGTAATGATGGAGTCAAAGCCTAATTGAGTTCTTGAGCCACCTATGTAGGAGGGTTGGACAAGCCATCAGTCTAATCCAAGTCATTCATAGATTAGGATCCATTAAATAGGGATGGACAATGATGGATTTAAAACTAGATTGAGTTATTAAGCCACCCACACATGGGGAATGAGCAAGCCATCAATTCAACCCAAGCTATTCACAGTTTGATAACTAGCTACACACACAAAGAGGATGTCACCAAGTTTTTGCATTGGTTTGCATACCCAACAAGGTGTATTAATTATTTTCCTCTCCCTTTTATCTCATTACTTGGTCTTATCTTTGCTTTTTATATTCCTTAAGTAAGGATTGATTCATCCATGTTTCATTTGCAAGATACACAATGGATCACATTTCACAAACTCAAACCCAAATTCATGGGATTTGCCTCACAAGTAAGTTTAGGTACACTTTTTTTCCTTTATCCTAGTCATTTCACTTTGCTTAAATTTTATAATAAATGGGGGGGGGAGAAATTTAGTCATATAAAATGTCACTTGGGTGCAATAAGTGTCACTTAAGACCACCCTATCCCTAACTTAGCCCTAGACATAAGTTAGGTCATATTTCAATCTTTATCTAGCTTTTGTGTAGGTCTAACCCATCCCTAGATGTACCAAAAGTAGTCGTAAACCATCTCTTAAGCATTTAGGCCCTTAGCATACAAAATTCTACCACCTAGATACTAGCGCAACCCTTTGGAAACTAGTACATCGCATTAGTGACCAAGGGACTATGATATTATCCCTTACCTCTCTTCTCATCCAATAAACATATTTTCACTTTTTAAGACACCTTAGGGATGGTCTAGAACTATCACAGATCCCAAAAATCACTAGATTAATATATATACACCATTTTCATCCCTTTATCCTCTATATGGGAATCATATACAAATACACAAAAACAAGCTCAAAAATAAGCTGTGAAAATCAAGGTCATTAATCACTATTCTACCCTACTTTTGCATATAGCCATCTATAACAATCCTAAACTCAGATTACTCAAATTTATAATCTCAAGCACACTCAAGCTGTCACTCATACTAGTATTCATTTACACTTACACCAAGCACTTAGATAGGAGAACTACATCAGGCTTGGTCCCATTTTGAGGTATTGGTATGTAACTCTAAACACAATGTGGTGTTGAGGTCACATCCAGCCTATCAAACTAACATTACACTTTTTCTACTTGTGATCTTTAAATACCCTAACAACATGGAGGTCTATGATTTTACATCTAAAATCAGTCAAATCAGGTAATAGGTAATGAATCAAGGTTTATCCACATATGCATAGGTGTCTCAAACTTAGGCAAAAGTCCACCCAGAATCTCATAGTCTCTACCTACAAGGGACCTTGCCACACTCCAGAGGACACAAGCATAGTGCACTATTATCCAAAGGACTACAAAACTATCCTAGAAGAGTTTTGACTTTATTTTATTTTTGACAACACTCTATCTAGTCTTTACACCAATTTTCAACCTGTCAACTATCCATCTCAATCAATTTCTAGTTAAGTACATTTTTGTGTAGTTCATTCTTATGTTTAGAATAATCAGATTAGGTCAATTATTCTATAAATTAGTGGATGTATTTATTACATATTTATTCCTTAATTTATTATTCCAACCCTTTAACAACCTAGGGTTTTGAACTCCATAATCCCCTTAAAATTTAAATCAACTTTCTTGATCATTATCTTGGTTTTTTATTACTATTTATGGCCACAAGGTAGATTTAAATGTTTTTTTCGACTTCATATTTAGTGATTTCACTTGCGCATCCCTTTTATATTATTTTACATGGGTAGTTTATCATATAGTGTCACAATTAGTTAAAATATTTGGGCACTATATTGTAACTTGAGTCATTTTTAAATGAGGCATATGGTGAAAGATATGAGCATGAAACAACTTTTGGTGATGTATTTGATTATTTTCTTGGGGAAAAAAGTGCAAATTTGTAGCCTAAGGAAGATTATTCCTCTAAATATGGTTTATCTAAAAGTTTAGGAAGTTTTATGTTCCTAAGAGTGAAGATTTGAATTAATGATGGAAGTTCATACTTCAAAATTGTAGGTCACATTGGTGTGTCAAAGAATTTTCCACATTTGGAAAGGTATGTGTATTTTCAGCACATGCAAGTTGATGTTACAAAGTTCATAATGGGATGTGATTTTGGTAGCATAAGTAAAGTTAGACATAAAAATTTGGGATTTTATATTCCTTCATGGTTCCAAATTTTTTCTAACCATGTGAGAGCATCTCCATGGATTTGTAGGAGGTTTTCCTATGTCAAAAAAGGGCAAGGTTACTATTGACTATTTTAACCACAAGTCAAAATAGATTAACCCCTATATTAAAAAAATTTTAGAGTGGTCTACTATAATTTTATAGGGTGTGACATGGTCCTTTTTACATCATTTAATATGTTATTATCCTTGGTCATGGTCAAATTTAGTCCTAAGTCATTTTATGTCACTTAGGGTCACTATTTGAGCCGCTAATGAAGGTGGTATAGTTCTCCTTAGTAAAAAAGTGTTAAAAAATCACTTTAAATTTCCAATATGTCATATTATATCATTCATGTTAGTATTAACTAAAAAACTTGCAGGTTCCTAACTAAAATTAAGAAAATAGTTGAAAGAAATGGAGTTTTGGCAGTTGTACAGCCTCTAAAGGAGTGTGGCACATGTGGAAAGATTTATTAATGACTATTTAGCTTCTATAACTATATTTATATTATTTATCATATTTTTAAGTCCCAAAAATGTACCAAAACCATTCTACTCCTCCATTACTCTACTAGACATGCAAAATTGGTTAATAGGTTTATTCATGGTACGGCCAGTAGGATAAGTTTCAAGTAAAATTCTCTTGAGGGGTGTTATTACCCTTGTTATATTTAATATTCATTATATTATTTAAATTATTGGTTTTATATGCTTTATGAGCCATCATTTAGAAGTTAACCATCTCATTTTGCATGCTAATCCCCATACCCTACAAGTTTTCTTATTGTTTGTGCTTGTCCATACAAACCACTTATTTGAATTATTTATAGAGGATGTGAACATCCTTATTTCATGGTTTCCATACTTTATTTCATGTTTTGAGTTTATTTTATGATCTCAAACTTCTCAAGTTATAGGTTGAGTGCATTAATGAAGTAGCAAGCAGCGTTCATCAACTACAGACAGTTTCCTTCCCTGTAGTGGTTTAAAATGAGTGTGATATGTTATATTTCATTTTTTTAATGTCATGCCAATCACATTATTTCCAAACTTACTCTATAAGGCTAATATTAAAGTTATAGTCAAGAATGTAACACATAATTAGTGCCCTGCAAGTACCCATATACCATCAGCTGAATGTAGTGTATGAAGGTCTCGAGAATAATCATAGAGGTGTAATGAATATTTTAAAGAGGTTGAACATAATATTGTAACATGAGCATTAGGCTAAGCTATTAAAATGTCATATGTTTGACTATGACAACTAGTTCAATTACACATATAGTCCTGCAATCTAATGGACACCTACAGGTGCCCTACAGGTGGCCAACCACATTGGAATGAGGATACTTGATCTTGTTTCAAGTCCTTAAAGGTTTTAAATATTAGTTTGAAGACTTTCTATAGGTCTAATATTGATCACAAGACCATACACTATGCATATTGTTCATGTCTCACCTTCAATACCTTGTTTGTCCCTGTGTGTTCACGTATAGGTCTCCACAGAGGTTTGAGTAGCTAAAATGCTAGTGTTTGGATATGTTTCAGACCTTCATATAAGATTGAGATGTTGAAGGTACCATACCAACAAATTATGGAGTCATAGAGTGGCATTCATAATTGAATCATGATTCATGATTAGATAAACTGAGTTCAGGGACAAGTTACCTTAAAAGCTCTGAAACAGAGCCTTGTCAACTTTTGATGCTATCATGTAATGAAGTGACATGGAGTATAGATGAGTTTTAATTCCTCCATATTATATCCCTCATAAAGGAGTAATACCTTTAAAAATAAAATGAGTGTTTGACCAAAGTAATATGATGATAGGAGGCTTCTAATTCATGCATTTTCTCACTACAGAAGGTCAGTCTTCTCTGTAGTATCTTGACTTCAAATGGTCTTATAGTCCAAGATGGTAGGATATAAGCACATCTCCATGATAAATGATACCATTAAGGTAATAAGAACACTATTAGCTCAAATGACATCAATAAGAGTTGAAATGAAAGGTATTATCCTACTTGATCACCTATAGGTATACCATTGCTCCCAAGAGGCCACCTACAGCTTGACTGCAGGTACCTACAGGATTATAACACCTTGGAGATTGGCCATGAAAGCTTAAATATTTTTAGGTTAGAGATGCCTCAAAATACCTCAAAGGAACCTTAGGATGTGTAGCATAGTTTTCAAATCTTGTATATGCACTTACAGGACCTCTTGTGCTCTAAGAATGGTCAACTACAGTTGAATGTAGTATGATAGTGCTCTAACAATGACTATCTTGATGTTGGCCTAGAAAGTGTATGATGAGAATAACTCAAAATGACTTTAATAATGTATTAATGACTTAAAATATATTTGTATCATGGTATATAAGGTTTAAGACAAAGGATCCACCTACAGGTACGTTAGTTTCTTAGGCAAGAAACATAGAATATAGTCATAGTATGTCAACCTTATCAAGAGAAAGCTATGTATAGAAGAGTTTGGAAAAGTTTGAGTGTTGAAATACAAGAAAGTACCTTCATATAAGTGATATTTACTTCATGAGACTCTTATACAATGGAAATAGGGCATGGAAGAGTTCTCAAGAACAACCTACAGTCAACATACAGAGTCTTGTACACAATCAGTTAGTTCCATAGAAGCTTGTTTTGGGTTTTGGGATGTTTGGAAGACCTATTGATGAGATCCAAACCTAAAATTATGTGTAGATGGTTCCAATAACTTGAATAATCCTCCCATTCATTTGTTTTTCCTAAGGTAATAGGGTAAGTGCCATCTATTTTATATCAGATAGAGGGCACTCCCAAGGAGATAAAAACTGCAGGGTTAATAAACAAATGACAAAAGGATGGGTTGAGAATAGTATAAACCTTAAATAATGGTATGGTGAGTTGATGAATACATTAAAATCATGATAAAGGTCTTATAAGTGTTATAAACTAAGAATAGTGTCCCAAACTCATAAAGGTACAAGCAAACCTACTAGGCCTTGACTCGACATAATGCCTAAAAGGGGTGTAGCTTCACTTTTAACACTAGAGGAGCATTTTACAGAATTGGAACACCTTAATGGGGAGTTATAAGGTGTGTAAGAACCTTCATGAATGAACCATTTCTTGGCTCAATAACATGACAAGGTATGCAAAATGCAAAGAGGAGCTCGAGAAGGCAAATTTAGAAGCTCATATCTATACAGATGTCTATCATGGAAACCTAAAGAGATAGGATATATTGGAGAGGGTCACAAACAAGGTTTTAGTGTAATTTGTCTAGGTTTGGATATCAATACTTTATGAACAATCCTTAAGGGCTAAAACTACCTAAAACCCTTGTTGACCCAATGAAGGAAAGGTGGATATAAATGCATCCAAGAGGGATATCTTGAGTAGGAAAGTGACTTCAAATGGTAGAGGACTCCCTAGGACTCTTTCCCATCAAGTTGGCTTCTAACCTATTTATACAAATAAAGTACAAAACTAAGTTTCTTGATATTATTTGATATTTTAAAGGTTCAAAAGAGAGTTGGAAGATACAAATCACTTTGGCAGATATAATGATACTTAATCTAGCTCCCCATATCCATTTCTTGCCTCAGCTAATCACATAGATATATCTACTAATACCTCCACTTCAGCCAGTCTAAAATGACATAGTGAATGAAGAGTGATCACCTACTAAGAAGGTGATAACTTCAATTGGGAGGCATTTTAAGGTCTAATTGATGAATCAAAGGGAAGGAGGAATATTTTTAAGTGTCACGTCACCCTCTATATGGACTAGTTTTAGAAATTGAAGCACACCTTAGTGCCAAGTGTGAAGATAGGTCTAAAGAAGAGTGATTATGACTATAAGTTCTGAGAACACTTAGCCAGAAGAATATTGATTATTAAGGACACATCCAATGCATGTTGGGGCCTATTTCTAACCCATCCCTCACATTACAATGATCTCATCTATCCATAGTCTATTTTGGAGCGTTCAAAGAAGTCTAATTGATGAAGGCAGTTTTCAAGGATCAAGTTGAAAAGTATTATGCCAAAATTGAGGAGTTTCATGCATTGGAGGAACATTTTTCCAAAGATACCTTGCATGGCCCATCTCATACTTCATTTATCTATAGATGTAACTCTTTCTCTCAGCTTGAAAAGTGTCTTAATGCCTCTTGGACTTCATTCTCTTCTCTCTTCTCTCAATTTCTATAAGAACTAGCCATTTTGGCTCTTGTCTTATAATTCCACACCATGTATGGTTAATCCCTACTACTTTGATGTTGTACTTTGACTTTGAATAATACAATAAATTTGATTTTGAGTTCACAAACATCTTATCTAAGTGTTAAAAGTGATGAATGGTGAGGTTTAGTGATTTTATTATTATTTATACTTATCCTTTCATGTCTAATACAAGGAGTTCTCATTCTAACAAGTTATATAGAGTGTAACTAGCATGTTTAACTCCCTTCAAGTTTACAATTGTCCTTAGATTAATCACTTTGATCTCTAGGCTCCTTACCTTAATTTGTCTCATGCATATCGCCTATATATTGAAATACTAATGTTAGAATATCATAAGACTTTGAAGCTAATTTGTAGGTCTTATTTTTTAGTGAAAGAAGTATAATGATATTGTGGATATCTTCATGGTGTATCACCTTGTTAGAGTATCTTTATTTCATGCATATTTATACCCCTTTTCTCACAAGCAATCAATTAGCATATGTGATAAGCACTTCAAGATCAATTTAGGGAGTTAACCCTTAAACCTAGAGGTCTACTTCTACTATAGGTAAACCCACATACCTATAAGTATTCCAATGTTGCCCAAATCTAGATTAGGCTTGAACAACCTCCTATAAGGTGAAATATTTGGTGATAATGGTTACTTTTTTATTTGTACTAACCTAAATCTAGTCATAAATACTTGATCATGCCTATTTTACTCATTTTTATCCTTATTTAACCTATGTATTTAATTGACACTTATTTCACAAATTTGGCCTATATTGAGCCTAAGATAAGACATATTCTATCTTGTAACCATCATTATTTGCACACATAAATGTCATGACTATTAAAATCACATATATGCATATGTATGCCTTAGTCCAAACCTAAATCCCAACATGTTTCCTTAAGGGATATAATTGATCGATAAGGGCAATATTGACCACCAATCTTGTCCTTATCCAATGATTCTGTCCAATTCTTACCAAAAATTGTATTTTTAAATAAAACCCTCCCTAAGGTTAGTTTCCTTATTTTTAAGCTTTCTGTCATGTTATCATCTCGATGGAATTGTTATAAATACATATTCAAAATAATTTAAAAACTAGCAGTTTTAATTCACAAGGCTTATTCACACAAGTGCATATTGAACAAAAGTTCCCTATTCATCCCAAATTAGGTTCTAAGCACATAAATCATTCATCATCCAAGTTTCAATCCAATTTTATACAACCTTAATCCTACATAATAAAATATTCAAGTCAATTTTAGATGCATTTATATAGTCAAATGAGATGTTTAACCCTAAATTTTAGATATATGAGGTATCTAGGATTAAGGTAATTATATTAAATTTTACATAAGAGTGGTGAACTAACCTAATGAGTAGGCTAATTTAATAAAAAAAACTCAGATAAATAGTAGTATGAATTTATATAACTAAGATTGATAAAAATAGTAAAGTATAGATATTAATAAATATTGCAATGAATTGGAAACAAATGATACTTAGATAGTTTACCATGTGCATGCAAGTTTGATCTAGAACACATTGAAATTGGACTAGAAGATGATCCTAAAACACTTGTCAAATTCTAAGAATATTCTTTTTCTGGTCTCATATACTTATGTCAGATCTAGATAATTGCATCGATACAGGTGTTTAACACAAAATACTAACTAGATTAGGATGTAACCAACTGGAGCCTTCTAGGTTTTTTTTTCACCTTTCTTCTGATATCTTTAGATCATGTGCATAGGTTGTCACTCTTTGTCAAATGATCAAACCCTATATCTTACCACTTTGAGTGACTATGAGTAAAATGGGTTAGTGGGCTCATAATGTTGAGCTTTCGTAAGGACCCCTTTGTCAATGGGCACTATCTACATAGCCAATACTCTAAAAATCACCTCAAACTTATGTATTTTTCCCTACATGTTGGATTGTGTGTGCACAAGGATGAAATGTGTGATAATAAAATACATGTAGTGACCTAACTTGTAACATGGAAAATAATAGCTCATGGACTATTATTTGAATGCTTCAGACTTGTATAAATATTTCTCTTATGATTGGTATGGAAATAGGGATGAACAGGGTAGGTTTTCTCAATTGAATGCTTTATTGAACACTTTTTGGTATATTTCCTTGTGAATTATATGTGATTTTTAGGTGTTTTATAGGTGATGAATGAATGAGGGTTGATCTTGTATATATACCAATCTATTTTAGAAATATCTCATATTAAAGCACTTAGGTTGACCTTTAGGATACAATTATTTTTGAAAATTAGATGATTTTTGGGCACTTGACACTTCATAATAAAAGCGGGCATTTATGTCGATATAAGTGTTTATCTAAGACAAATATTTAAGGAGCTAGAAAATAGGTACAGTTTTAAAATTAGGAGTGAAAGATAATAATCAGTGTTAGAATTTCTTGCATAATATAGAAGGCCTGGTCATTAGAATAACAATTGTTGGACTAAGAGATAATCAATTAGGCAAAAAGAGATAGTGAATGCAAGTCTTTTAGCAATGTGCAAGTCTATAATTAAAAGGTACAACCTTGATAGGTATTTTATAAGTGTACAAGACTGAGATACTGTATAAATCAAAAATTTATATCTACACTCCCCTCCCCTTTAATCTAGTAATAAAATTGTTAGTTTAAAAGAAGGAAATGTGTACCTAAGTGTGTATAACACACCTTATCTTTGCATGAACCCAATTTGAGTGTATTTTTGGTGACTAAACTAAAACCAAGAGGATGTTAAAGTATACAATTAGTGTATAAAATATGAAATTGAATTTTTTTGAAATGCTTGAAAGGAAGAAGAGTAAGATTAAGAGTACACATATGTGTCGATACAACCATATTGCCTTTTGGTAATTTGATTTGAAAGGATGTTTTGTTATGAAGCATTGAACCTAAAATTAGGACAATTTTAAACCTACAAATTCATGTATATATAGATATTGGAGGACACATACCCCCAACCTTGGTGTAAAGGTGTGTTGCCACATAATGATTGAGCTTGTTTCATCTCAATCATGTAACCCATATATGTGCATGATATGGTGAGTGTGAGTGATTTAATAAACTCATACTATATATGGGGAGGGTGGATGATTTAATAAAATAAAAATTTATAAATATGATAAAATTAGATGATTTAATCAAATCTAACTTATAAGTTTGATAAGATTGAGTGATTTAATCAACTCAGCCTTCTAAAGGTGAAGCAACTACTATAGTGGCTTGACTCGATAACAATCCATAAATATCCATCCTAGGTATGATAATAATCCATAATAGAATTTGAAATTTGAAAATGATTTGATTTTTAAATTTTAAGTGCCTTTTACATAGCATATGCACATCATATATATCTCAAGTTGAAACCTAAGTATAATAATATTACTAATATATAAAATGTTTCCATAAATATGTATCTAAATCATATCACTATGAAATATGGTGAATTTAAAATTAGTTTAAGTGTGGAGGACATGTTTCTATTACATGTCTTTACTGAATCTGAAGAATATGAAAACTTTTAAAAATGTAGAGAACATGTTTCTATAACATGCCTCCACTAAATTTGGAGATGTTTAGTATTGAATAAGTGTGAAGATCATGTCTTTTTTACATGCCCTTACTGAAATCTAAAGCTATGAAAATATGAAATTTATGCATCTATGACATGCCTTCACTAATATTCACCCCCTTTTAAGGTGAAGGGAAGTAGAATTTGGTAGTTACCTTACCTTAAAAGGATAAGATAAGTGTATGAGTTGTGTATAGATCATGTAACATATAGAAGTAACATGTCTAAGTAGATTTAACATTGAGACACATAGTGTGTGATCACACCAAGTCCTAAGAAGTATGATATAGATCATGAAAATGTCTAGAGAGTAAAAGTAAAATCTTGACATGCAATCAAGCACACACATAAGAGCACTCAAATTCAAAGTGATGAGAAATAGTCCATGGAGACCTCATACAAGGATCATTTTCAAATGTCACACAATCAAAGGGACATGACTTAGTCAAATATCTAAAAATCATAGAAATAACATATTTAACTGTCCACATACAACATAGAGTGACATATTCAAATGTCTAAATAGTTAAGTAAAGGCATGAGAGCCACAATCAATAGAGAATATTCAAATGCTCAAATAGGCAATACAATGAAAGATAATAACAAGCAAAGAACACACTCAAGGAAGTGCATAAACAAAAGCAAGAAATATGATGAGTCATTAATACATCATTTAATAATATAAATCTAAGTTTGGTGTCCAAGGTTGTATGTAATATGAGAAAGATATATTTAGCAACTGATCTCTTCTACCACACTCCACACTTGTAGAAATTGAAAAGCACATTTGTAGGAAAGTAAATCACACCATACTTTGCATAAAATTAAATCACAATTGTAGAAATAGAAAAACACACTTGAAAAAATTAAATCATACTTACAAAAAAGTAAATCACACTTACAGAAAAGTAAATCATACTTATAAAAAAGTAAATTATTGAAGTCAAAATAAATGATAAACAAATAAAACTCTAGCAAGTTCACAATAAATTTTACATAAAATAAATATTTACATGAAAAATAAATAATAACAATTCAAAAACATAATTACATAATAAATAAATAAATAAAAATATATTTATCCATCTTCCTTAAAATGAGTGGTCAGCTCATTCTTCGAAAGAGTACTTTAATTAGAACATTAGATTTATGTCACAAAGCTTCAAAATATATTATTAATAAGCAAGATTGATTAGAATGGTGTGGGAAAATTGAATTTATAATATAATGCTTCCAACTAACTCTTTATTTAGGAATAACAATCCTAGATGCTCTCCACTTAATATGGAGAACAACATAACAACTTAGATATTCTAGCTTATTTCAATCTTCTAATAATTATGGAGAGAGATGTTATTATCTATTTATAATATAAGCTTAATTTTCATGAAATATGAAAAGAATTATTTATGAAATAAAATTATATAAATCTAAATTTAGATATAATCTTGAGTTAATCCGTAGATAGATTTGTACAATTCATAGATATGTTTACACAGTCCGTAGATATACCTGCAAAGTTCATAGGTTTTAAAACTTGCAAAGTCCATATATTTCAAAGCCTGTAGAGTTTATATATTTTAAACCTATAAAATTTATAGATTTTAAAACCTATAGATTCTATAGATTTCACAACTTATAGAGTCCATAAATTTTAGAACCTGTAGAGTCTATAGATTTTTTTTAAATTGCATTCTTTGAACTATTGATGACTATGATGGCTCCTTTGACATTTGATGCTTTAAACTGGTATTCAATCAATAAACTAAATGGATGAAGATATATTGGCTGAGTCCATAGATATGAACTGAGTAAGTCCATAGTAAATATAGGTGAGTCTGTAGCTAGACTACATGAGCCGTAGCTATGTCTAGAGTACCTATAACTCACCTCAAAATTAATATTTGACTGATACCTCATGCTCATGTCTAATATAACTTATTATGGGCTACATATATACATATTAATAAAAAAAATTAAATATTTAGTAACAATAATCAACAAACAAGAAGACAATGATTTATAAATAAACAACTAAGATATAGTTCTCTATTTCTTTCTAAATAAATCATAAGTTCATAAACAAAACTTAGATCCACTTCTTATGCAAGGAAAGAAGATGTTATTTTATGGATATAATGAGTCATTTTATGTTCTCATCATCTCTCTCACATCTAACTTCATGCATGTCCTCATGCATGTCATTCTTTTATCAGAAAATTTTTTAGGATACAAATGCATGAATTAGATGTTCTCATTTTTTAATAAGCTTTCCAGATTTGACTTTGCTTGAATAAAATAATTTTTATCTTGTAGAATCTTGTTGGATTTTATATTCAAAAATTTTTAATGAAAGTGGTCAATAAAATACATTTATCAATAATAGGTTCTTATGTAGAAATTTTCTTTCAATCTTTGATTTCTCTTTGACACAGGATCTTGTGTGGAATTCTCATGCTACCCTCTTTTTTTTTAATGAGGTGAGAGTAGGTTCTTGTGTTGAGAATTATCTACCTACATAACTTTATTCTAACCATAAAATAATTTTTGACATAAAATAAATTTTGATGTTTAAAATCTTTGAAGAATTTTAAAAATTATATACCATTATCAAAGTCATTAACTTGATTTTACTAAGCCCCATTCTTTATTTATTACTGAGACTATTTTCTTTCTTCTTCTCTCCCACATGTAATCCCATGCATGTCAATGTAAATATGTATAAAGTGTGGAGATATTTTATTCTTTTTTCTTCTTTCCAAAAAAAATAAATTTTTATGTAATAACAAAACTTATAAATAAATTTAAAAGTGAAATAAAAGAAACTAGATACCTTGGCACAACTTCAATTTGCCTTGTCTTTATTTATGTCAACCCCATGGAGCATATTGGAAAATATGTTTGAATAATGGAAGCCCAAGCAATGTTAAAATTAAGAGCATAAAAAGTCACCAATCAAGTATTTATTACAGATGGAAAAAGCAATCGTTGCTAATTTTTAACTTTTTCAATTTTTTTTCCCTTTGATTAGCTAGTAAAATTAGTTTTCTAATCAAGGCTCATTTTTTCAGTACTTAATCCACCAGCAAGTTGATTTTTAAACCAAGACTACCAACAATGCTCGAGGGTTTCCATTGTTGATTTTTTTTTAAATTTTTAAAAATTGATGACATAGAAAATGTTAGTCATAGATTTCATGTATCTTCATACTGCTTACAAATGTAGCATAGAATTTTTTATATGTTGACATTCTTTAGCATTGGTCTATGGAGTGATGACCAATAAATGATGATAGATACTTGTTGATTTTATTGCATATTGTTGTCAAAGATAATTTAGGATAATGTCCCAACTACTTGCTGAAGTTATGAACAAAAATTTTCATCTTCAAAATGGCTCCTTGTAATGAAAGCATCCTATAAAAAATTAAAAATAAACAAGACCTTTCCAACCAAACATAATATCAACAATGTCAAATAAATATAAATACAATAATAAACTGTTAAAATGAATCATTTAAATATATATGGAAGAATGTGGTTCAGCCTATATAAGAATGATTAGTGATTCGAAAATTCTAATGAATTTCTATTATAAAAATGAGAACTCCCTTAGATAATTTTTATTATTTTGATTGGTGGATATAAGTTTGTCTAATAGATGAAATGGAATGAAGATAAATGTCATCAAATTTTTTATTTATAATTTGAGTAGAAAAATCTAACTGTGATATGTACAAGGATAATGATAGATCTTTTTAAAAACTTTACTTAAAACTAGTTATTAACTTATATAAATCTATCATACCTTAAACGATAATGCATGGATGGAGTGAATATACAATAACCTATGATTTGTATACATAGTAGCTAATGGAGAAATGGTATGAAAATACCTAACTAAAAATAAAATAGAGTACAAAAAAATATACCTAAATATTCTTCATAAATAAGATTGTACTATAGGATATCCTTGTTGCTACTACTATATTAGATCAAGGTCTTTTTTAGTCTTAACAATCAAAGACTGGATCAAGTTCTTTGTTGTAATGTTGATGTCAATACATCAGTCTTAACCTTGTAATTGATATTAACATTTCTATTCATATCAATATCAACCCATCTAATATTTATAGTACATTCATATTCGTTGATCATTTTTTTTTAGGTTAAAATAAAACCTTCAATCTTCTCCTTACAGTCACAAATTCTCTATGTTTGTCTTCATTTGACATTCTTAAAATCTTGTCAAAAAATTAATAGCATAAAATATCAATAATTCACTTTTATTATTTTTGTCAAATCCATTGACCCTCATGAAATTTGTTCTAACTTTATGCATGATGATTTATTTGCATTCAATGCTTTATTTGTGTTGACCCACATGCATGGTAATTTATTTGCATGCAATGCTACATGTATGGATATTTATTTGCATGCAATCTAAATTTATGTAACTAACTTCATGCATGTTATCTTTCCACATAGATTTATGTATGTAATCTAGATTTATATAACTAACTTCATGCATGATATTTTTCTATCTAGATTTATGCATGTAATCTAAATTTATGCAATTAACTTCATGCATGCTATCTTTCAATCTAGATTTATACATGCAATATAAATTTATACAACTAACTTTATACATGCTATTTTTTTACCTATATTTATGCATGCAATTTATATTTATGCAACTAACTTCATGC
Organism: Torreya grandis; assembly: GCA_037957365.1. Lineage (NCBI taxonomy): Eukaryota > Viridiplantae > Streptophyta > Pinopsida > Cupressales > Taxaceae > Torreya > Torreya grandis. The sequence continues at coordinate 823,179 of JARHVA010001417.1, read as the reverse complement.
ATGCTATCTTTCCACCTGGATTTATGTATACAATGTAAATTTATGAAACTAACTTCATGCATGCATGATCTATCATATCCTTCTTAGAATAGGATGAGATCGACTTAATTGATTATTTTCCCTTATTCTATTATAAAATCACATGCAATATTTTTAAAGTCAATCGACCTAAAAATTACATGATTTTTTGTTGATGGTTTTAGAAAAAAATAAACTATATTTTATCTTTCATATAGTCGATCTCAATTTTTTTTTCAAATAAGAAAATTAATAATTTAACAAGTACAAGGCATAAATTTAATATTCTACTTTGTGAACAACTATAATAATTCAACCTATTTTCTCTATTTTTTATGCTATTTTAGATTATCATTTTCTTCCTCCATCTTGTATACACATTTAAATCATTTCGTATGGTGTTAGCAGTTGTTATTTTCTACACAGCAGTGTTACTATGACATGGAGGAGTTTGCATGAAATTAAAATTTATAAAATTAATTACAGAAAAATAAACTCTAATCTATGTTGTAGGAAAATAAATTCTAATCTATTTTATAGGAAAATAAATTTTAAATAAATTATTAAGTATCTCTTGTCACAAAATTTGTAAAGAGACATTCCCTCTCACTAGGAACTTATTTATCTACTGTCACTAGATAATTCTCTTAACAAATTTTTAATCTCTTAATAACATCGTGTCTCCAATGACACCAAAAATAATAAGTCATCAATTCATCATTTAATAATGTCAATTCAAGATTGGTGTCCAAGGCTATATGCAATAGGAGAAAGAGATATTTAGCAATTGATCTCTTCTACCACACTCCACACTTGTAGGAATTAAAAAGCACACTTGCAGAAAAGTACTTCACACCACACTTTGAAAAAAAGTAAATCATACTTGTAAAAATAGAAAATCACACTTGCAAAAATTAAATCACACTTGTAAGAAACTAAATCACACTTGCAAAAAAATAAATTGTTGAAGTGAAAATAAATGATAAACACAGAAAACACTTATAATTTCATAACAAATTTTATAAAAAATAAATATTTACATGAAAAATAAATAATAACAATTCAAAAACATAATTACATAATAAATAAATAAATAAAAATACATTTATCTATCTTCCTTGGAATGAGTGGCCATCTCATTCGTCGAAAGAAGATTTTAATCAGAACACTAAATTTATGTCACAAAGCTTCAGAATGTATTATTGATAACTAAAATTGATTATAATGGTGTAGAAAGTTACATTTACAATCTCATGCTTTCAACTAACTCTTTATTTAGGAATAACAATCATAGATGCTTTCCACCAAATAAAGAGAATAACATAGCAACTTAGATAATCTAACTTATTTCAATCTTTCACAAAATATAGAAACGTTATTTATTTACAATATAAGCTCAATCTTCATGAAATATGAAGAGAATATTTTATAAAATAAAATTATACAAATCTAAATTTAGATATAATCTTGAGTTAGTCTATAGATAACCCTACACAATCGATAGATATGCATGCATAATCCGTATATATACCTGTAGAGTCTATAAATTTTAAAACTTATAGAGTCCATAAAGTTTAAAACCTATAGAGTCTGTAGATTTTAAATTTGCAGAATCTATAGATTTTAGAACCTGTAAAGTTCATAGATTTTAGAACTTATAGAGTCCATAGATTTTAGACCTTTAGAGTCTATAGATTTTAGAACCTGTAGAGTCTGTAGATTTTATTCAAATTATATTCTTTAAATTATTAATGATTATGATAGCTCCTTTGACATTTGATGTTTTGAATTGGTCTTCAATCAATGAACTATATATATGTAGAGCTGTTGGCTAAGTCTATATATATGAATTGAGTGAGTCCTTAGTAAATCTGGGTGAGTCTGTAGCTAGACTAGGCGAGTCATAGCTATGTCTCGAGTACATGTAGCTCACCTCAAAGTTGATATTTAGTTGGTACATCATACTCATATATAATATGGTTTATTATAATTTGCATAAATACACTAACAAAAAAATTTAAAGATTTAGTAATAAGAATCAACAAACAAGAAGACAATGACTTATAAAGAAATAACCAAGATATAGTTCTCTATTTCATTTTAAATAAATCATAATTTTAGAAACCACACTTAGATCCACTTTTTATGCAAGGAAAAAAGATGTTATTTTATGGATATAATAAATTATTTTATGGTCTCATCATCTCTCCCACACCTAACCTCATGCACGTCATTCTTTTATCGAGAAAAAATTAAGGATATAAATGCATGAGTTAGATGTTCTTATTTTTTAATAAGCTTTCCAGACTTGACTTTGCATGAGTAAAATAAATTTTATCTTGTAGAATATTGTTAGATTTTATAGGCAAAAATTTTCAATAAAAGTGGTCAATAAAACATATTTATCAAGGATAGGTTCTTGTGTAAAAAAATTTCTTCAATCTTTGATTTCTCTTTAACACAGGTTCTTGTATAGAAGTTTCATGCTACATTCTTTCTTTCTTTTTAATTTTAATGAGATGAGAGCAGGTTCTTGTGTTGAGAATTTTTTGTTGTGCCTACATAACTCTATTTTGACCACAAAATAATTCTTGACATAAAATAAATTTTGATGCTTGAAATTTTTGAAGAATTTTGAAAATTATATACCATTATCAAAGTCATTAACTTGATTTTACTAAGCCTCATTCCTTATTTATTGTTGAGACTATTTTCTTTCTCCTCTCCCACACCTAATCACATGCATGTCCTCATGCATGTCAATATAAATATATATAAAGTGTGGGGATATTTGATTATTTTTCCTTCTCAAAAAAATAGATCTTTATGTAATGATAAAACTTACAAATAAATTTAAAAGTAATATAAAATAAACTAGATACCTTGACTCAAATTTAGTTTGTCTTTGTCTTTTTTATGTCAACCCCATGGAGCATATTCGAAAATATGTTTAAATAATGGAAGCTAAAGCAATGCTGAAAATGAGAGAATAAAAATTTAGCAACCAAGTATTTATTGTAGGTGAGAAAAGAAATTATTGTTGGTTTTCAATTTTTTCATTTTTTTTTTGCCCTTGACTAGTCAGTAAAATTAATTTTCTAATCAAGGCTCATTTTTTCATTACTTGGCTTACCAGCAAACTGGGTTTCAAACCAAGACTGCCAACAATGCCTAAGGGTTTTCGTTATTGATTTTTTTTTTTTTGAAAATTGATGACCTGAAAAATGTAAGTCATAGATTTTATACATCTTCATACTGCTTGCAAATATAGCATAAATTTTTTTGTATGTTGATATTCTCCAATATTAGTCTATGGAGTGATGACTAATAACTGATGATAGACACTTGTTGATTTTTCGACATGTTGTTGTCAAAGATAATTCAAGATAATGTCTCAACTATTTACTAAAATCATGAACAAAAATTTTTATTTTTAGAATGACTCCTTGTAATGAAAATATCTTATAAAAAAACTAAAAATAAACAAGACCTTTCCAACTAATCATAATATCAACAATGTCAAATAAATATAAATGTCAATAATAAACTATTAAAATGAATCATTTAAATATACATGAAAGAATATAGTTTAACCTATGTAAGAATGATTGGTGGTTTAGAAATTCTGATGATATTTTATTATAGAAATGAGAACTCCCTCTGATAAGTTTTATTATGATTGGTGGATATAATTTTGACTAATGAATGGAATAGAATGAAGACAAATGTCATCAAATCTTTTTATTTACAGATTGAGTAGTAAATTCTAAGTATGATATGTAAAAAGATAATGATAAATTTTTTAAAAATCTTTAGCTAAAACTAGATATTAACTTATAAAAATCTAGCATGCCTTAAACGATAATGCATAGATAGAGTGAATATACAATGACCTATGATTTATATACATAGTAGTTGATGGAGAAATGGTATGAAAATATCAAATTAAAAATAAAATAAAGTACAAGAAAACATTACTGAATATTTTTCATATATAAGATTGTACTATAGAATATCTTTGCTGCTACTACTGTATTAGATCAAGGTCTTTTTTAGTCCTAATAATCAAATATTGGATAAAGGTCTATGTTATAATATTAATGTCAATTTCTCATCCTTAGCCTTGTGATTGATATTAACATTTTCATTCATATCAACATCTATCCATTCAATATTTACATTACATTCTTATTCATTGACCATTGTTTTTCTAGGCTCAAATAAAATGTTTAATCTTTTCTTTACAGCCATAAATTCTCTATATTTATCTTCATTTGACATTCTTAAAATCTATTCAAAAAATTAGCAGCATAAAATATCAATAATTCACTTTTATTATTATTGTCAAATCCATTAACCCTCATGAAATTCGTTCTAGCTTCATGAATGGCAGTTTATTTACATGCAATGCTTGATTTGTGTGTTGACCTACATGCATGGTAATTTATTTCCATGCAATGCTACATACATAGATATTTATTTGTATATAATCTAAATTTATGTAACTAACTTCATGCATGTTATCTTTTCACCTGAATTTATGCATGCAATCTAAATTTATGCAACTAACTTCATGCATACTATTTTTTCATCTAAATTTATGCAGCTAACTTCATGCATGTTATTTTTTACCTAGATTTATGCATGTAATCTAAATTTATGCAACTAACTTCATGCATGCTATCTTTCCACCTAGATTTATGCATGTAATCTAAATTTATGCAAGTAACTTCATGCATGCTATTTTTTCACCTAGATTTATATATGCAATCTAAATTTATATAACTAACTTCATGCATGCTAAATTTTCACCTAAATTTATGCATACAATGTAAATTTATGCAACTAACTTCATGCATGTATGATCTATCATATCCTTCTTAGAATAGGATGAGATTGACTTAATTAATTATTTTCCCTAATTCCGTTATAAAATCACATGCAATATTTTTAAAGTCAACCAACCTAAAAATTACATGATATTTTGTTGATAATTTTGGAAAAAGTACATCTATATTTTATCCTCTATATAATTGATCTCAATTATTTTTCTCAAATAGGCAAATTAATCCTTTAATACATACAAGACAAATTTTAAATTTCACCTTGTGAATAGATGTAACGATTCAACCCTTCCTCAATCATGCATCAACATTTAAATTATTTCATATGATGCTAGCAGTTGTTATTTTTTACACAGCAGTCTTAGTATGACATGAGGAAGTTTTATGTGAAATTAAAAGTTTTAAAGCTAATTACAGAAAAATAAACTCTAATCTATGTTGCAAAAAAATAAATTCTAATCTATTTTGTTGGAAAATAAATTTTAAAGAAACCATTAACTATCTCTTATCACAAAATTTGTAAAGAGACATTCCCTTTCACTATGAACTTGTTTATCTACTGCCACTAGATAATTTTCTTAACAAATTTTGAATATTCCAATAACATCGTGTCCCCAAAAATGGTGCTAAAAATGATGAGTCATCAATTCATCATTTAATAATGTCAATCCAAGGCTAGTGTCCAACTTTGTATGGAATTGGAGAAATAAATCTTTAGCAACTGATCTCTTCTACCACACTCTACACTTGAAGCAATTAAAAAGTACACTTGTAGAAAAGTAAATCACACCACACTTTGAAAAAAAGTAAATCACACTTGTAAAAATTAAAAAACACATTTAAAAAAATTAAATCATACTTATAAGAAAGTAAATCATGCTTGCATAAAAGTAAATTACTGAAGTGAAAATAAATGATAAACATTAAAAATTCCTACAGTTAAACAACAAACTTTACAAAAAATAAATTTTTACATAAAAAATAAATAATAACAATTCAAAAACATAATTACATAATAAATAAATAAATAAAAATACATTTATCCATCTTCCTTGGAATGAGTGGCCAGTGCATTCTTCAGAAGAGGATTTTAATCAAAACATTATATTTATGTCACAAAGCTTCAGAATGTATTATTGATAATCAAGATTGGTTACAATGGTGTGGGAGGTTGCATTTATAATCTCATGCTTCTAACCAACTTATTATTTATAAATAACAATCATAGATTCTCTCCACCTAATATGGAGAACAACATAACAACTTAGATATTCTAGCTTATCTTGATCTTCCACAAAATATAAAGAGAGACGTTATTAGCTATTTACAACATAAGCATAATTTTCATGAAATATGAAGAGAATTATTTATGAAATAAAATTATACAAATCTAAATTTAGATATAACTCTGAGTTAGTCCATAGATAAACCTACATAATCCATAGATATGCCTGCACATTCCATAGATATACCTGTAGAGTTTATAGATTTTAAAACCTACAGAGTCCATAAATTTTAGAAACTATAGTCTATAGATTTTAAACTTGTTGAATATATAGATTTTAGAACTTGCAGAGTCCATAGATTTTAGAACTTGTAAAGTCCATATATTTTAGACCTGTAGAGTCCATAGATTTTAGAACCTATAGAGTCTGTAGATTTTTTTCAAGTTGCATTCTTCAAATTGTTGATGACTATGATATCTTTTTTGACATTTGATGCTTTGAACTAGTCTCCAATCAATGAACTACATAGATGTAGAGCTACTAGTTGAGTTCGTAGATATGAATTGAGTGAGTCCATAGTAAATATGAGTGAGTTTGTAGCTAGACTAAGTGAGCCATAGCTATTTTTAGAGTACTTATAGCTCACCTCGAAGTTGATATTTATTTGGTACTTCATGCTCATCTCTAACATAACTTATTATGGGTTGCATATATACATAATAACAAAAAAATTCAAAGATTTAGTACGAAGAATCAACAAATAAGAAGACAATGATTTATAAAGAAATAATCAGTATATAGTTCTCTATTTCATTCTAAATAAATCATAAGTTTAGAAACTACACTTAGATATATTTCTTATGCAAATAAAAAAGATGTTATTTCATGGATATAATGAGCCATTTTATGGTCTCATCAAAATATAGGCAACTAACATGAACATATCATACAAATTACTAAACATACATGTTTGTAAGTAATGTTAAGTGCATAGCATATCAAATACACTATGAAAATTATAAGCAAGAATATAGACATGTGTAAGTATATAAGCTTAAACATGATAATGGAAAGTGATCATAAAATAATATAACCTAGGTGAATCATGATCAAGAATTAGATGCCCCCAATGTACTTAAGACGTGAGTAAAGGGAAGATCTAACACCTACATGTGCATATGTCATGTATCTGGGTATGCCTATATAAAATTTAAATGAAGCATGAAACACGTGTATATGGGAAATTAAATATATGTTATCTACTAAAATGGAGGCAAACAACATATGTATAAAAAATGGTATAACTAAGAACATGCTAAAAAAATTTGGTATTTTTTAATTTTTTTAAATGTTTTTGTATTTTTTTATTTTTGGTATATTTGAAAAAGGCAAAGTCTAGACAATGATCCCATATAATGGATGATCATTTAGAAGTGCTCTAAAAATTAGATATGGTATATCAAAGTGGTGGTACTATCAAGGAGCATGTATAGGTGTAATATTTAATGTTGTAGGATCTATGATGCTCTACGCATATGTCATAGGACTTTTTGGTTTCAAAGAGGTAATATAAGGAGTAAGGGTTCATAGAATACATAATTTTCTTACTTTGAAATGTATTTTAATTAATAATAATATGAATATGTTTAGTTGCTCTAGATAATTAAGTATGTTGTGTAGTAATAGATCAGGATTCCATAGAATCAACTATGTATCTTTGAAACAATGGTCTCTCGAGTATAAGCTGCTTAGGAAAGGGTATTATCTATTGCTTACCCTTTCATTGAATATTAACCTTAGTAGGTTTTATTATTATCTATGTTGGAATAAATTATTTTTGTTCAAGTGGATGTTCATATGTAATTTCAGGATCTGTGAATACTCTTTTGGTATGAATGTATTTAATACACCCATGCACTGTGGAAGGTATAGTGCATAGTTTATGTATCTAAGGTCTTTCCAACAACATATCAAATACCCTCATGTATGGTATAACTAAGAAGATAGTGGCGACATGTGATGGTACAACCAATAAAAATAAGTCAATCTCACCAATAACATGTTGTGAGGTCCCATCGAATGCTCTAACCATTTTGGATAAAGGGTAAAAATCATCATGTGTATATCCCAAATGTACAAGTAATTTCATGGTGTAAACATTTTATATATCACCATTATCAATCATAACATTGTGAATAGGTTGGTGATCAAGGTATACATGAATAAATAATGAATGGAGTTATCATATACAATCTCACTATCATTAAAATTAATAGATGGTATATGAACCATATGAGGTATATGCCATGTATAAGTTCTAATTATTATATGCTTCATTGATGTTGTTTACTTGTACATAGTAGATTACAATTTTTTTTTTCTATAGCATTGTCCTTTAGCCCTTGTGTACAATTTTTTATTGATGTCAGGTCCCATTGAATGCTCTAAAAAAATTTGTCAAAGGGTAAAAATCATCATGTGTATATCCCAAATGTGTAAGTAATGTCATGGTGAAAACATTTTTCATAGAAAAATTATCAATCATAACATTGTGAATAGGTTGGTGATCAAGGTATACATGAATAAATAATAAATGGAGTTATCTTCCACAATCTCAATATCATCAAAAGAAATAAATGGTCTATGAACCATAGGTGGTATATGCCATGTATAAGTGACAATAATTCTATGTTTCATTGATGTTATTTACTTGTAAATAGTAGATTATAATTTTGTTTTTCTATTGTGTTATCCCTTGGCCCTTGTGTACAATGTTTGATTGATGCATCTTTATGAGATCTTGTGTGTTGTGTGTGACATTTGAACATGTCATTGGCCCTATGTGTGTGCAACATTTAAGCATATCCCTTGATTTTGATATTCTTCATGTTTATGCATGTCTTTTAGGACATTTAAACATGTCATTGTTTTTATCCCTTCTTGTTGTATAAAATTTTGGGTCTTAAGCCATCGACCTTGTCAGAGGTTTATCTAGTTGTCCAAGTCAGATATAGACTTGTTACAACATGGTGCAAGCCTTGACTAAACCTATAGCACTCAATATTTGTCACTCGATCACACTTTCATCACTTCACATAAGGCTCAAGCCTTATGCACTCACCCAAAGCACAACAGAGAAAGGAACGGGGCCCATTTTAGGCTAGTTGTGCCATGGTGTAACTCATCCTCCAAGGACTTTAGTTAGTGTAATGGTAGTGGTACATTCATGGGCTTAATCCATTTTGGGGAGTATCTGACTATTTATTAGGTGTAAGCCTATATGAGGTGGTTTTATAGCCTCATGAGCATGATCCTTTGGTTTCCTTAACTTAGCATCAATAAGGCACTAAGGGGGTTTCAATGGAGTACTTGGGTGAAAGACTTAGGCTTATGCTTGTGCTTTAGCATAAGTATCATTGTGAGGCATATGGTCATTCATATACTTAGATTATTTCTATATAGGGTACTAATGCCATCAAACACTATGAAAACACCATGAATGGGCTAGGCCAAAAGCTCAAGGGAACCCAACATACATAATATTAATCTGAGCATGAAATCTATTAAAACATTGCACAAACCATTCTTATTCTAATCTTATAGTCACAATCACGTAAACTAGATTAACACTCATTAGATGCAACACCATCCATCATTAACAAAGTTCAAACACATAGTTTATATATCAATAGAAACTAAGCAAATGTTCATCTTAAAGTTGTTAAAGGCCTAGGGGCTCACAAGAAAGCTTGAGCACTATAATGGAGAACTTCAAAGGCATCCCAAACTAAACTCTAAGATCTAATGGTGAACATAACATCTAGAATTAATCCTACAGGGCTTTGCTACTCCAACATCTTCTCCCCTCTAATTAGATTCAGCTCGACTTTATAGTGTTTTGGGGCATCTTAGTGTCATGGTGAATGGAGCATTCCAGTTATTGAGATGGTGCTAGATGTAATCATTCCATTGGCTCTACTACCCTACTTCCATTGAGCCATGATTGTCTCATGTACTCACTTCTCGATGATGATTGAGTCATAAGGGAGTTCATTAGCCACCTATTATCTGGTCACACAAGATGACAAAATAGCAATCATACCAAGTGATTGCCCTATGCCCAAGTGTCTGTTATGTTAGAACACATCTATACTTAAATGAAGTTGGGGCTCAACATTACCCCTTAAAAAATTATTATTTTATCCTCATACTAGTCTTCCAGCACTTTTGGCATGCAAAACTTGGGTGCACACTCCTTTAGTTCCATTCTAAAGCCCTCAAAGCCCTAGATTATGCACTTGAATTATTATGAAATGGCATCTACCTATATGGAGGCGATGATGAGGGGAAGCGTGTCATTTCACTCCATCTCTTTACTAAATGCCTCTAACCATTCCTTTGCCTTTATTATGCCTTTGTATAAGATGACTCCTTATTCATAGGCCTTTGTTTGCAAGGCATGAAAGAGTTCTTCCAAGTCCAACTCTTGGGTCTTGATTTAGGCACTCAAAGTATTGACCTGCACCATGATATGTGCATGCTCAACCCTGCTCATAGTGTATGTTTGTGCCATCAGTGCATCCTTCTCCCCTTTTGCCTTTTTGAGGTATGCATTGATGACTTATGCCTAGGTGGAGAAGTTGTAAAAGATTGTGATGGTTTTTTTTGCACCCTCTTTGAGCTTCACAAAGAGGTCTTCCACCTCTTTAAACTTTATGGCAAGCTCTTGCTTTATGGCAGTGCAAGGGTCCTCCTCTTCTTCTAGAATTGATTCTACCTTCAATCTTGGGAGCATCTACTCCACTAGCACACACCTTATCAACCTCCAAAAACTTTGAAGTGTTAATGTCATTCAAGAAGGATGGCTTGGCTTACTCTATGCGCTCGGCCAATTGTTGCAACTTGAATTTCATGACCTTGATCTCCTCCTCTACCTCTAGCATGATCTTCTTCCAAATTAAGGCTCTAACATCATTAACGATGTTCTTTCATGCTACCTTAGAGGCCATTAGCTGACCTTACTGGATTCATTACATGAGGGTTGATCAGAAAGAAGTCATGCCCTTCCTCTAGTTGATCTACACTTAGGATTGCCTTCCATGAAACCTCAAAATGAGGCTCATCCATATAACTATCAAAGGTAAAGGATAATTTTTAGTGCATCCTTATCATGGTAGATTTGGAGGGCATGTACTCCATCATATAATAGTCCTCATCTGTGAAACCATTCTGTGCCTTCTCTCACAATCTTGACTCAGCATCCTCTTCTTTAGTTATGGTGAGCTCTGTCTATTCTTCCTCTTCAATGCTAGTGATTTCTCTAGTGCCCTCTACCAAGATCTCTTCTTTCTCTAGTAGGGGTTCTTCCTCAAACTTGTCCCCTTCAGGCACTTTTTCTTCTTCATCGATGCTAGCTTCACCCTCTTGTGTTTGTTGGATTTCTTCTACACTCTTTATTTTCTCTTCTAAGGCACTAGTATCACCTTCCTTATTTCTAGGTGCCCCTTCACTACTTGGGTGTGCATGTGGTGTGGCTTCTTCCACTATGCTAGTGGGGGCACTAAGTGCCTCTACTATTTTCTCCTTCATGCATTCCATACTTATGGTAACCCTCTTTTCTTTTTCTTCTCTTTTGGCCCTTTCTTTTGGGGCCTTCTTTATCTCCACCTTCTTCTTCTTTATTATTATGGAAATCTTTTCCTCCTCAGCCTTTATATCCTCAACCTCTACTTACACAATTTCCTCTAGTGTCATACCCTTGGCCTTCATGTCCTCTCTTATCTGATCTAGCTCTAGCGCCACCTCTATATGTTCCTTACTAAGGCCCATTTCCATCTTCCATCACCCCTTTTCCTCCTCCATTTGTGAAGGTCATGTAGCAAGTTTTGCAAGTGGGGTGTTTGATAGCTTTTATGCTTCCCCAAGTATGGTAGTAATGCCACCTTAGAGAGCCTCATGAATTTCTTTCCTCATCTTCCTCTTCCATCTCTTTACATGCCTTCTTTGTCTCTCTTCCTCGCATGTCTCTTGCACCGCCATCTCTTCCAAGGTTATCATAGGCATTACCATTAGCCCCTTAGACTTTTTTTTCTTCTCCTTGGCTTGGGAAAAGTAATCCCTGAAATGAATACCATGCGCTTCTTCTTTGGTACATAAGGGTGGCTTCATCATCGAAGGTGATATTCAGTTTGATGCACTCCTACATCTCCTCAAGTGTCTCCCCCTTCTTCATTTGGGGAGATTTATTCACTTCTATCAATACCAACTTCCTTTCATCTCTAATCTAGAGGGGGATGTCATCATACTTCTTGGGGCATGCACCCTTATTTTTCAGCTTCATCTCATAGTAAAACATGTGGATGTGCCTAAGTATGACCTCCCTTTAGATGGGATGGATGTCAATGCAATCCAAGTCATCCTCCTTATCATTGGTTATTTTCTCCCTTAGGCACACGTATGAGTGTGACAACTAGCTTCATCCCAGATCTATGATATTTACCAAGATGTCTAACTATTGCACATTAGGGATTATTCTAAGTGCATCCCTGATGTATTTAGTTGAGAAGGCATAGGGGATCTTCATCTAGTTGTATTTATTACCATATGTGAGTACCAAGTGCACTACATAGAAGTGTTTCTTTACGTCAAAGGTTGTCATACCAAACAGACTTTGAGGGAGCTCCTTAGGAATGCACCATTCCTCTCTGAATGCCTCAATGTACTAGGCGCACCACCCCATTACATGAGTCTTGTATTTCTAGGAGAAGGCTAGGGGTAGGTGAAGTTTTGATATTTTAGCATCAAGGAATCCTTGTACACTAGGAAGACCCAAAGGTTATCCTCATCACCATATGGCACTCTAATTTCCTCCATGATAATAAAAATTATAATCAACCTCTACTAGAAGGCCTCCCATGTTGTGTGGCACACAAGCACATTCTTCACCATCTCCTCTATTATGAAGTTGGTAGTGTTAAATTTGACCCCCTTCACCATGTGGTACGTGATACATAGGTTTGTCTTTGTGATATCTGCCCATCGACCATCGAGACATAATTTTGAACTCACCAAGCAGGTAGTTGTCCTCATCCCTAGGTTCTTGATATATTTGATTGGGAACATGAAACCTCCCTTGTAGTATCTTAGGAGATTTGTGACCCTTTCAACTTTTGCATCATTTTCCATCATTTGGTGGATGCCTGCACTAGAGTTTGGGAGTCCAATGATTTGCCTAATAATTCTAGCTGACAACCTCATGCACCTCCTTGTAAAGTAGAATTAGTCCTCATGGATGCATGATAGTAGGAACTGTATAATTTCTTTTGGATTTCTAAAACACATAAACTCATATAGTTAAGTTACATTGGTGGTTGTCAATTTGTCATGAATGGAGAGATCAAACAATGTCAGGCTTACTTCAATATTTTTCCTCATATCTACCACCCAATCTTGAGCTAGGTCTTGTGCGTTGCTCACAATATGGTGGTTATATTCCTTGAACTGTTAGTTGTGCTCTAATGATACCTAAATTTTTCCTATCAAAACCTCTTTTTGAAACTACATTTCTCAATAGGACATCTTTACAAGTGCCTCCAGATCAAGCACAGTGATGCTAACTCCTTTTACTACTTGTACACTCTTTTTTGTTTTGGATGCTTATTCTATATGTGCCTCTTGGCATCCTTTTATGACTATTGTGGGTTGGAGCTCATGTATTTCTTCCCCATCTTGAATTGGCTAGTGTTGAAGTGCGGTCTAATTATCTTTTCAAAACCTTTAATTTTTTTGGCACTTTTCATAGTCGTAAGGTTTATGATTGTTTCTTTAGCTCTCAATCTTCATGTGCCATTAATGGTGGCCTCAGCATTACTTTACTTTTTTACTACCTGGTTCTAGCCCAATTTGTGCCCCTTACCTTTCTATATCAATCTCGTAGGGAATACAATTTATTTGTTTACAGAATCCTTCACTTTTAGTGTTTAGGGGTACTCCAAGTCTCATTGAAGTAGCTTTTTATTACTTTGGTTGTGGTTCATTGTCCATTCTATCTACATTTTATCTTTAGGTTTTTAACGTAAACTAGTTGGCATCTTGTTGTTGTATACTTTAATTTCATCTACTATCTTAATTATAGGTGTTTAATGGCATGGTGTCACCTAGAATTATTGGGATTCACCAAAACCCATGAAATCCAAAAAAAATTGTTTTTATGCATGAAATTAATGTGGATCTTTGTGCTTCTACCATCACCTCAATTAATTATACTAACGGTATTCTGGTGAATTAACATGCAATTCAAATGATAACTTCCTACCTTGCTCTAGGTAGATGCCATCTTGTCCTGGTGATGTTTTTCTTGTACTTTTGTTTATTTGGCATGACATTCACCTTTTTTATAGCAACCTGGGTATAGTGCCTCATATGTACATGATTTAGCATCCATGATCCCATTTCCTCTTCTTGTTGTGATTCTATTATATGTGCAATTTTCTTGTCTTGGTCAATTTATCTGCACTTCTACCTCTTGCCTTGGCCTAGCCTACCCCATACAAATCTATTAAACTAGTCCTCTATCACCTCACTCTCCAAGTGTCTCGCACTCTTAGCATCCTCTATGCCTTTCTTGCATCATATGCACATGAGTATCTTGTGCATCTTTCTTCAGCACTTGGTATTCCTATTTTCCAAGTCTGGTGAGTTTCATGTGCTAGAGACATAGGTGTCTAGTTGTAGGTTCTTAAGAAGAAACCTTGTTCAATTCACCCAATTGGTATTATCTGTGGAAGTGCCAAAACAATTCTCTTATACGCCTCAAGGCACCTTGCTCTCTAAATCTTGTACACGAAGATCTAGTGCACCTTATGTCTAAATCTAGAAAACTTCATGCACCAATAACTTAGGTGTCTAGCCTTAAGGGCTTAAAAAACCTCCATGATCAAATCACCTGATTGGAATTATGCATGAAGCTATTAGAAAAGTGTAATTAATGGGCCTCAAAGCACTACTTATTTGCTTATCTCCATAACTCAATTTATCAAGAATTATTTGGTTTGCACCAAACTTTATTCTAGTCATACAATATCACTGACTCATGATCAGGGAACAAGTGTCTATTGGCATAAGTGCCATCCTACTACCTATAGGGCTTTAATCAGTTACCATTGAAATTCTTAGGGAGTATCTCACATGATAATGTGCACATCTTGTATGCATTAGTCTCTAATATATTATGGATGATTTATGGACCCATCCACCTTATCTGTAGCTTACCCAGGTGCTTGAAGTACTTAGAATCATAGAGCAAAACTAATGTTCCTTCAGTCAGTACTTTGTGATTGATATGTTTATCATGCCAAAGCTTTTGGTGTACCTTCTCTATCTACTAGTTCCACCTTGCCCAGGTTTGTACCTCATCTAAATGCTCCAAGTCCTCCAATCTTACATTTAATGATTCTTGGTCATCTAATCGACCAATTTGTGTGATGCACAATGATGGCACCAAGAACTCCATCGATAGAATCACCTTAGTGCCACACACTAGTTTAAATGGTGTAGCCTTGTTTAAACACTTGTAGGTTATGCAATATGCCCATAATATAACTGATACTTAGTAATCCCAATCTTTACAACTAATGTTGCATATCTTTGTAAGGCACATCCCCAAGATCTTGTTGAATGCCTCAATCATGCCATTTGCTTGGGGATGATAAGGTGTTGTCTTATGGTGTGCCACCATGTATTCTATCAGTAGGATTTGCATAATTTCATTAATAAAGTGTGTGCCTCTATTGCTAGTCAAGCTAAGTGGGCACCCATAGTGACTTATGATGTTATCCCATATGAACTTTTTAGATGTGGTGGTTGTGCAATTTTTGTTTGGTGTGGCCTTGGCCCACCTAGTAAAATAGTTAGTGGCTGCTAAAATGTATCTTACATCGGTGTGCCATGTTGTGGGAGTAATTGGTCCAACAAAATTAATGGCCCATTTCTTGAATGGTGCCTAGGTGAGAATGGGGATGAGAGACATCTCATCTTAGGGGTTGGGCTTCCCTATGCACTGGCATATGTTGTAGGTCTTGGCATAATATTTTGCATCCTAAAATAGGCTTGGCCACCATAAGCCTGATTGCAATACCTTACACATCATTATGTCTCCCGTGTAATGGCTTCTTGTTATTCCCTCATGCACCTCATGTATAATGGAGTTAATTTCATGCTTCAAGACACATCAGCATAAAAATTCATCTCAACCTATTGTATAGTTTCTCTCTAATGAGTTGGAAAGGGGTGGAACAAATTGTGAGCTATTTCTTTTCCTTAATTGTCATTGTTTGGGGTGCAAATCTAGATGTTAGAAAATTGGCTATCTTCACCAAGCCTTTAAGGGTGTGCTAGATTCTATAAATTTTTGCATCTGACATTTCATCCTCAATAGGCATTATTGAATCATCAGATTCAATATGAGATAAATAGTCTGGGCCCAAGTTCTATTTTCTAGGCTTGATGATAACTAAGAACTGGAATTCTTGAAACAAAACTATCCATTGACAAATGCACCCATGGAGAATGATCTTATTCATGAGGTACTTAAGCACCTTGTGGTTTATGAAGAAGATGAAGGGGGTCACCAACAAGTATTATCTAAATTTTTATAGGGTGTAGACCATGGTGAGCACCTCATGCTCAATTGTGGTATAGTTTTGCTCTGCCTTCATCAATTTTCTACTAATTAAGGAGATGGGCTAATCCATTTTACCCTTGCCAGGCTACACTTGAATGGATTAAATTGTAGATCCATATGCATCAACATGGATGTGTAATGGGTTCATCTAGTTGGGGAATTATAAAATAGGTGTGCTATCCAACTTAAGCTTCAAAGTTTCGAAGGCATCCTCTTGCACTTCACCCCAGTAGAACGGACCATCCTTGTACAAGAGCTCCTCTAGTGGCACTATGATATTCACATAGCTCCTTATGAAATTTATTTAATATTCATAGTGGCCAAGAAAGGTGTGAACATCTTTCTATATGGAAGGAGTTTGGAGTTGAATGATTATCATAATCTTTATGGGATCAATGAGCAGACCATCTTTACAAATGATGTGCCCGAGCAGGGTTCCAAAGGGTGTCACAAAGATGCACTTTCTTAGGTTCAAGGATATTTGAAGTTTCTACACCTTTTAAACATTAGGCATATGTTATCACAATGGTCCTTCATGAGGTTATACATTATCCACTCATCTAGGTATACCTAAAAGAACTTGTGGAAAAAGTCTTTAAACACAGTGATCACCACTCTAGATAACATGGTTGGTGCATTATTAAGTCTAAGGGGCATAATATTATAAGAAAAACAGCCCCATTTAGTTTCAAAATTCATTTTGGGCTTGTTATCCTCCTCAATCTGTACTTGGTGGTATCTAGAGAACACATCAATGAAGGTGTAGATCTCACAGCTTGCGATGTCATCCATGACTTCATCGGTGAATGGAGTTGGGAAGGGATCAGTGATGTATGTGGTGATCAACATTCTATAATCGATGTAAATATGAATTCACCTATATTTCTTGATGTTTATCACCATTAGGCTTACCCACTCAGACTCCTGCATAAGGTAAATGACCTTTGCAGCCAGCATTGCATCAATCTCTATCTTAACCTTAGCATAGAGGTTGGGATTTATTTTTTAGGGGTGATTCTTGATCAGTATTACATTATAAATTAAATTTATTCTCATCTTCCCAAGGGATGGGTGGGTGCCCTTTATATCTTAATAATTCTTAGGGAACAAGTCTTGGAATTCTTTCAGGAGATCTATAATGCATGGCAGTTCTACGTTAGACCAATAGGCTCCTAGAGTAGCCATATTTGGCTCTCCTTCTATGATAATGTCTATCTCAATGGTATTTATTGGTGTTTATTATGGTTTATTCTTTACCTGGTATGAGTCCTCAACTTGTTGAGTTCTCTCAGTTGTCTCTATGCATAAATGAGCCGAGTCTTCTTTGTCATGAGTGTTATCATCTATTTGGTGTATGAGATTTCTTTTGCCTATCAGATTTTTTTGGTAGCGCTCCCTCCAAGTTTCATAATCTTCTTTACTTAAGTCTCTATTGAGCATTTATTCCTCAAATAAATTTAAGGTGACAGTCCTTTCTCCCTGAACATGTCTTTGAGGCACTCCTCGACTATTATGGTGTCCTCAAATACTGCCCTCTGAATCACTTGTAATGGCTTAATCAATCTCAAGTTTAATGAGGAAAATGAGAAGGTGTGTACAAACTTCTCCTTAACAGAATCCCAATTGGGTATTTCATGGTGCATCTCATTGACCACATACCATGATTACACCTATATCTTCAAAGTTTTATAGAAGGTGTGCACCCATTAGTTCTTTAGGGAAGTTGTGTCATAATCAATCCATGTCTCTTTGCATAAGTGCACGTGTGCTATTGGATCAGAGTTGTTAGATATGCTAATATATCCAAGTCCTCACTACTTCTCTCGAATCTAGTGCAAATGGTTGCTTTTACATCTTACCAAGTTGGCAAGTTAGACTTTTGTGCTACCCACTAATGGGCAGTAGTGATTCTCAATGTATACATTAGTGCACCCATTCTATCTATTTCTTTAGGGATACATGATTCAAAATCATGAACATACTTTTCCACCAGGATAGTCCCATCAAATTTTGGGAGCATCACAATTTTACCTTTGCTTAGGCAGAGTACCTTCTTTCCTTTCTTCTCATCATAAGGGACCCATCATTTTAGAGTGTGATCAATCTAGACCTTGCCAATCCTCATAGTTTTTAGAGCCTTTATGTGTACCAAGTGGTACTTACGACCAATGGCCTCATAATATCCTTCAACCTATTGATCACAAGTGACATCAGTGGTGTTTGAGGCTGACTATCCATCTTGCCAAGAGAGCACTCCTTGAGTAGTGGGGTTGATATTCTCGATGCTTTGTGTCATGATATTACATATATGGTTAATCGCATCCTCAAGATCAATGCTCTCTACATAAGTGGGTCCTTGGTCACTTAAGAGGGGGATCACTACCCTTTCCTTGATATTATTTAAGGTCTTATATCACTTCTTAAAGCACATATTATCATTATTTGCATAACACCATAACCTTCTTAGAAGTGATAGATAGTTATCTTGTTCGGCCAACTTGATTACCTTGAAGTCAATGTGGAATTTGTCACCCATAATATCTACAATAGTGCCCTATATTATTCTAATCATTTATGCTCAGGTCTTTTTATCCATAAAGAGTACATGGGGGGAAGGCCTCAGGGTTGGCCTACCCATCTTCTCCAATGCATTCTTGGTCAAGATATTGACCTTGATGCCTATGTCAATAAGGATGTCATAGATGGACCATCCATAGCTAATGGCATTCACTAATATTTCTTGGTCATACTTCATATTTTGGGTATGCCTAACCTCGCGTGCCCTTTCCATGCATGGTGCACCAACTTAAACTAATTATTGCCCTACATCTTCTAAAATCAAGATTTTTAATAGAGGTAGCATACCTTCTATTTTGAGGAGGCATAGGATCTCCATTAGTTCTTATACTTTAACCTCATGACCATCCTACTTTTTGTGAGAAGTAATAACCTGCACCTCTAGGTCTCATTATAGTTGGAGCTCCCCTTACAAGTTTTATATCACACTCATAGCCTATTGCAATACATATTTTTAGCATGTAGGGTCCGGATACAGTGTAGCTTTGGGTTCAGGCTACATTATGCACTCAGTGTGACTCAATTCCTTATATTCTAAGTGCAACTTTGGTACTAGTACAATGAGCAGTTGAGTGGTGAGTCCATTCTGAGTAGTTACTTGTACTTTGATTAGCTCTATGTGAATTAATTACACCTTTGGAGTCCATTTCTTCACTTTATGCTTGCACCTGATCATCCCTTCACCCTTATCTACATCGAGCCTCCCTTGGGTCATTTTTTTGTACAATTCAAGGCATTTCTAAACCTTGTGTGTTCCTTGATAATACCCATAGGTTGGATGCATAGGAAAGTCACATTAATAGTGCTCAATCAAACTGCACTTATAACATGATTGTGGTGGGAATCTTCCTCTATGATATCCAATACCTCACCCTTGAGAAACTCTTTGCATTCTATAGCCTACATTCTACTAGTTATATCCCTCATTTCCCTAGGTTCCCTGACCTCCTACTGATACCATTATTTTTTGTGCGCCTCTCCCCATGTTTTTATGCATTTCATCTATTATGTGACAATCAGCGATGGTGTGAGTATAGGCATCGCATAATTGACAATGGGTGATTGGGTTGACCTGACTAGCATGTTACAATAAGGGGTAGTTTTTAACATCATGCACTTTGTGATAAACCTCATAGCTAAAAAGTAATATGTGCACATTCCATCGAGGGTATTTATTCCTATTATGGCCTTCCATTTCACAGTCAGTGAACCATAACCCACTTCAAGCATCTTGCGATGAACTAGCGATTAGCTTCTATAGTTGGGAGTCCATATACACAATATGTACCTCTATGAAAGGGATAATTCTTGTGTTGTCACTCTTGATTGCCTCAGCTCTAAGCATGGGTTCAAGCACTTCCTGAGGGCCTATGAATGTTTTTATGGATAACATCCTTCTGAATGGTACTAGCAATCCTCCAATGAACCATTGTACATGTTCAGATGGGTGAATATCATAAGGGAGCTTGGAAAGAAGATTTTTGAATCTAGCATCATATAGGCACATGCTCTCTGATAATCCTTAGTTAATCTCTTTTAGTGTGGTGATGCTCTAATATTCAAACTTAGGTAAGTTAAATTCACTAAATAATGCTTCCTTCAAGGTGTTATAATCAACCATATCTTTGTTAGGACAAACTTCCTATACCAAGTATGGGCGTAATAAAATAGATTTATCACGAACTGGATTACGTTGTGCTCAAACTAGGTTATACACTAAGCATGTCATTATAATTCACACTCAATCACATGCTCTACAACATTCTCTATACCTCGATACTCAGGCAGATACATGGCCATATCATAATAAATATGTGATAGGGGAGTAGCTACTATCTGAGGCACTTGTCCCCTTGGTACATGTCTTAGCGATGGTACTCCAACACCTTCAGCTAAAGGGCTAGGTATTGGTTCTATTATTATTGCTATCACTATGGATGATGATGGAATTGTACTATTGATTAGTGGTGCCAAGCCACTTCCTCTAAGTTGTTACCTAAGTTACACAACTGAAATTCATTGGACTAGAATGCTTGTGCTTATGTTTTATTTAGTTAGGCTAGCACCCAAATGTTTATAGGTGTCCTCACTTATCTCCTCATAAGGAACAACTTGTTCAATCAAAAAATTATGGTTTAAGTCTCTAAAATGATCAAAGTCTAGGTTGATAATGGGGTCATTTATCAATCTTCTATATTTTTGTGAGGGATCTAGTGTATGAGCTCATGTTGTAGGTCTCGAGGGGGTAGGTGTATCTCATGCATCTCCAATGGTTAACTTATGTAGGGACCCCAAGCATTCTTCACCTGTCAACTATGGAGCTTATTCTGTGGATTCAAGGTTTCCCTCCTCTTAGCGCTATTGTCATTCAAGATATCCTTCCCCATGCCCTTCCTAATCACTATGAGTCATCTTGATACTTCCAAGTTCTAGATCTTCCATTAGCCTATGCCTCCTTTTGTTATAAGCATATCGACTAAGCTCTCAAGTTTCAAATTACTCTTCCCCTTCCATTATACTTCACCTTCGCATCCCCTCCTTCCCTGTTGTGATGTTAACACGTGAGAAGTTCTTAGTCTTCCATTCTCATGATTTCAAAGGCATAATCCACCATCAACTTCTTAAGATTGGTGTCAAACTTTCTTATGAATGTACCTTTAGGTTCAAGCAAGAATTCATATTCTACTTCTTCAGGGCAAGAGTATATCGATACTACAAATTCAAGCATGTATTTATTCAACACCCTTTCCTACCATTTGTCTATGGATCTAGTCCAAGTGGCATCCAAGCTCTTAAGGCTTTATAGGCACTCTTTCATCCACTTAAGGCATTATCCATAGCTTTGAATTTTGTGTGTCACATAAGCATCCAACCATCAGTACACTTGATCTAGTAGTTCATAAAATAAAACCTCATACAGAGCATCATATAGGTGGGTCTAGACCCACATTCTAGGTTTCTATCCTCTACAGGTTGGATGCCTTAGTGTAAAGCTATCTTCTACGTATTCTAGCTAAAACTTGATGTTCTCGAGGGAGAGTTGGAGCATCCTTCTGGTGTACCATTAAAATAATAAAATTTAACATGGGTCTCGATAATAGAACCAAAATATGGTAGAAAATCTGGGGTCTTAAGACATCAACCTTGTCAGGTGCTTATCTAGTTGTCCAAGTCAGATCTAGACTTGTTACAAGATGGCACAATCCTTAACTAACCTATTTGTGCTTAACATTTATCTCTCAACCACGCTGGCATAACTTCATGTAGGGTACAAGCCTTATGCACTTACTCAAAGCACAATGGAGAAAGGACTGGGGCCCATGTTGGGCTAGTTGTGCCATGACACAACTCTATCCTCCAAGGAATTTGGTTAGTGTAATGATAGTGGTACATTCATGGGCACAAGACATTTTGGGGAGGATCCAACTGTCTATTAGGTGTAAGCCTATATGAGGTGGTTTTATAGCCTCATGGGCAAGAGCCTTTAGTTTCCTTAACTTAGCGTCAGTCAAGCACTAAGGGGGTTTCAATGGAGTATTTAGGTGAAATACTTATGCTTAGGCTCATGCTTTAGCATAAGTATCATCACGAGGCATAGGTTTGTTCCTATACTTAGAGCATTTCTATATAGGCTATTGATGTCATCAAATACTACAAAAACATCATGAACAGGCTAGGCCAAAATCTCAATGGAACCCAACATACCTAATATTAATCTAAGCATGCAATCTATTGACACATTGTGCAAATCATTCTCATTCTAATCCTATATTCACAATCATGGAAACTAGATTAACACTCATTAGATGCAACACCATCCATCATTAATAAAGTTCAAACACATAGTTTATATATCAATAGAAATTAAACAAATGTTCATCTTAAAGCTGCTAAAGGCCCATGGGCTCATAGGTGAGCTTGGGAACTATAATGGGGAGCCTCAATGGCATCCCAAACTAAACTCTAAGCTCTAATGGTAAACATAACAACTTGAATCAATCTTGTATGGCTTCACTACTCTAACCTCCTCTCCCCTCTAATTAGATTCATCTTAGTTTTAGAGTGTTTTGGGGCATCTTAGTGCCATGGTGAATAGAGCACATCGATTGTTGAGATGGCATTGGATGTAATCATTCTATCATCTCCACTACCCTACTTCTATTGATCATTGATTGTCCAATGTTCCCACTTCCTAATGATGATTGAGTCAAAAGGGAGTCGGTTAGCTGCTTACCAGTTGGCACCACAATATGACAAAATAGGAATCATACCAAGTGATTGCCTCACCCCCACATGTCTATTGTGTTGGTAGAGATCTATAATTAGACAGAGTTAGGGCCCAACACTTGGCCTAATTATGTCTCTTTTCTCTCATATGTGTTTGTTATGTGTGTGTTTATTGATCTTTTTTAACCCTAAATTTAGATATGTGAGTTATATAGGGTTAATAATATAGAAATAAATAAGCACAAGGGTGATAAATAGATCTATGGCAAGCCAATTAATTTGAAAATTTAGATAAATAATATAATGAATTTATAATACTGAGATATGCTAAAAATATAATGTACAACTACTAATAGATATTTTAATGAATTGAAAATATGATTGCTTAGTCAATTTTTTGTGTGCATATATATCTAGGTTGAAATAAGATGAAAGTGGATTGGATCAAGATCTTGGAACAATCATCAAATTCTATAATTTTGCACTCTATATCCTTGGATACTTTAGTCAGATATGGATAGTTACATCAACACTATTGTTCGGATTAGACATAGGTGTCCAGTACATAATAGTGACTAGATCTGAATGTGACCAACTTGAGCCTTCTAATTTTTTTTCACCTTTCTTCTGGTGTATACAGATTATGAGCACATGTTATCGCTCTTCATGAAATGATTAAACCCTAACTTCCTCACCCTTAGAGTGATTATGGTAAAAATGGGTTAGTGGGTTCATGGTGTCAAGCTTCCCTAAGGACCCTTTTATCAATGGGTGATGCCTACATAGTCAATACTTTGAAGAGGGCCTCAGACTTATATATTTATCCCCTACATATTGGTTTGTGTATGCATAAAGATACAATTTATGAGAAGCAAGTGCATAGAGTGACCTGGCTTGTAACTTGGCAAATATGGCTCATGGGATGATCATCAAGTAATTCAAACCTATGAGGATACTACTTTTATACTCATATAGAAATAGGGATGAATGGGTAGGTTTTCTCACTTGAATGCTTGATTGAGTACTTTTTGGTAGTTTCCTTGTGAGTTCCTGGTATTTTTCAGTTGAGGAATGGAGGGTTGATCTTGTCTATATACCAATCCCTTTATAAAATATCTCATAATAAAGCACTCATGACAATAATAAGGATACATTACATTTGTAAATTGGATGAAGTTTGGGTACTAGACACTTAGTTGCATTGATGTATGTATCTAGCTAGGACACACATGTTTGGGAAGATATAAAATAGGTATAGGTCCAAAATTGGTAGAGAAGAATAATGATTAGGTTTATAGCATTTTTCATAGTGTATGAGGCTTGGTCATCGAAATAATAGTGGTCAGACTAAGAGATAAGCAATTAGGCACAAAGAGATAGTGAACACGAGCCTTTTGGTAGTAGGAAGGTCTTAGAACTAAAGGGTACAACCATGATAGGTATCTACCAAATGTACAAAACTAAGGTGTTATATAATTAAAATTTAGTGTCTATAAAGCTTGGTAAGTGACATGATCCATATCATTCACTCCTAACATACTAACATATCAACATATTAATTCCATGAGCTTCAATGTTACACTCTATAGGCCTTGCCTCTTAAATTCTATGCAAAAAAATCAATTATTATTATGCTAAGAGACTTTTCCATATGCTATAATGTTCAATGATAACTTATTTACTATGCATGTTTCAAGTTAACCTTTATTTTGAGATGAATGACTTTGTAGGAGCAAATTCCCTCACCTCAAAAGGGGGTCATTTTAGTGGGCTTCTAATGCATGAGATGAGCCATTTTTAAAGACAAAAACTTAGTTATTTGGCACAACCACAATTTCAAACTTTAAAAATGTTACAAAATTAAATTATTGGCACAATCATAGTTTCAAAGTTATAAAATGATCTACAATTTAGTTATTGGTTATATCATAGTTTCAAAGTTGGAAAATGGTGTGAAATTCTATTATTTGGCACAATCATAGTTTCAAAGTTGTAAAATGTTGTAAATTTTAGTTATTGGCACATATTATGGGGGCATTTCCATTGCATATGCACTCCTATTTTGGTTTCAAAGAACAATGATCTAGAGGATTTTTTTTAAATTATGGTTTTTAATTATTTTTTCATCATAATTCCTCCATTTTTCCCAATTTCAAAATAATCCTAATGTCCTATTATTAATAGTTTTTTAAAATACCATGGGATATTAAATCCAAATTTAATTTAATTATCCTATTTTATTGTTTTATTAAACCATTTGATAAATTTAAATTAAATTCCAAATTTTATTTTATCCCCACCTTTTTCCACATGAAAATTTGCATGGGATATTGTTTTTAAAACATTTACTTTGTCCCCCCTTTATCTTATCCTAACGTGGAAATTTGCATGGAAAGACATTGGATTTTTATTTATTGTGGTGGGAAGTGGTGTTATTTGGGATATGTTTTTAAAAACATGCATGGGATATGTTTTAATTATTCCCCTTTTTACTCCACGTGGAACATCACTCCACTTTGCATGTGGGGGTGAATTAGGTGTACATAAAATTGTTTTAATATATTTTAAACTAAAGACCAAGCATATTAAATCTTGGCATGGTACGTGGATCTCCACATTAGTGGGTTGGTGGTTTTAGTGGATAATAATGTGTTTATTCTCATTAAACTGTATGCCTTTCAGTCCACATTAAAACATGCACCCACCTTTTAATTTCAACGTGGGTCTTCCATTTGTGTTTGGAATGGTCAGCTAGATTAAAGATTATGCGTTGGATGGGGGATGTGGAAAGTTATAATGATTTATTTATAATGGTTTAACTCATGTCTTTATTTCAGCATCCAACATTTAAGCATGTAAAAAACCATCTCTTTCTTCCCACGTAAAATCCTACCCACTTCGATTTTGGTGGTAAAGATGAATGTTATTTACGAGAAGTGTTTTGATAAATTAAGTATGGAGTTTCAACCTCTCATAAATTATGGGATTTTATTCCTTCTTGTTTTCATGTAGCCTATTTGAATTTTAACCATACATCAGGGAAATAAAGGTTAACCAACATTGGCTATTAACAACTTTATTTCATTTTATATTGCAGATGATGATCTGAAGATAGAGAACAAAGGGAGATAGAGAATAGAGGAAATACAGATTATATTTTTTTATAGGGGTGGAATTTTGATATAGTCGATTGAGGACATTTTGCCTATTATAGAATCTTTTTGAATCTGTATATTTACAGAGAGGGATTTGTAAAACTAGAAGATAGTTTATAAACCTTCTGAGAGTGTTTCACCTCCTTGAAGAGAGAGAAATTTCCCATTTCAAAGATATTCTCTATGATCTAAAATTCTTTCAATTTCTTTAATTAAATTACAGGAATGTTTATAAAGTAATTTTTGGATTTACTTAAAGGGAAATTAGAAATTAATACTTAGTTTTCATCCAATCTAAGTAGATTGTAAAAGTCTTTATAAGCTTAGATTATTTACACAGAGGATAAAAATATTATTTGAATGTATTATTTGAATAAAATCATATGAGTTTACAAAATACTCATTCAAAATTATTTGATATGTTGGGTGAATATTTTGTCACCAGCTAACTGATGAGCAAAATAGGTCTCTTCAACCATAACATAGGGAGATTGGTCATTTAGATGTGCGGGTTTACCATATCAAAAGGGGACAAATCTCTTCTCTCATCAAGGGGAGCTTCCCTATAAATATAAAGGGGGTATATATTATATATATATGTAGAAAATAACACTCAAGGGTAGGATAACACCATCCATCTCTCTTTTTTCAGAGATGATGTTCACAAGCAAAGCAGAAATCTTGGTGAAGACGCTAAAGGCACTTCTCTTTTTTCAAAAGTGGTCTTGCAGGAAATAACAGGAGTTCTTTCAGGTAGTGACAAGTGACTGGTAACAGGGTGCAGTAACTAGCAAAATGAAGCGTAGCACAAAGTCTCCACTTCAGCTGCCCAAAGAGTGAGATACGAAGAATAATGAGAGCACAAAGTCATCCCAAGGTCCTTTACATAGAAAAAGATAAACACACTAAAGGCAACTATAGCCAGCACAAAGTCTTCTTATAGTTAGCTTCAGGACACCTTCCTGATTATCTCCACAAATTCTACTTGTTAGATTAAATAAACAAGAGCAAATTCAGAAGATAGACACAAGAATAATCTCCTAAAATGATACAAGCTATAACAGCACAAAGTCTATAGGTAACTTGTTTTTTCATTCAGATAAAATAATATGAACAACAATCTGAGCTCAAAGTCTCAGTATTCACCTTTCAATTTGGGCAGAGTTTTTGCTTCCTTTATTAAAAAGATCTCCCTTAAAATGACATAAGAGAATACAATATATAGTAGCCAAGAAAGGCTTGGCACTTTGTTCCATGGAATGACCCATGCCGCACTCAATGCATTGAATGCACTTTCAGTTTTGTCAAAGAGGGCCATGCTGGAATAAGGCGGCCACCTTAATTGTGGTGTGTTGATTCATCTCAAATGTCTTCTCGTGGGCCTAAGTCATCTAGTCTGTCACCTGATGTCTGCACAGCTGTCCACCTCACCTTTACTCCAAAGGAGATAAAATGGCCACACTTTCAATATTTCCAGGCTTAAATATCTACCTGGTGAACTGTTCCACTTATTGGAATAACTATTGCATAGATATTTCTAGTCTTCCCTCTTTCTTGCTATAATTTGAGCCCCCGAGCCATCTTTTCCCCTTTCTAGTTCTTCTGGTTCTTCCTCTCGACGGTTCTTCCTTTTGCCCTAAAGGTTTTTGAACACATTCGGGTCTATGCTTAAGTCTGCAAAGATCAATAGCTATTTCATTGCCATAAATTTGACGTTTTTAGGTCCGTCATCCTCCTTAGCAATTCCTTTATGTCTTTCCTGCTTGCTTTGGCCACTTTCTACTGATCTCAACAAGTGACATATGGCATGTTCCACTATGAAATAGGTGAGGACACATGGCAGCATCCCCTTAACTTATAGAAGTTTTAGATACCTTTTGAGATTCTTGCAGAAGATGACACATGGCAGCTTCTACTGAGCTTTAAAAATAATATAGAAACATTCAGAACTCATTCAGATTCACACAAATGATGATACTTGGCATGCTCTGCTTACTTTAGCAATTCGCTTGGGGCCCACCATAGTCCTTACTCAATAACAGAATGAAAGGAAGAAATCGTGGATGTTGACACTTGTCAGCTTTCACCGAGCTTTATAAGGGACACGTGGCATGTTCTGCTACTTTTAGAAAAACATATCAAAACCTTCCATAGTTGCCACTTGGTGCCCTCTGCTAAACTCTGAGGGAAGCTTATTGAAAGAAGCTTTGAAACTCAGATGCAGACACTTATCATGCTCTGCTAAGTTTTACAAGGGACACGTGGCACGTTCCACTACTTTTACATATAAATTATAATGTGTCCTGATAGATGACACTTGGTAGCTTTCGCTCTCAGGATTTTTCTTTTCGGGCATTCCTTTGAACCATTTGATTAAACCGACCAATTGAACCAACTTTGGTTCAATGGTTCAACAATTCATTCCTTTGTTTCGCTCGTCCAATTGATCGCTTGAACCAATCACGTTGAATGTTTGAACTGTCAAACCTTGACAAAGAGCTTGACTCTTAGAAGCTTGCCGACGACGTTGAAACTTTGAACCCATTGAACCAACTAGTCCCTTTACTAAAAAAGCTTGGAAAATGAGGAAATTAAATACTCAGAACAAATTTTGAAAAGGGAAGAGACAATTTTTGGTCTTGCAGGACCAAAATAGTTCATATGTTGTCCCAAAAAATGAGTGACATTTTTTTGGGGACAATAGTTGGCTCCAATTGGAGAACTTTCTTCAGTTGAAAACTTGAAATAACTAAGGGGAGTAGAAACTAGAATCTCCAAGCCTTTGAAGTATGCCATTGGGCTATGGAGTCATGGTACTAAAAAGAAAGGCTCCAAAAAATGAAAATGAACGACACAAAGCAGAAACAAAGACTATAAAAATATACATATGTACAGGTGAACTTATCTGATACTTCAAGAATTGAAGTGATTCAGATGCTGCCCATTGTGAGACAATAAAAATGGCATTCCATCCTGATAAACTAGCAGAAAACTATTTTGTCCCCAGAATTGGTGATGGGCGAATGGAACTCTCCACTTAGAATCACATTTCTTATGCACTCCTTTTGGTTCTCTCTTCTTGCCCCATGGCAAGACTTGGTCTTAAATTTGAAAACCATAAATCTTTGCTCTCTTGGCAGAGAGTTCCTTTTGCTAACTTTGGAGCGTAGCAGTATGGTCCACTACCATAGCTTGTTCTACTGGTTCATTCCAGCACATGTTTTGATTGTCCCCCTCAGACACTTGACAAACCATCAGTTCAGCATCTCCTTTGGAATGAAGGAGTTTGACATCTTCATCCTGACCAGCCTTCAATCTAGGTGCCTTGCATGAATAAGGAAAAACATCTCTTTGAGGAGGTATCGACACAATCTCGGCTTCAGCATTGGTAGAATAATTACTACCATTGAATTTTAGGATCCAAACATCATCAGAAACTGATCTTCTATCAGATTTCTCTTCATTAGAGATGGAATATCATTTTTCATTTATATTGCACCCTACCAATTATTTTGATGTCTTGTTTGAATCAATTTTATGATTGCCACCTACAGGACTTTCATCTATAAGAACATGAACACCCTCTGTGGTCAAGAAGTAATTACCCCTACCTCAAGACTCAAGTAGAATTTGAGCTGCAGGGGCCGACATTTGGGTGACAACATATTTTACCTATTTTTTAGGAAGTAGCCTCTGCATGATGCCTTTGATAGGGATCCTTGCCTCAGACAAGTCCATGCTTAGTTCTCCCACATCCTTGTAGAAATTTTATCCAAGCAGAATGCCATAATATGTTGGGACGTCGATCACCAGAATTGTCATCTTGATTCTCTTATCTAAAAAGGCCGCAAATGCAAATTAGGTGTCCTTGATTTGTCCCAATAGTGGCACTTGCTTATTCTCTATGGAGAAGCATCTACCAAATGTTTTGGTCAGTGTGAGACTAAGAGATTCTACCACTTTGGCAGGCATGACATTGTTTGAAGCACCGAAATTAATGATGCAGTTGCTCAGTTTGTGACTGTTTATCAACAGGGAAACATAGAAAGGATCTACTTTCCTAGGGCCAGCAGGAGGAGTAATGACAAGATTTTTTGGGATGGGCATGTTCCTTGGGGGATAATGAGTTACCTTTCTAATCTCTTGTCTTATAGGGATGGCTTTATTCTTCACACACTCTACCAACCTATCCAACTACTCAGGGTTGGCTTGTAGGAATTCAAATTTAGTCATTTGAATTTTGGTTTTCTTGACATGGTCAATTATGTCAAATGACTGAAATGGACTAGGAAGAGAGGATAGGAGTTCATTCTTTTGGTTTTTGGGAGGGGGAGGACTGATCTACAAAATTGAAGTAGAAGGTGCAGAGAAGTTTGATGTACTTACTTTTTTGGCAATCACTGGGTCCTTTGGCTGGAAAGGCAGAGTGGTTCCACGCTTAGCAATTGAAATTGTTGGTTGAGGTTGCTCTTCTGTCTTCCCTTTATTAGCTTGCTTGGCTGACTGGTTCTTAGACCAGGTGAACATAGCATATGATCCCTCATCTATTTTACCTTCACTTTTGGGTTCATCTTGATAATTTAGGAAATTAATGTTGGAGTCACCAGCTAATTCTTTTTCTTCCTCAGTGAAGAGATTAGCGTCATCTTCAGGATTCAATTCAGGCTAGAATGAGAAATTCAATTCAGCTTTAAGATATCCAACTACTGAATTGGTTGGAGGTGCTTTAATGGCAAGGTTATTCCTCTGAGGGGGAGGAAGATAACTGCTTTGCCCTTGGTTCCTAGTACCATGGCCTTGGTAGGACTGATTAGGGAATGTCCTCCTTGGTATATCTTTGTATGAAGGAGAAGATGACATCCCTTGTGCCACTTATTTTTTGAGGGCTAGCAATTCATTTGCTAGCTTTTGCATGATAGGATCAGTGGTGGCTAAAGGGGAGTATTCAGAGGAAGAAGAAGATTTACCTCTGTTTGGGTCTCTCCTTATCTTTCTTTCCAAGATAAGGTCATCTTCTACTTCAGTAGCTAAATCTTGAGCAGCCTCGATGTCTATGTGGCTAGCATGTCTTAGCAAAAAACTCACTTCAGACAGATGTGAGTTGATGAAGAAGCATTTGAGGTTTTCAGGTGTTGATTGAGCAATAACAAGAATTCAGTTCCTCAGCTTATCAAACTCTGCTATGAATTCCCTCATAGGCTCATGAGGTTCCTTCATTTGTGTGAGCTGGGCCAACAATGCGTGTGCATCTTCTTCAGTCTTGAATTTGGCTTCGAATTTGGCTTTGAGTGTGTCCCAATTAGTTATTGATCTAGCTTACATATGGTAGAACCAGTCTACAGTAGCACCTTGTAGCATTTCCACAAAAAGACTAACCACCATGTCTTCAAATTCCACTCTTATTACACCACAGGCTATGCTGAAGGCTGTAATGTGTTCATCAGGATGAACTTTCCCATCACCAAAGAATTTTGGGAAATTCTTCCTTGAACTGCGTGGAAGTTCATGCAGGGGTGGAGTCAAATTTAGTGGACCAAAAGAGTTACCCCAGGGGCCTTGAACTTCCATAATTGGATTATTGAAAGTAGGGATAACAAATCTGGGTGGATTTTGGATAGGCAAAGCTTTGCTAATAGTAGGAAAAGCAGCTCTGCCTTGTGTTGGTGTCCTGGTACGGGTAGGAGCAACACTCCTGGATCATTGAACTTGAAGTTGGGGAGAAAGTAAGTCAAAATTTTCTTGTTGCATCAACTCAAAGATAGGGTCAATAACACCTTGAACACTCTAGCTTCTAGTATAGCATGGAGTTGCCAAATTACATAACAAAAATGGAAAAGAGTAGGATCTGCTTCATTTTGAAGCTTGAGACTTCAAACTGTGTGCTCTTCCTCAACGGCTCTAGTTTTGCAGACTAGATAATATAATGGAGATGGAGGAATATGGTAAGGATATAATGATAATGGGTAAGACATGGAATGGAGTTTCTAGAATCTACAATGGATAAGGATGGGGACTACTTCAATCTGAAACTTGAGGCTTTAGACTGCACATTCATCCCCAGCGGAGTTGCTAAAAACTGTTAGGTGAATATTTTGTCACCAGCTAATTGATGAGAAAAATAGGTCTCTTCAACCATAGCATAAGGAGATTGGTTGTCTAGATGTGCGGGTTTATCACATCAAAAGGGGACAAATCTCTCCTCTCATCAAGGGGAGGTTCCTTATAAATATAAAGCGGGTATATACTATATATATATATATATATATATGTTAAAAATAACACTCAGGGGTAGGATAACACCATCCATCTCTCTTTTGTCAAAGATGATGTTCACAAGCAAAGAAGAAATCTTGGTGAAGACACTGTAGGCACTTCTCTTTTTTTAGAAGTGGTCTTGCAGAAAACAGCAGGAGTTCTTTCAGGTAGTGACAAGTGACTGGTAATAGGGTGCAGTAACTAGTAAAATGAAGTGTAGCACAAAGTCTCCACTTCAGCTACCCAAAGAGTGAGATACAAAGAACAATGAGGGCACAAAGTCATCCCAAGGTCCTTTACATAGAAAACAAAAATATATAAACACACTAAAGGCAACTGTAGGCAGCACAAAGTCTTCTTACAGTTGGCTTCAAGACACCTTCCTGATTATCTCCACAAATTTTGCTTGTTAGATTAAATAAACAAGAACACATTCAAAAGATAGACATAAAAACAATCTCCTAAAATGATAAAAGCTATAACATCACAAAGTCTGTAGGTAACTTACTTTCTCATTCAGATAAAATAATATGAACAATAATCTAAGCTCAAAGTCTCAGTATTCGCCTTTCAATTTGGGCAAAGTTTTTGCTTCCTTTATCAAAAAGGTCTCCCTTAAAATGACATAAGAGAATACAATATATAGCATCCAAGAAAGGCTTGGCACTTTGTTCCATGGAACGGCCCATGCCGCACTCAATGCATTGAATGCACTTTTAGTTTTGTCAAAGAGGGCCATGCTGGAACAAGGTGGCTGCCTCAACTGTGGCGTGTTGATTGATCTCAAATGTCTTCTCTTGGTCCTGAGTCATCTGGTCTATCACTTGATGTCTACATAGCTGTCCACCTCATCTTTACCCCAAAGGAGACAAACAAGCTGCACTTTCAATATTTACAGGCTTAAATATCTACCTGGTGAATTGTTCCACCTATTGGAATAACTACTGCATAGATATTCTCGATCTTCCCTCTTTCCTTCTACAATTTGAGCCATTGAGCCATCTTTTCCCCTTTCTGGTTCTTTTGTTTCTTCCTCTCGATAGTTCTTCCTTTCACCCTGAAGGTATTTGAACACATTCGAGTCCGTGCTTAAGTCTGCAAAGATCAACAGCTATTTCATTGCCACAAATTTGATGTCTTCGGGTCTGTCATCCTCCTTAGCAATTGCTTTGTGTCTTTCTTGCTTGCTTTGGCTGCTTTTTGCTGATCTCAACAAGTGACACATGGCGTGTTCCATTGTGAAACAAGCGAGGACACGTGGCAACATCCGCTTAACTTATAGAAGCTTTAGATACCTTTTGAGAGTCTTGCAGAAGATGACACATGGTGGATTCCACTGAGCTTTAGAAATAATATAGAAACATTCAAGACTCATTCAGATTCACATGGATGATGACACTTGGCACGCTCTGCTTACTTTAGCAATTCACTTAGGGCCCACCACAGTCCTTACTCAATAACGGAATGAAAGGAAGAAACCATGGATGTTGACAATTATCGACTTTTGCTGAGCTTTACAAGGGACATGTGGCACGTTCTGCTGCTTTTAGAAAAACATATCAAAACCTTTAGAAGTTGCCACTTGGCACCCTCCACAGAACTCTGAGGGAAGCTTATTGAAAGAAGATTTGAAACTCGAATGCAGACACTTGTCGCGCTCCCCCAAGTTTTACAAGGGACACGTGGCACGTTCCACTGCTTTTAGAGACAAATTATAATATGTTTCGGCAGACGACACTTGGCAGCTTCCGCTCTCAGGCTTTTTCCTTTCAGGTATTCCTTTGAACCATTTGATTGAATCAATTGATTGAACAAACTTTGGTTCAATGGTTCAATAGTTCATTCCTTTGTTTCACTCGTTCAATTAACCGCTTGAACCAACTGCATTGAACCTTTAAACAGTCAAACCTTGACAAAGTGCTTGACTCTTAGAAGCTTGCCGACGACATTAAAACTTTGAACCCATTGAACCAACTAGTCCCTTTACTGAAAAATCTTGGAAAATGAGGAAATTGAATGCTCAGAACAAATTTTGAAAAGGGAAGAGACAATTTTTGGTCTTGCAGGACCAAAATAGTTCATATGTTGTCCCAAAAAATGAGTGACATTTTTTTGGGGACAACACGATAAATTTTACATTCAGAATTAAATAAAAGTCAATTCCTTTGATTTTAATTAAAATTTGGAAAAATGACTTATTATAAAAAAATGATTTAAATAAAAAGTATTGATTAGCAAGGGCTAATTACTATTTATAGATCAGTTTGGTATCAGAGTAGTTAGAATGCAGGGATTAACTTCTGATTATGTGAAATTTTGATTTCAGTTTCAGTGTTAGTTGGTTTCTTTGTAGACTTTGTTTATTCCATTTGTAGTTTTGGAAGTACAAGGTATTTGTAGGAATAGGAAACCATGGAAAAGTTCTCTTAACAAGAGAAACTTGATGAGATTGAAGCATTTAATATGCATATTCAAGAAGAAAACTCTCTCTCTCTTCAGATCAAAATTCTACTCCATGGAAGAGGAGATTGAAAAGTTGAAATATGATTTGTAGACCAAGGATGAGCTCTTGGCAAAGATGCAAAATGGTCAAAGAATGAACGAATTGCCTTCCACATCAAATGTAGAAATAATGATAGATGAAAAATTGTAAGTCATCATATAGTACTTCCTATCATTCAGTTTTAGATATTGATTTTGTTGTTTTTGAAAAACACAGTAAGGGTATTGGGTCTATATTGTTAGAAAAAATGGGATTTGAAGCAAGAGGCCTTGGTAAATATAGACAAATCATAACTAACCCCATACAAGTAGAGGATAGGCCTTGTTTTGTAGCTTTGAGGTATATTAGTTAGTGGATGGAAATTGGAGACAATTCCAAATCCATAGAATGAAGACAAGCTTTCAACTACCAAGTGTATAAGCCTCTACTTTTTCAAAATAAACTATCACAGGTGGATGAGAGGTGTAAGAGAACTAGAAGAAGAGGTATTGAGATTCCACCTCATCTTTATTACACAACACAGCATTAAGAATTTTTTAAATTCTAAAACTTCTAATGCACTCTTTCAGTTTGAACAATATAGCTATGATATACAGTAAATGTGGTATACTTTTCATTGTACTTTTAGTGGGTTAAATAATCATTTTGTTGCTTATTGTTGGAAGAGAAAATTTATGCTAAAGAAGTTGTTGCCTTTTATGAAAGATAAGGTAGGTGTTAATGATCATTCAGAGGCAAGAAATGGTAAACATGTTTTCTCATCTAAGAAGAAGGACAAGAGGAAATTTTGCACTCATTGTCACAAGAGTGGACATAGAGTTGAGAAATGTTGGAAACTTTAACCACCACACTATCCTAAACCTAGTAAATATTCCAATGTATATTTCAATGATGAAAATAAGAATCTATTATCATAGAATTTTTGGTCTAAATATCCATGCAATTTTTATGGATTAGATAATCACGGTGTTGCCTTATGTTGGAAAAGAAAACCAGATAGTAGGATATATGTGTTTCCTAAGGAGAAATAAATAGGTAATAATTATTGTACTCATTTTAATTTAAATGGTCATCGAAATGATAAATGTTGGGTTTTACATCCATAACTATGTCCTAAGAATTGCAGAAAGACATCTATGAAGAATGATAAATCCGTAAGCAAAAAAGAATTTATTTTAAACCCACTAGTTTTAGAAATAAAATAAGAGGATGACCACTTCTCTATTGATTATCCATAATTGACTCCATTCATTTTTGATTTGGATGGTAATGATCATTTCTTTTCTAGCGATAATTTTGCATAGCTATGGTATTAATTACCCTGTATATGTTCAAAGAAGTTTTGATATTCCAGGGAATATATTTTGATTTTGAACAATTTTTGGAGCTACCAGCTATGATAAAATTTGAGTGACAAGTTTATCATAATTGGATTATTTTTCTCATATTTGTGGTTTTTCTATGCTCTATTTTTACATCTCCTGATAAGTTTTTGAGTTCTTGATGCATTGAAAAAGGAATTAACTCATGTTTAAACTTGGATTTATACCCAAATGATTTAAGATTTGAATTTTATTAATTGGAGTAACCTGTAGAGAAAAGCCAAGGGATAGGTTTATCATACTTAGATTATTTTTCTCAGATTTGGGTTTTGGAAAAACTTTAGTTTTAAACCTTGACAATAGTATATACAGATTATATGGGGCATGATCAATGTGTCTATTTTAGAAAAAATTGATTTTCAATATATGTATTGTTTGTTTACATTGTGCAAATAGAGGCTTAAAAGACCCTTTTGGCACCATTTGTAATTATAATAAATTTACAAACTTTTTTTAGCCATGCATGCTATTTGCATATTTAAAAGTCCCTCATTCATTTTAGGCATTTATTTGTAACTATCAAATATGGTTATAATTAGCATGTATATTTATAACACTAACAAATTAGTTTGTAGTTGCACTTAGTGATCATTTTGTAGTGGTTCACAGATTCACCATTTTGGAGATGCAGTTGCAGTTGGTGATAATTTTGCAGTAATTTGCAGATTCACAATTTTTGAGATGCGATTTCACTTGGTGATCATTTTTCAGTGATTGGTAGATTCACCATTTTGAAGATGTGACATTTAAGCAGGAAGTTTGCTTCTATCTACAATACTGTATTGGGTAGATATTTCTTTCACTAGCATTTCAGGGATTCAATTTGATTTTTAAATCGTTACCATGATATTTTACAGTGTTTTGTAGAGTGAATTGTTTGTAGATTCAATGGATGACTTGACCTTTTGGGGACCAAAAGGGTCTTATTGGAGAGCTTTGATCTAGAGGATTTTTTTTTAATTATGGTTTTTAATTATTTCCCACTATAATTACTCTATTTTTTCTAATTTTAAAATAATCCTAAAATCCTATTATTAATGGGTTTTTTCAATACCATGGGATATTAAATCCATATTTAATTTAATTATCCTATTTTATGGTTTTATTAAACCATTGGATAAATTTAAATTAAATCCCAAATTTTATTTTATCCCCACCTTGTATGCAATCAAAAATGCATCATAAAATTGAAAAACACATACCTTTAACTTACCTTAGTGTCATAGATAAAGAAGTAGACTATAAGAAAATAAAGGTGTCCAATGTAGAGTACACTAGGTGAACCTGAAGTTAGTGCACAAAATAGCCAAAAAAAATGAAATTTTTGGAAGATTTACATATGATAGTATAAAATAATCTCTATGCCATCATGATTCTAATGCATTTTATGGTTTGCAAAATGGATGAGTCGAAACAAGGATAGAAGCAAAATAAGGAATCTACCTAAAAATAAATGATAGATTTGTATTTGGTAAAGTGTTTTTAAATAGGGAAAAAGAGAATTCATTTGGCATTTTGAATTGTGAAAGAGAGAAAAGAGATCTCTGAGACCAAACAAGGCTAGGATGGTGAGAGAATGACATGCTAGATGAGGAGGACACCTAGAGGCGGTAGTAGGTGCACTATAGGTATACAAATATGGCTCTCAAACCAGTTTTTGAAATTTGCATTGAATTAAGTGAATTTTTTATAAAATTTGTTTGTATGCATTTAGATATGAAAAATTCTATAAAACTTAGATTATAAGGGTATAAAATAAGAAGATAAGAAAAGGATTTGAAGGGTTTAGGAAGAAATTAACTACAATGCACATTTTGGGAAATATGAACTAGGTCAGCACATAGAATGCACTAGGTCGACTAGGTCGACCTAGTAGGATGAAATAGGGACAAATCCATATGGTTGACCTAGTAGGTATGGGTCGACCTAGTATAATCTTTAGGCTAAAAAGCTAGAATGGAGTGAAAAATTAGTCTTTAAGGACCAAAGTGAAAACTCATTACCAAAGAGGGTAAGATAAGAGGGTTGTCTTGGAATTTGAATTCAACTGTGACAAAAATAGGGAAATTTTTTGTCAAATTAGGTTGACCAAGGAACCAGAATAAGCATGAAAAGCATGCAAAAATTTGAAAGATGGTTAGAATGTCCTGAAATGACCAAAGGAGGGCAAAAGGGGCCAAAAAAGCTAGAAAAAGGATAAAAGGAATAAAGTGAATAAGGTAAAAGTAATTAGGCTTATTTTTAAATTAAATTTGTAAAAATGATGTGTAAAGAATGTATTGTTATTATGCATGACATAAAGGAACTAATACATCCTTTGTTGATCCTTAGTTATAGAGATGACCAAGATTCCAGAGGTTGGTAGATGTGTCTTAGTTGCCAAATTTGTTAGATTGATTGATAGATGGAGATCAAGCTAGATTGGTAGCCATAGGTATAGGAGGTATATCTAAGATGTGGAGGATCCCCCTCAACATTGACATGTTATTCATGTTCTTAGGATGCTAGGAATGATTGACTAATACTTTCAGATAGGAGGTGGATGGGGATGTGATAGAGGTGGGTATCACATTAGAGGATGTCCATGTTATCCTCAGCCCAGCCATAACAGAAGCATATATCAAATAGTTTAGAGGAGAGGAGAGCCTTAGCCATGTGGGCTATAGGCTCAAAGAGAATATTGAGAGGATGGATATTTATTATGGATGACATGTATATATCATAGATTCCAAACCTCTAGAAGGTGGTGATAGGCCTTGTGAGACAATGATGCTTTATCACAAGTCGGATGGCAAGGTACCACTATTCATGGTAGCCTTGAGAAAGATGGTGTTGGAGGAAGGAGTATTATATGATCTAAGCCATGTCATCTAGGTCTAGCTCATACTTGATCTATTTGAGATGTTGGTCATAGGGCAGAAGACTAGGCGACTGATTATACTATTGAAAACATGGATATATCAGAGATTCCTCAAGTATAAACTAGTTGGGTTACCCCATGTGGTTGATGATAGGTTACCTCAAGTGCAAATATGGTGGGAGGACTAGGTATCATGGGTCATTCCCCACATGCTAATGCTATAGTCATTGAGATGTGTAGACATTATGTGGTAGTCGTATGGGCACATGGTAGCTACATGGGTGAGCTAGTTATAATTACACTAGCACTAGAGAGGATAGAGGTGATTAGACACTATATGTGGTGGAGATAATCACATTGGTGGCATGGGTGCCAAGATAGATGAGCCTACCTCATCAAGTGACACTAATACTAATGCCCAACTAGTAGGCTTGACATGTGAGGGAACCATGAGGGAAGAGGAGACTCGAACCACTAATAGTGAGGCTAACACTAAGGCCATGTTAGGAGTGACCATGGAATAGTCGAGCATGATGAGTGGTAGATGAGGAGGTACAAGAGGTAGAGATACCAAATGTACCACTACTAGCCCAACAACGAGATGAGCAGTAGCCATTAAGGATACAGTGGTGACAGAAATAAGAGAGAGTGGAGACTATAGACATCCTAGATGATCCCATAGATGAGCTAAAGGAGATGATATAGATACCACTTAGATAGATGCCAAGATGGACATGATCCATGATAGACAGGTTCAAGATAAGGAGGCAACCTACCGAGGAGGTACTAGGAGGTCGCATAGATGGAGATACTATGTTAGGAGATCATGTAGAGGATGATATCATAGGTGCTAAGACATAGATAGGTATGAAGATGGTTGATTTATTTTTTTAATTTTTTATTTAGTAGTAGAGTGATATAGATAGATATTATGAGATATGGCAATGATCTAATATCCATCTAGTTTGATTTTGTAGGTATACCTGAGGATGAAGAGGAGAGATGGGGGTCCCTGGTGAGGGGAGCACTCCATGACATCCCAGATGAGACTCTACATCCATAAGACCCCATGACACTAGAGGATCCAAGTGTAACATCTACCCTAGCTCAGGCAGGTTGGTTTAGATTAGTTGGTGAGGCAATGAGGTAGATACATGTGCAGAGAGAGAGGGTGCAACCACTAGTAGAGATGGGTGTAGGTGAGAGATAGGCTTGGAAAGCCTTAGCAGATGAGAGAGTTGTGCATCTAGAGATAGTGACATAAATGATGCAAGTATATATAACGATGAAGACTCAGTTGACATAGGCACATATAGTGACCCAAGCTGAGTTGGTGCAAGCATAGGTGCAAATAGCACACCTACAAAGATAGGTAAAGGGATTGAGATCTTGAATCGTATCATTACAACGTATCATTCAGAGGAGTCAGACAAAGGCCTCAGTAGGCAACGTGGCTAGGCCATGAGATAGATAGGGTGGAGCCCAACCCTAGTGTTTAGGCTTTGTATATGGTTGTATATGTTGTATCAAACTTATGGTATATATAAATGATGTATCATTTTTGCTTATTGGTATTAGTTATGTATATTGTCTTTATGATGGTTGTGTTTTTTCATTATGGTTGAGGCTATAGATGCTTTGGATATATTTATTTATATCACATATATTTAGCTTTGTTGTAAATGTTATGGGAAATATATGTGGTGTGGTTTATTTTCTAGCATTATGGAATACACATGCATGGTTAAAAATAAACAAGAGAAAAAGGACTTGGAAAAATATAATCAATCAAAGAAATGCACTTCACACTAGTTCAAGTTGGCAAATGTGTAATAACAAAAAATGACTAAGTATAAAAATCCAAGAAAAATGGAAAGCAAGATGGTAAAAGGGGATTTGTTTTTAAACCAATGTAAAATATTTTTGCACCAAATTAAAACAAGTAAAATCATACTAAATATCATGTTGGGAAGTATGACAAACAATGTAATAAAATGGAAGGTATGTAAAAGGGCACA
This sequence comes from Torreya grandis, assembly GCA_037957365.1. Lineage (NCBI taxonomy): Eukaryota > Viridiplantae > Streptophyta > Pinopsida > Cupressales > Taxaceae > Torreya > Torreya grandis. The sequence goes on along the minus strand of JARHVA010001417.1, from coordinate 781,433 downwards.
AATGGTAATAAAAACAAATCAAAATTAAGTCAATCAATTATACTATTTCATGATGGGAAGTACAAAAGAAAAATAAAATTTGTAAAAATTTGGTCTTAAATTTATCATACTAATTCAACCTGGGAAGTATGAGAAATTCAAGAAATGGTTTTACTCTTAAATGCACCCAGAAAATAAGAAGATAGAAGGCGAAAGAAAAATGAAGTAAGCATAAAACATACTAATATCAAGTTGAGAAGCATGTTAATCACATGTAACCTTATAATCAATCGAATCTTATCTTATATTTGACACATGTAATTTTGGATGGTGACTTGATTATTGGAAAATTTTGTGAGGAGGGTCGGGTCCTATCCACGGTCTTACACTACAACTCACAGAATAAAAACCCAAGAGGTACCAAATCAAAATTAGTAAGCAGAAGGATAAGGTAATGATAAATCAAGGATGTGGGTAATAGGATGGAAAAGATAGTAATTTTTGAGGATGGCTAGGTGCTATTTGTGGTCTTACAAAGCAACTCACAAATGAGATCCCATGGGAAGTGATCAGTAAGCAAAATAATATTTTCCAAGAGTAAATATGAAGGAAAAATGAATGAAAAAGGGAGTGTAAAAATCAATACTTAGGCATCTTATGAGAATAGCTTAGGAGGAAAGAGGCATACTAAGGACAGGCTAAGACACTAAGTAACTAGTGGTCATCTATGTACAAAGGAAACCCATTTGTTATAGACACAAAGCTTTGTAGGCAAATAGGTGTGCTACTAAGATCAACTCATGATGGTAGATTGGTACGAGGAAAAATAAAATGGACCTACCTTCCCATAATGTGTTCCCCTCTCTTCATGGCCCCTTATAAAGTCTTCGGTCTACTACAAATATTGGGTACTTGCATGAGAAAATAGGTAGCACTAAAAAAAAAATTTATTCTCCTCTTCTAATCTACTGGCCTACCACACCCCAAAGGACCTTGGCTCTATCGTGAAGCCAACTATGGAGTTTAAGATTTACTTATAAAAAGGAGATGCGCTTTGAATCATGTCTTTTAGTGTGATTAGACTTTTAAGAATATTCAATATTTTTGCCTTTTGATATCATTATCTTTTCTTAAATGATTTGGCTTTTAACTTTATTTTAAAGGATTTTGAAGATTCTTCCTCCATATAGATTTGGAATCACTAATCATGAAAGAGATAGTGATACACATGAATGTGTTGTAGGTTAAGGCTAAAGGAAGCTAAGTAACCCAAGACAAAAGGCTAACAATAACACTTAGACTTGACAATTAACTGAACATGTGATCTCAAGTCTCAACCATGTATATGTTGAGCTGGCAAAAAAAAAGGAAGAAGGGAAAAAGGAGATCCAAAGCAGGACTAGTGAAAGGAAATAGTAATGAGAAAGATTATTTGTGAACTTATCACATGGTAATAGGAGATAGTGATCAAAGGGAAGAGGGTAAATATAACAAAGTCACCATGACAACTATCTGTGAAAAATAAAGATAAGAAAGCAAACAATAATGAAGATACAGGGGAAGAGTTTTGAGAAAAACTCTAAAGGAAAAGAAAGTAATGATAAGGGAAAATAGCAATGATAAGGAAAAGACATGTATGTGCAAAATGAAAAATGATAACATAAGATAACTATCGTACAACAAGAAGGAGAAACAGGATATAAGATAAGAAAGAATTTGACACAGCATCAAATGATATAATCAAATAGAAATAAGATTGGAGCACATGTCCAATTTAGATATAAATGAGAAAGTACCATGCATGTGCTCATAAATACTGGTAAACCTATCCACACACATTATCCAATACGTCGGATAAGTCTTTATGAAGTTTTAATTGAACTATTGCCAAGGTCTCGTCAATCTTTAGTGAATAGTGGGCAAATACTTCTTTTTTGATCTCTTCAACTAACAAATTAGGAATGCTAAAAGGATCATGTTGAGGAGGAAAATGAGGCAAAGGTTGGTCAGGATAATGCATGGAAATAGGATCTATCATAGAATAAGGAATCACAGGTGGAGAAGGATCCATGGGTGAAGGACTCATGAGTGGAGAAGGATCCATAGGTGAAGGAATCATAGGTGGAGGCACAGAAGGTGGTGAAAGGACCATAGGAGGATATGGAACCACTAGAGGTGGATCCATGGGAGGAGGAAGAGCCTTCTTGCGGGAATGACCTATGGGAGGAATGTTGTAAGGTTTAAGGATGGCTATAAGGTGATCCTTAAGATGTTATTGCAGAATGTGGCAATGATTAGTGTGATGCATGCCACATAGGATCCATAGACAATATACCTCACCATACTTAGGTAAATATTTAGGAAGTACCTTCAAGGGTATGGCTTTGTCTGATGATGGGGAAGAAGGATGCAAGGTATCAAGTTATTGTCATGGCTTACAAAAATGGGTGGAAGAGTGATTACCTATCCCATGCAAGAAACATATACACTTGTGAGTGGTTTTAGGAGCACTCATGAAAGGAGGTGAAATAGGAATGGAAAGAGCTGAAGAGGACTCATTAGCCCATTTGGTGGGCAAAGGAGCCATCTTAGGTAGTGGAAGCAAACCATCATCAATAGAGGGTGATGATGGGGAAGGAGTGAAACTAGGCTCGACAAGAGGAGCACTAGGATGAGAAGCAAGAACAATCTCAACAAAAGTAAGAGAGAAAATAGGTTCAACTAGAGTGGAAAAAAGAATAGGCTTAACTATAGCTAGCCCTACTGAAGGAAGGGAAAGATTTGTAGAAGGTCTAAGGAGGACTACCCTAGGTATGGAAAAGTGATAAGGTCTAGTCATAGCATGATCCAAGAGCATGGTCCTAAGTGTCTCCTCACAAATTGGAGGTATCATTTCCATCTCTACCCTACAATAAAGAGGAAAAATGCAAGAATTAGGAACTATAAATTAAAGGGATGATGAGATGCATGAAAAGATGCAAGTAAAGAAGAGCATTAATGAACAATCTTGACATCATAGGCCTGAATAAGGCTACCTAACAGAGGATCATCTAAATAACATCCATCATCATAATCTAGATTATGAAGATCGATGACATAAGTCGAGATGACCTTGTCATCAGAGGAAGCTTGGTGAATAGAATGCCTAATCTTGGTTAAGACTATGAGAATGTCATCACAAGGAGGTTTGCAAGAACGAGGCTACAAGGAAGTAGGGAGCTATGAGATAAGATGAGGTGAGAGATTAGAAGTTTTTATCTTTAAGTTAATCTCATCAGGCTCATCATCATTACAGTCTAAAAGGTTGGGAGGAATGTTACCAATGAGCTCAGGATACCCACTATAACTGTTGGTTAAATTGACAAAAAAGTTGAGACATTATGACTAATGAAATGGAACACTAGGCAAAGGTTCAAGATTAGTAAAATTGAAGACACCATGATCTTGGAATTGTTCAAAATTCCAAGGGTTAATGTCTCCTTGAATCCTGTAAATGGCTCCATTGTGAGGAAATTTTATGCATTGGCAAGCGAAAGATATGATAGCTCGCATAATATGAGTCCACGACCTACCAAGAAAGATGTTATATGAAAGGGGAAAGTTAAATATCATCACCTTCACACAAATAGTGATAGGTAGGATGGCACACCCTAAGGGAGGCATTTGCCTTATATCGTATCCTTGGTATGTGTTGCGTGTAGATTTGAGATTACATTCAGAATACCCAAGAGTCTTAATGAAATCAAGGGAAGTGACATAGGTGTTTGAACCCTCATTGATCAAGGCTCACTTAACTTAGATATCACCTATTTGGACATTAATAAATAATGGAAGATCATCTACCCAAAATAGAATCTCATATGGAATCATAGATGTGATAGGAAATCATAAATAAAGAGAAGCGTCTATAGTTTCATCAACATTAATGGACATCTCCTCATATTACTGTAAGATACTATCCTCATATCCAAAAAAAGTAACCTCCCATCCAACTATAGGAGAGCAAGGGATAATCATCTCGAATAAGAGTTGCATGAGATGGTTTCTATGACGTGAAGATGTCCTCATGAGTTAAAGGAAATGTATTTGAGATGGAAGATTAGTGAGTTCTGAAATGGGATCCCACTCATCATAAGCCATAAGGATATTGTTAGATATAGGTCTATAATGATTAAGGTCTTTGGAAGTTGGATCTAAAGAGCATTGAAATTTATGTTGAAAAGAATGAGAAGGTTGACAAGAAGGTTGTAAATCATTTGGTGATGAAGAAGTAGTTGGTTTAGATTGATCTTGAAGTTCAGAAGAAGAAGTGTTAGTATAAATTGGATTGCTATTAGTATTAGAAGATGATGGGAGAGAAGTAGAAATATCATGAGTTGTGTCATCTAAGGGAGAATCATAAATTGAATCATCCGAAGAAATAATATCTTCTCACCCCAACTCATTTAAATGAGTTGGAGAAGAATCTTGGATAACATGATATGTCTTATGGGAAAGAGTGTAGATAGGTTGTGAATCAATGAAAGCCACCACTATTCCCATATTGGTCATGCTAACCACATTCTCTTCGAAATTTGGTTCAACAAGACTTTCTACATTATTAGTGGAAGAAGTGGGCTTATCTTGACTTTCATGGATTGGTTGATGATTAGGTAAGGGGTCTTTATAGAGAGATAAATGAGCATTTGCTTGGTTTAAGGATTGAGTTTTATCATGTGATTTATAGTCTTTGAAAGCAATCTCTTAGGCTTGTTGATGCTTACATATAATAAAATCATGGTCTAAATTTCGGACAAGAAGAAATTCCATGGCTAAATTATATAGTTGTTTACAAGTCTCATGAGAATGACCCCAACTAGCATGAAACCAACAAAACTTATTAGGATCATACCATGATTTCATGGGTCGATTAGGGTCAAACTCTCAAGGAAGAGGCTTGGGTAGATGTTTGACTAATTTGGCTAAGGATAAAGGCTTATGAACATTAATGCTATTTATTGAGAAATGAGGATTAGTGTATTGTTGAGAAGGAGTTGGTTTTGAAAAAGGGGTAGGAATGACAGCTTGAACATTATGAATGGTGTCATATGAATCGATAACACCATCATTGGTAATATTACAGTTTTTGTTCTTTACTAATAGGCGAGGGCCTACAAAGGGTGGGGTGGCTTGAATTGATGCATGAGGAAATCTTGTCTTTTCTCTTGATTAATAGCTTCTTCCAAGGTACATGGAGAAAAGATATAGACTTGATATTATAATTTAGGAAATAAAGATTTTGTAAAGAGATGAAAGAGATTGTCATCCACCATGTTATGTTCACATTTACTTGAAAAAGTCTTCCATCACTTAACAAAGACTTGGGAAGTTTCATTTTAATTTTTTTTGCAATTGATGAAATGAGCAAAAGTGTTCTTAGGAAGATCACTAGTTTGAAATTCTTGAACTAAAGCATTTACGAAGTCCTCCAAACTAGTGATAGAGTGTGTTCTAAGTTGATTGTACCAATCCAAGGCATCACCTATGAAGGTTTTAGCTAAGAGTTTGGTAGCGGCAAAGGTGTTTAACTTGACCCAATCCTTGTAAATATTTCCAAATGTCTTGAGGTGAAGAGTAGGATCAGTTGATCCATTGTAGGAAATTGTAGGTGTTATACCTCCAATGTCAATGTTAGCAATTTGGGTGGTAAGAGGTTCATTTTGTAAATGCTTGATGACTTTTTTGACTAATGGAGGTTGAAGAATGAGATTGCCTTGAGAATTTCAAAGAGGCAGAGGAGGAACACTTTGGTTATGTGTGCCCCAAGTCATTGGTTGAGGATTGGATTGAAGATTAAGAAGGTGGTTTTGCATTTGCATCATTTGATTCGTATTATGAGATTGAAATGTGTTCATTTGATTTAGATTTTGTGATAATAGTTGATGAGTTTGATTAGTATAAGAAGTAGTATTTGTGTTTGTGTTGGTGTTAATGGCTTGGGCACCACTATTAGTGTTGATATGAGCTTGAGAATAGCTATGAAAATTTGAGGCACTAGTGTAAAAATTTGCTTGTGAAGTAAAAGATGGACTAGTAAATGGTTAAGAGGAAGAATCACTAGAAGCATGAGTGCCTTGGGTAGCAAACAATGAACTAGTGGAAGGATTAAGGATAGTGGATCTTATGAGAGGCCCACTAAATGTAGAATCAGCCATGTTAGTTGAGATACAAGGCATGGAGTTGGAAGAAGTTAAAGAAGAATATATCATAGCATAAAAGGGAGTCAAGAATGAAGTAAGATTTTGAGAAGCAAATAAATTGGTACCCCCCAATCTAGTTGAGAAAGTGGGAGTAGGAGAATGAGGTTCTTCAACTTGACGGCTAATCATGAGGTTATATATGGTGGAAGGATCCTTCCCTCTATGTTGAGGGAATTCCATAAAAAAGAAAAGCATTTCAAGAGTATACTCTAACTCAAGTTGATCCTCTAAGAGAAGAGGAGATTTTTGTTAGAAAAGGGTATGAGTAGTGGTCCCTTAGTCCATTGTATGGGTTTCAATACGAACATTACTATCATTCATGAAAGAATCCCTACTTTGTCTATGGGAGACCCTATTAGGATTAGTGAATTCCATCATGTCTATTGATTGAACTTTAGTGTTGTCACAAAACAAAAAGTCCATGATGAAAGGAAAAGAAGCAAGATGAGAAAACCAAGAATCAGAAAGTGACTGACAATAGTACTAGGTCAACCTGGTCGACCTAGTGCTAAAATAGGGACTATAAACCTATATAGGGTCCACAAGATCAACCCAATTCAGTGAACAATGACTAGAAAAAAGAGGTAAAGATGTTGTAAATAGTACTAGGTCAACTAGGTCAACCTAGCATAGTGTACAGGGGCTAAAAATGATACTAGGTCAATAGGGTCGACCTAGCATAGCAGACAGGGAAGAAAAAGAAAGTTGATAACAAGCTATGAATTAAAGCAAGATAATTACAAGTAATGTAAGAAAGCAGTAAGTACTGAAAGGGAAATAAACAATCAACTAAATTGATGTTGAGAAATTCAATTGATACACAAAGCAAAATCTTGCACTAACACTGGCTAATGCAAGCTTTTTCTCACATAATTGATCAAAGAGCAAGCAAATAACTTGAAAGTAAAGCTAGCTACTTGGTCAACCTAGAATGTTGATTAGATTATTAAAAATGATTTTTTAGTGTAAAGAGAGATTGGCTATAAGCAAGGTACTAGATAGAAATCTAAGGATAGTTTTAGGTAAGTTTAGGATGAAAAGGACTATAGTGGTAATGACAAAGGCTAGGTATTGGAGCCTACCCCCTCACTTTTCACACTGCAATAATAAGGCTAATGGGTGCTTAACAAAAATATACCATTAATCATGCTTTATACCTGACTAGAGCATCAAGTCAACTTCCCCCTTGGTGATGAAATCCAAGTAGGTTGGCCTGGGTAGTCAAATGCTTAAATGCTTGTTGATGTTTATGTGATTTGGTCGTGTGTGTAAAAGAATACGACTAGTGCAACTAAGTGATTAATTAAAAATCCCCTAATTAGACTATGTGAGTTATTCTAAGCATGCAAACAACTGAAAAGAAAGATGTGTTTAACATATATGGTTTATTCCAACTTTGAAATAAGTTATAGTTGAGAAACTATATGGACAATCATACAAGGTAGGGTCGATCGGGCTAAACCTATACTGTGAAAGCAAAGTCTAAAAATAGACTAGGTCAATCAGGCCAATCTAGTTATTTCAAAAAACACACAACACAAAACTAGGTCCACAAGGTCGACCTAGTTGACTGTGCAGAGGCAGTTTTAAAGACTGTAAACTATGAAAGGAAAGTATAGAAATAGAAAGATACAAAGAAATAGAAACTGACATGAATGGTTTAGAGATGAAAAGGAGAGGATTATTGATCAATAACCTTGGAGGAAACTATCAAAAACCTACAAATTGGGTTGAGTTGGTCGATCAAGCAATACAAGAACTTCTTAAAAATGCACTAGGTCAACTTGGTCGACCTAGTAAGCTGAACAGGGAGTCTAGAAACCTAAAAAATGTGCATTGGGTCGAGATGGTCAATCTAATTATCTAAATAGAAATCTACAAAATCTAAAACCTGTACTGGGTCAAGATGGTCAAGCCAATTACCTATTCCTACAAACCTATGCATAGAGATACCTAATTGGGTTGACAGGGTCGATTCAACACAGTAAAGATATGATAAAAATAGTGATCAATAAAAATGAAATAAGTGAAAGAAATCCTGTAATGGTTTGATTCATGTCAGGTTCACTAAAATGTATACAATCAAAAATGCATCATATTTATGAATCAAGATCAGATGGGATAGAGCACACCTACACTTTTGATTGGGGAGCATACAATTGTTAAGCAGGAGCATGACCAATGTAAGGATCCGCTAGACCCGATTAGGGGATCACTTGTCACAACACACCATGTGAGATAGGGTTCTAAAGCCTATAGTCTAACATAATTTCACAACCCTAAAAGAGTCCTATGATTTATTATTTCACTAATCTAATAATAAATAAAAGTAAATCTAATCTAGTGCACACCAAAGTTTGTGGCACAAAGTGGGGGGGTTATAAATAAAACAAATAAACAACTAAACTAAACATGTATAGAAGACATATACTCATGTCAATGTATACAAAATCCTAATATATGGAAGAGAAGAATACATTTGCTCTATCTATCTACTTTTACAAAGGAGGAATAAAGTTAGGAATACTTACTTTTGAAGATGAATCCACCAAGCCTCAATCTCCACCTTGGCCAAGGTACTTTTCAAGAGATTGTCATGGTAGGTAAGGATAACTAAGATAAATCAAATCTAGGCTACATAACCTATCCAAGCATCTAAAAGACTTATCCACAAGATGAGATCGGAGCTCCAAAGAAAGTATTGAACCCTAAAGCTTTATTCCCCAAGTAGAATGTTCAATAAGTAGATGTTTGTTCACACTTATTCACTTCATTATCTGCTCTTACAAATGGTGGTGAATGACCTTGTATATATAGTAGTATCTTACCCTAAAATATTTCAGGAATGTGGGTTGTGCTAGGTCGACCCGATCGAACAAGCATCTTTTTGGGGCTAACTCTCTAGGTCTGTGTTAGGTTAGCCGAAAGGCCAAAAAACCAAAAGAGATAAAAAGTCCCTAAACTGTACTAGGTCGACCAGGTCCACCTAGTACAACTGACAAGTCAAAAGGGTACTAAGGCAAGAAATGAAGGATAAAACATAGCAAGTGATATGAATAGGTAGAACTAAGAAGAATAAGCTTGGGTTCAATGGTTTTAGGAGGCTAGTGTGTGAATGGCAAGTGGCAAAATGAACAACCATCTTACGAATCACTGATGGTCTACCCACCCGTTTCCCAGTGCACCCCTTAAGGCATGCACTCCGAGAGATTGAGACTCGATAGGTTCCTACAAGATAAAAAGTGTCAGTAATCAATAAAAGTTAAAAATATTATGTGTATACATACCTTTTTTCATGTGAAAAATTGCATGGGATATTGTTTTGAAAACATTTACTTTATCCCCACTTTATCTTATCCCAATGTGGAGATTTGCATGGAAAGACATTGGGCTTTTATGTATTTTAGTGAGAAGTCGTGTTATTTGGGATATGTTTTTAAAAACATGCATAGGATATGTTTTATTATTCCCCTTTTTACTCCACGTGGAGCATCACTCTACTTTGCATGTGGGGGGTGAATGAGGTGTACATGGAGTTGTTTTAATATGTTTTAAACTAAAGACCAAACTTATTAAATCTAGGCATGGTACGTGGATCTCCACTTTAGTGGGTTGGTGGTTTTGGTGGATAATAGTGTGTTTTTATTCATTCAACTTTATGCCTTTCACTCCACATTAAAACATGCACCCATCTTTTAATTTCAACATGGGTCTTCCATTTATGTTTGGCATGGTCGGCAAGATTAAAGATTATGCATTGAATGGCAGAGGGGGGTGTGCAAAGTTATAACGGTTTATTTATAATGCTTTAACTCATGTCTTTATTTCAACATCCAACATTTAAGCATGCATATCACGATCTCTTTCCTTCCACGTAGAATCCTACCCACTTCAATTTTGGTGGTAACGTGGAATGTTTTTTACAGGAAATGTTTTGATAAATTAAGTATGGAGTTTCAACCTCCCATAAATTATGGGATTTTATTCCTTCTTGTTTTCATGCATCCTATCCAGATTTTAACTGTACTTTAGGAAATGAAGATTGTTAGCCAACATTGGCTATTAACAAATTTATTTTTTTTTCTATTACGGGTGATGATCTGAAGACAAAGAATAGAGGGAGGCAAAGAATAGAGGAAATACAGATTGTATTTTTTTACAGGGGAAAAAATTTGATATAGTTGGTTGAGGCCATTTTGCCTATTGTAGAGTCTTTTTTAATCTGTATAATTACAAAGAGGGATTTGTAAAACTAGAAGGTAGTTTTAAACCTTCTGAGAGTGTTTTGCCTCCTTGGAAAGAGAGAAATTGCCCATTTCAGATATATATATTTGTAGGTGATCATTTGTAAATGAAGGATGTTTGTGATCTGAGATCAGATTTCCTCAAAGGTTGATCAACTAATTGTAAGTTATTTAGGGATGTAAGTTTAATCATTATATTTACATCTTATTTAAATGGAACGGTTCGAATGAACTTGGGGACGTAGCCATTTGGTGAACCCCGTAAACAAATCTTTTGTGTCATTTTTTTTAATTTCTTCTATGTGATATGAAATTCTTTCAATTTCTTTAATTAAATTATGGGAATGTTTATAAAGTAATTTTCAAATTTGCTTAAAGGGAAATTGGAAATTAATATTCAATTTTCATCGAATCTAAGTAGACTGTAAAAGGCTTTATAAGCTTGGATTATTTGCACAAAGGATACAAATATTATTTGAATGTGTTATCTAAATAATAAAATCATATGAGTTTACAAAATGCTCATTCTAAATTGTTCGGTAAATTTTACATTCATATTTAAATAAAAGTCAATTCCTTTGATTTTAATTAAAAATTGGAAAAATGACTTATTATTGAAAAAATTGTTTTAAATAAATAGTATTGATTAGCAGGGCCTAATTTTTATTTATTGATCAAACAAATTCACACAGTTTCAAACAAAATTTACAATGATATTTCACATATAGTTTCAAATTCTACAATTAAAATGGGGGGATGATACAATTTCATGCCACCTTTTATTCTATTTTACTAGCTACGAAAATGGTAGGAACATGGGTGTACTCCATTATCTTGTGATCATGATTTCAAAAAATAGAATATAACAGACTATACCAGAATATTAAAATTGAATCTACAAGCCGTCTATAGTGCTTGGGGTTCATTGTGAACTCCAATATTATGTGTGTGAATTAGTTAGGATTTCAATCCATTTCACATCTTGGGGTTACAAAGATCAATGGAGATAAAATGAGGTTTAGCATCCTCAATGAGTGTTATTTCATTTCAAAAGAGCAAATTCAAGTTGGGGTTTTATCAACCCCAATTTTCTCCAATGGTTTAGCTAAGGAACCATCTTTTCTAAGTGCTTCATGGGATGCACTAATTCTCCAATACTTCAAGGAAGCATCATAACCAACCAAAGTCACATAAATCAACATTAATTTCACATATATAGGTATACTCATTCCATACTCTCATTTCAATTTTTAAATTATTCAAATACATTCAATTTTCATTTTAGCAAAGTTCACTTCAAATTAGAAATTGTCAAAATTCAGGCAAAGTTGTAAAGATTCAAATTCAAGTTTTTAAAGGAACAAATAATGACTTCATGTATTTTGTAGGGTTTTCCAAACTATATAGTGACTTGCATGATTGAAGTGTGCAACTCAAAGACAAAGTGTGTCTTACACACTAAGGTATAACTTTCTTTTAATCTAGTAATTTTAGTTCTAGACTAAAGGGGGGATAAATGTAGTAACCTAAATCTGGTCAAGAATACTTGATCATGCCTATTCTAACCATTTTTATCCTTATTTAACTTGTGCATTTAATGGACACTTATTTCACCAATTTGACATATCCCAATCCTAAGACATGACCTATTTTATCTTGTAACTATCATTCATTGCACACAAAAATGTTATGACTACTAAAAACACCTCGATGCATCTACATGCCTAGCCCTCAGTCCAGATTTAATTCCCAACATGTTTCCTTAGGGGACATAATCAATTGACAAGGACAAGAACAACCATTGATCATGTCTTTATCTAAATATTCTATCTAGTTCCCGCCAACGGTGATATTTTACAATTGAAACCCTCCCTAAGGTGAGCCTCCTTATTTTTAGGCTTCTTATTGTGTTGTCACCTTGATAGAATTGTTATAAATACACATTCAAAACACTTATTACATAACTAGCAAATTCAATTCATAAGGCTTATTGACCCAAGTGTACATTAAGCAAAAGTTCCCTATTCTTACCAAATTAGGTTCCAATCACTTCAAGTAGTCCTCAACCAAGTTTCAATCCAGTTGTATGAAATCCTAATCCCACATGATTAAGTATTCAAATAAATTTTAGATGCATTCATATAGACAAAGGAGAACAATTGCATAAATCACTTAGGTGGGATAACTACGTGGAAGTTTAATTCCTCTTTGGAGTATCGGTATGTAAACATTTCTTAACACAATGGGGTGTTGAGGTCTAACACAACTCCAATGGCTAACCCCTATTTACTTCTTCATGTACAGTTATCTCCTTGTGGAAAAAAGCTACAATTTTCAACTTCAAAAAGGCACACAACATGTCTTTACACATTTCTAAAGATGAAATCAGCGTAAGAAGACCTATTTTTTATTGTCACACCCAAATGTTCCAAAAGTTCTAGATTTATATAAAAAAGATAAGATTGACCAATAGGGATTATAACAATAATCACTTTTATCCTTTACTAGGCATTCTCATCCTTAAGGGCACTTAGCTCAACTTTTGGAAGGTTTTTGGGTTTTTTGCATTTTGTCTATTCCTGCATTATGTTTTCCAATTCAGTCAACTGATGACTCAAAAAGCTAAGTTTGTCTCTCTTTTTCATAGTTTAGCCTTGTTTCTTTCTATTTTATTTTGTTTATTTCAGTCATTTATCTTCAGTTTGTTGTTTAAAACTATGTTTACAACACCCTACTTTATTTTATTCCATTTATGTGAATTAGGGTTAATTGTAAAATTAATTCAAATTCATCATAAATATTATTGTATACTAGTTTTTTAAGATGTGCATTCTCATTGCATGTAAAACAAATCTCAAGGGCAATGATGTAGTTCAATTATTTTTCACTAATGTTTGGGTTTACTTTGGCATGCCTAGCTTTATCATTTCAGACATGGATACTACAAGGCTCATAGTCAAGTTTTGGATCACATTGTGGCAAAATATAGATACGAGGTTAAATAGATCCAACTAATTTTCCTAAAAACATATGGTAAAATGGAAGTGGTCTATAAAACATTGGTAAAACTCTTGAGGGAGTGTAATATGAAGCATCCTAAGACTTAAGATGAAAATTTTGCATATGTCTAATATTCTTACAATAGGGTAATTCATTCCTCTACTAATACATCCCATCTTAGACATGTCTTAGTTTGTTATCTCTTAGTCCTTTGGATGTACTTAAGGGAAAACCAACACAAAAGCAATAAAGAGTGAATACACCTCCAACTGCAAGATAGATTTAAGTAGTCTCAAGCCAAGTACAATGCAAGACATGGTTGAGCACATGGGACAAAGCATGGTTTTACTTTAAAAAGGAAAACTTTGCTTTAAAGTAAAGAAACTAAACTCATTTAGGTATGGTTCGTTTGAAATTCCCGAATAAGTGGAGAATAATTCATTTAGATTATACCCACCCCTATACATGGAGTTGTACTCCATTGCGAATGTGCAAAACTTATCTCTCTTTGAAACTTTCATGATATAGGATGAATAAGGAGGTATTTTGTTGACTTTCATTAAATACCTTATTCGTAACACTCAATGAGAGTTGGAAAAGGTTGTTTCGCATAAGAGAAAGAGAACATTAAGGATAAGGGTTCAATAAAGTTGGCAAGTAGGGTTGAAATGACAATTGCCAAGAAAGACAAGTGGTAACGAAAGGAAAAGATAGGGGAATTGTTTTCCCTTCTCTTGAGTCTTTGAGCTTTTGGGAACCAAAATCCTTCTAGTTGGGGATGTATGATTTGAACAGGATCATGAATGTTAATAAAATTAGCTAAGTCACTATTCTCATCCCCTAGTCAAATAACTGATGATATAACTTGAAACACTCCTTAAATGATGATTTTCAGTAAAAAATGAAGTATACAGGTTATACATGGGTCTATAAAGGTTTCAAATGGTTTTGAGGTGCTTCACACACCTTGGATCCAAATGTACCTAAAATAAGTTCCTAAGAAACAAAATAGAAAAAATGAATAATTTTGTGAGTGAGGAAACCCCTAGATGTAAAAAGGTGGTAATTACGTTTGTGACATGGTGGTTTGTGAAATTACCATGGCAGTTACGCTTATGTGGAATTTTTATAGATTAAATTGAACATGTAGATTAATGGATGTAGATAGTGTCTCTTCAAGTTCTTTGGATATTTGACTTCTTGATTCGAGTGTAACTTGATGTAATTGTATATAGACGTCCTTGAATATCATTATAAATCAAAATATTTTTAGTCAATTCTTACTTGCTAAGTGTCAAAGTGAATTAAGTGCAGTAGGCGAGTGTCCATTTAAAAATGTTGTAGATAAATTTCAAGTGTTACGATATTATTGTTGTTGACTAATATCCTTGAAGGCCTCAAGAAGGCAACAATATTACAAATTATCAAAGGAGATAGTGGAAATAGAAGGCAAAGCCTTACTCTTATAGATTTTTTCCCATATGGGATCTCTTGAGTGTAATCTCTTGTGTTACACTTTATTTTTTTGGTGTTTTTAGTTCATGTTTGTTTCAGTTTATGCATACAAAAGGTAATAACATTTCCAACAATTAAAACAACTCAGTCTAAGTACAAAAATTTAAATAAAACATAAGGGAATGGTATTACAATCAATAAAGTTGTATGTTTCCTCTTTCTATCTCCTCCCTTCTTGTTTCCCTATGTTTATGTGGATTTTCCTAGAAACATATTATGGTTGGGCCCTTTTGACCCAATTTTGGCTTCCCTAGGTTTTGGGTTCTATTTGGTTGGCCTTTCCCACTCACTATGTGTTAGATTGTGCACCATTAGGGTCCTAATTTGAATTCTATAAGTCTATAAATACATGGGGGCATTAGTGCATTTTGGACTCATAGTGAATGGTGACAAGTAATCTATTCAAGTATTTAGAACAAACATTCAAGAATACAAGGAAATATGAAGCATTTACTATTACATTTTAAATGAAATAAAACAATAATTATAGCATTAAAAGTCATAAAACATTAGACATTGCATCACAATAGACTGCCAAAGTAAATTACGTAATACCTAGGATGTTATTTTTTATGTTGCCAAATATTGACAAGCCGGATAAGTAAGTAGTGCTTAAAAACCCTACTATCCTCGAGCACATGGCCCAAAACAAATGTTTTTCTTATCTTCTACAAGTTCAGTTGTCCTATTAAGGTTTCAAAGAAGGAGTTCAATTTTTTAGAGATCTACACAAATTTTCATAAAGGCGAGTTAGGTTTTCAAAGCCACATACTTGATGAACAAAGTCGTTAAATTAGTTTTTGTATGTCTAATGTTTGCTAGAAACGTGTAGTATATAGTTATGGGGAGGTGCTCAAGTCATTATGAGTTTTCCAGTTTTCAATGTCTTGCCCTTTAAACCTTGAATTTTTGTGATGATTATTTTTTGATTTGCATGAAAATTAAATATTCCTCTAAACCCCTCTCTTGTCAATTATTATGTTAGAATTAAATTAAAAAATAAATCTTTTTTTTTTTTAATTTTATATTTGATTAGATTTAATTACATGTTTTATGAATAAATAAGATGAAAATTTAACTTAAACCTATTTATTCATATTACATTAATTAAAAAATCTCATCAAAATCAATTAATTTTTAAAAAAAGGTTAAAATTTTTGAAATATTTAATTCTATTTTTATAAAATAGACATAACAAAAACGAACTATATTTTTCATTGAATACTTTCAATACTTTGACACTGGCTCAAGGAGATTGACTATCCCTATATTTAATAAAGATGTTTCATCTACAATTAAAAATAGTAATCATATCAATATAAACCTTAAGAGTTCCGATTCAGTTTTCTAAAGAATCTCTCGAGCTTGAAATCTTTTACTCTGCCCTTGAGGATTTGAAGCACTCTTTGGGTCACAAAACCCTATTTGGCAAATGCTTGGGAGCCCATCCCTCTATGGATGCGCTCTCTCAATGGGCCAAATCTGTTTGGAATCTAGTTACGACTCCATCCTTCTCTCTCCTTAGTTTAGGTTTTTTCAAACAGTCTTCCATTCTCCCGAGGACAAGTATTTAATTTGGTCCTCTGAACCATGGTTCTTTGGTAAATTTGGTATATTTATTTGCCCCTGGATGACCTTTTTCAAGCCAACTTTGGTGCAGATTACAATAGCTCCCATATGGATCAGAAGGTACCATATCTGCCCTTTCTTGTAAAATAAAGAGCACACGAAGCTTTTGGTTAACAAAGTGGGTTCCTTTGTGAAACTCGATGAAGATTTGTTGGATGGTAAATTTGTAAGAGTTTACCTTCTTTTAGACGTATCTAAGCCTCTCTTTCATTTAGTGCTCTTGTTATCCTCCCGAGGTAAGTGGACTCAGTTCCTCAACTACGAAGGTCTCCCCTTCCAATATTTTTGGTGTAATCACTTGGGGCATAGGGAAACAATGTGTTCATCTGTAAATCATTTGAAATCCTCATCCTTCTCTCTTTAGGCTTGGAAGGAGGGTCCCCCTTCCCTCAACTTCTGGCGATGCAACCATAAGGTTTTTTGCCAAGCTTCAACTCCTTCTGCTTCACCTCTTTCAATCGTGGAGCCTTCCCTCCCTACACGGATAACTCCCCCTTTGCTAACTACTTTTTCCCTTTCATCATCCCCCACTTCCCTTGTTTGCATTGCATTTTCTCCCCTTTTGCAAGTTGATAAACTCAAATCCGATGTTGGCACCACTTCGAAGAAGAAATGCAAAAGCTCTGAGGCAGAAAGGTTGTAGATGGAGGCAAAAGATTTGGTGCGAAATGGCTCTCAGTGGACAATGAAAGATCTTCTCACTAGGCGAGAAAGAAGACATGCCCTTGCTTGTGGATGAGGACTGAGGCATTCTTATTTGGACTTCTTCTGACCGGCTTCTACTCTGTTGTGACTTGGTTGAAGATTTGCAAAATCAATTCGAATTTAAGAGTAATTGTTGTTTTTTGGCTAGATGATATGTCTTTTGTTGTTGTTTGTCCCTTTTAGTGTGATATCTTGTTTATCGTGGTTCTTGTATGTGTCATTGTCTCGTCCGTGCTTTAGTTTGTTGTGAGAACTAGGCCTCCAATAGTGCCTTGGTACCGATTCATAGCTCTGACCAAAAAGCATTTTACCCTATCAAATAAAAAATATAAACTTTAAAAGTCAAATATTAAGTAGATTTAATCACATGTTTTATGAATAAATGTGATGAAAAGTTAAATTAAACTTATTTATTGGTCCATACCAAAACATTGCACTGATAGGCTCAATTTTCAATTATTTCTTTTAAAATATATATAATTTTAGCCATTATAATTATTTTATATAAATATTGACCTATTCTAGTTAGATGTTATTTAAAAATATTCTTCAAATCTTCATCTACATGTGACATGATTATAATAATTATAAAAGCATTACACAAAATTTTTAAATATATAATTTTATTGTGAAAAAAATTAAAATATATATTCTTATTTCACGAGTTTTTAGAACCGAGGGGACTCAGGGAAACACGTAGACAGTGGACCGACAAAATTCCCCGCAGTGTCTATCACATTATAATTATATTAAACAAAAAAATCTGAGAATTGTGTCTGTAATTTTAAATTCCTCGCACTTTGTCCGTAGACCTTTGCAATTCTTGGATGATTTTCTTATAATTTTAAGTCTTCAAACAAATAATAAATTATCAACAGCGACAGACTGCTCTGTAGTGCGACTACACTGCATTCCAACACGATTTATATTAAGTCGCCTACTTACTTCCATGGTACAGACTCAAGGCATACATTTTTCAAGCAGGGATTTGCAGCGCACTGAAATTATCAGGTACGGCGATTCATTTCTTTTCTAAATACCACCTCTTGAAAAAGATTTTTTTACAAATTTTATATATATATTCTATGGGATAATCTAATGTTTAGTGATCGAATTGTCTCTGTTTTGAATGTTTCAGAAAAATCTGATCTTTATTTCCAAATAATCTTTTTGAATGATGTTGTTAGGATCCCAATGTTTTAAATAATTTCATTCTCAACATAACTTGGGGGAACATTCGACAATATACAAACTGGTTTAGCTAAGATCCAAAAGATATCAGTGAATATTACAAATTTGTAGTAGAAGCTTGCATTGGTATAAGGTCAAAATTCACACAACAAAAATTTTATGGTACTTATAGTGCTTCCTTTGGTAAAAATAATGATCATGAAACCAAAGTAGACGCATAACAGAACTGTAATAAATAGTAATAAACTTTGAACAAGGGTTTAGATTAATTTGTATTTTATATTTTAAAATGTAATAGTTTATATTTTTAACAATTTTTTGTTTGTTTGTTGGACATATAATTACCGTGCAATAAAGGTTAAACAATTACTAGACAATGTTGATATTAAATTGGGTATGATTTTCTTAGAAAAAGTTGCATGGTGCAGTTGTTTTTATTTTTGGAGTGCAAAATATGTAAATTATATCATCATGTAAATATATCTATTAATAAAGAATACAGAGTTGTTTATAATTAAAAAAGAAGAAACACAAATAAAACTAATCTCCAAGATATTTATTGTTCCCAATAGATATCCTATCGGCATCAGTTGTCCTCTTCAATAAATAAAGTAAAAAGGAGTAACTAATAAAGAAATAAAGCAACACATTGATAGCAATGTCCACAAGTAAGCAAAATAAGTCAATGGGGTTGGAAACTACATGTCAAACCAAATAAGTTGTAACAAAAAATCTACTTCTAGGTGTTCAACAGAGCTTTTAATGCATATTACTGGTTTTATCATTTTTTTGGGTTAGTTTAAACGAATTGACCTATGACTATCTTGATTTCACTGCATCCTGGTCATATATGGAAACATGACATCGGGACTAAATTGTAACTCATTATGGTCTTCAGTTGAAAAACTTTGCATCAAAGTATAGAAGAACAACTAATCAAGGATCACAACACTGTATTCTATACAATGGCTAGCTAGAGTCGATCTTCACCTGACAGAAGAATTAAATTACACAACAATAATTTCCTATATGAGGATTACACTTGAATTTGTAATAAAATATATGTAGGCATTGACACCGAGAGGACTCGGTATTCCTATTGGTTTTCATTGTTCATAAGATTATATTGTCAGCAATAATCAAAGCTAGATATATTGCCAGCAAATAAATTATACATGTGCCTAACATGCCTATGTGATGAAGTCATGTGTATTATTGGAAGGAATAATAATATGTTAATTTTTAACAGTTATAATTTTATACCAATGTAATTAACAAGAGTTGTTGCAAACATCAGAGAATATCTTACATTACTAGGTATTTACAAGAATTCCTCTAGGCTTTCACTCTGATTGAACATACCTATGAGCACAATAATATCTTCCCTAATGTAGAGGTTGCTAGAAAATGAGTGGTACTTGCCCCTATGTTGTAAGATACGTTGACATCTATTGTTTGAAAGTTACAACTTGTGACATTGTCATGGTACCTACTAAAGAAACTATCAAAATCACTTAAATTTACATCAATCTCTATTAACACCCCAAACCAAAAATATTACATATCAATTCCAACTTCCAAATCATCATGCATCCTTTGGTGTAATGTCCCCCTTTTAGAACTAGTCCTGGAAGGAGACCCTTAGCCTTTTCGGTCCCAAGGGCTAAGGAAATTAGAGGCAAAAATGAGATAATTTATGAGCTTCAAGATCATTTTATGATAAATCAATTTATTATCTAATTTTGGGACTTTTTTGAGGGTCTTGGTCACTTAAGGCCTAAAGTGTTTTTATAAGGAAGATTTTTATAATATTTTTTTTAAAGAAAAAGGTGAACTCTCCCTCCTTATTTTGGGTGCCACACTTGGAGGAGAGATATAAAACGAAATGAAAGGCTCATTTGAAAAGGTTATGCATTTTGGAATAATGAAATTGTTGATCAAGTATGTCAAGCTTGTTCACCACAAATGGAGGACGAAAACCTTCAAGTGTGACATGGTTTTGGGGATGAAAACCTTCATTCCTACATTCAAGGCAGTTCCATTTAAGGGCTAGAATTGTACTTCAAATTTGTATGGTTGCATGCAGTTGGACCTAGAAAGTTGTTTTGGAACACCACCTTATATGGAAATTTGGCAAATGCCTTTAGAGGCATCGTGATTACATTTGTGCAAGTAAAAGAGGTGGGCAAACTTGTTAGAGAGCTTAGGTTGGTCTAGAAATCCATCACTAGTGTGGCAACTTGCTTTGAAGGAGTGGTGACCCATATCATGAGGGCTAATTGGCTTCAAAACCCTCTTCTAGATTAGAGGTATTTTTAGAAATTTATTCCAGCTTGGTGAATGGTTTGAGGGTTGATTTACGTATGATTTAGGGTGATTTTATGCCCTAGATAATATTCTAAATTTATTATATTATTTCTGGAGTGAACTAGCATTTTGAGAATTTTAGGACAACTTTTGGTGGGCTTCCCATAATGGGAAAATTATGATTCTAATTTTTTTTATAGCTACTATTTTTGTGATCATTTCGAGATATCACTTGCATAGAAATTCCAAGTATTGTGGAAGTTGTGAATTTATTAAATTCTACTGTAATTTTGTAATAATAAATTTCAGAATTATGAGTTTTGACTTTTGAGTGAATATTTTAACTTTTGAAATTAGTGGCTGCAATTTAAAACTCAGTTCATATTTTTTGGAGGGTTAGAAGTATCATATATGATTTTTACCCTAATTATCTAAGGGTTTGGTGGAAGAAATTGTTGAATATTGCTTCATTTTTCAAAGTGTTATTGGCTAAATTTGTATTTTTAGATTTTTTGAAGGAAGGAATTTTGGATTAGATAGGGTTTGCTAGAAAACCCCAAATTTGCCTAATTGTCCCATTTGGGGACATTACAGTGGTATCAGAGCCATATCTTGGCTACATGTGTGATTCATGGTTTTTATCAAATAGTAACATAGATAAGGGAAGGATTGAAAGTCTTACTCAGGCCCAGGATCGTGGGAATCAACCCTTTAAGGTGGAGGACCAGCCTTTGGTTTGTTGGGATTTAATGACAAATTATGATGAGTAATTGACACTTGCACCACAGTACAGAAAGGGAAGGAGTTTCAAGGATTGGCTAGGTTTGAGATATGGAAAAGGGTACCATGGGCACATAGGTTCGCATGATGACTTGGAGTAGATAGTTCTTCTAATTTTTGATGGTGATCCAAGTATTTTGGTGAGAGCTTAGGTGGATAAAGTGAGTGAGTACCTTGATTTGAGACCTAAGGGTAGAAGGGAAGCCCTAATTTTTTTCATCCAACATTTGGATAGGGTTGCCCATGAATGGTGGTATCATGGATGGGAAACACAAGGGCATAACATCACTGGGACACATGAGGAAATCTTTGAAAGAATCATTGATGAGTTTGGTAAGAAGGTGGAGCCATCAAAACCTAGATCACTAAGGACATCAAGCAAGGGTTTTCGATTGGATGAAAGGTAGTCCTTAAAACAATTAACTGAGCCTAATTTATAATTGTAAAAGGGATAGACACTCCATAAACTTGTTAAACACCAAAATTCAATCAATCATAGGCCTCTTGTGATGGGCAATCAGTTGGAATTTAAATAAGAAAATTTTGGAAAATTTAAGGCATGTAAGGCTGAAGTTGAAGCGCAGCCACCAAGTAAAGGACATTTAAAGTTTGGACACCAAAATTCAGTCAATTATGGGCCTCTTATGATGGGTGATAAGCTGTAATCAAAATAAATAAAAATTATAGAAATTGAAGGCATGTAAAATTGAAGTTGAAGGGCAGCCATAAATAGGAGAAATCAAAGAAGAAAATCCAAGCACCTTGGGGCAGCCAAGTGTGGAATCTTATAAAATTCAAAATCCAAAAATTCAGGGCAACCAAAGGAGAACAAGGATGGGATAGAAGGGTTTCTAGAGGCAGCCACTTGTGGAGAAGAAGACAACCAACAAGAAGAAGTTGTTTGACAACTTCATGAGCAACCAAAAGAACAAGAAGAAGAGGAAGGTAAGAAAGAGGAAAAATCAGATTCCCATAAGGGTAAGCATTTGGGTTATCCTCTTGGTAAGTGTTCATTATTTTCTCCCCATCCTTGGTTCTTTCATTATTTTAAGCCTTGTGCTAATGACGAGGTTGAGGTGAAGGGCACTAAATGAAGGGAGAGATTCTCCCAAGAGAATTCAAGGAATGGGCATGGCAAATGTCTATCATGGATGTGGGATCCAGGTGAGCCTTACAAGCATAAATTTGTTATTTTGTCATATGACAAGACAAGGGATAAAACTTGGACCATCATGGAAAGGAACATAAGCAAGAAATATCATGATCCAATGATCAAAGGGAGGGCTATAAGTAATGCATTAACTATTGTTTTCCACAATTTCAGTTTGTTTTCCATGGGATTTCTTGTTGTTAGGGTGAGTATTGCCCTAGGAAGGTGTGCTTCTCACACTTCAACACCATGGAAATAGTTCAAGCATGTATAAGTGGGTTTTTATCCACCACAAAGGGAAATTGGAAGAAGGAAGAAGTTTGTTACAACCATGATAAGGAAAATCAAAGACACCAAAAGGAAGTCCATAACATGTTCATAAGGCATGATGGAGTAATTATGAAAGTGTTGATAAACACTATTGTTTCTACTAATGTGTTTATTCCATGTGTAGGTTCATTTGGGAGATCACTTACAATGGCAAAGAGAAATGCAAGGAGTGAGGTGATTTCCACACATGAGTAGCCAATTGGAAGAGGTAAAAATTTTAGTTTGTAAAGGCAGCCCAAAAATTGCCATGAGAGGCACCCTATGCCATATGGCAAGGGCGATGTGGAGTGCATTGAGGAGGGCATGAATCCTCTCTTTGATTAGGCAAAGACCTAAGTGGTGAACAACCAGTTACAAGGTATGATTTTGGAAGACTTTTGGTCTTTTTTTCTTCTAGAAAGTTTTGAAATTGTCTTGCTACATTCATGGCTAACATCATGCGCAAAGGGCAAATTTTGTGGCATAGTATAGCAAAGGGAACTAAAATTTTTGGTATAAGGTATGATTTTTTTGTCAGCAAAATTATTGAGTTAAGGGAGATACTACAGGCCCATATTTGGAGCATAAAAATTAATTGTAAAAGCATACTACAACCCTTACCTAGAAAAAATAATGCACCAATCGAATATGATTATTTTCAATTAGAGAAATCAGATGTGGGGACACTATTCTAGCCCTTTCACATGGGTAAGATGACTATTTTTTTTAGTACTTACAACTGCACATGAATTTTTAAAGTATCAATGTTTGGGGGCATGATTTACATGAGAAAGGGGCAAAGTTTGAGGGCACGAAGCAACACTACATCTTGATTCATCTTGAGGGACTTTTCCAACCATTACACATAAGCAAAATGACTAATTTTCTTGTCTATTTATAACTATCATTAAATTTTGGAAGCGTCCACGTTTTGGGGCACAAGTTGCATGAGAGAAGAGCAAAGATTGAAGGCATGGAATAACACTACTTCTTGGTGCATGATGAGTATTCTCTTGACTCCTATTTTCTTTCCCACATGCATAAAAATGATGAGAAGGGGCAGCCAATGGTTGAGCACATGAGGACATCATTACAAGGTTACTTGCATACCCATAACATCCCCTCAGAAGGTATGCTTTCAAATTGGCTCAAGTTTGTTTTATCTTTGAAAATAGGGGGGCTACCATTTTGGTTTGGGGAGAGAATGGCATGGAATATAGAAGACCCTAATAATTTTGGAATGTATACCATGGAACCACACACTCCCTAGCACAATTTCAAAGAAAATTTTTCATAAGTGGTATCCTTATCACACATTTTAGTTTGATTCATTTTAGAAATCCTAGCTCTTTGTGCATAATGTTTGAGCTCATAATGGCATCCTTGAAGAATATAGATATGAAGAACTCATGGGAGGTCAACTTGATAAGGAATAAGTTGATGTATGGGGGTAATTGCATGGTTATACATTACATATATATCCCACATGTTGGTAGGTATAGGTTTGTTATTGGGAGGATCCTCTACTTGATAAGGGGCCAATTGAGTTTAGGGGCCAAAGATTGGGTGACCGCCTTTATGAGGAATTTTTCAGCCCTTATGGAACTTGAAATGACAAGCTTGGAAGGTGGTTTTGAGAGAGTTAACAGTTTTTGTTGGTTACACATTGAAGACTACATTTGGGATAACCATTGGTGTGAAATAAGAATGAGATTGGTGACCAATTTTGAGATTGACTACAACTAGTACATGCCTAACAACAATAGATATAACATCAAGAAAGAAACTAGAGATGGTTTCCCTTCCTTGGGCAACAATTACAGGTGGACACTTCATAATAAGGGAGGTTAGGATACCCCTTTGAATACTACAATTGCTCGAGGATAAGTAATTTTGGGTGGGGAGGAATGTAATGTCCCCCTTTTTGAACTAGTCTTGGGAGGATACCCTTAGCCTTTTCATTCACAAGGGTTAAGGAAATTAGAGGCAAAAAGGGGAACATTTGTGAGGTTCAAAAGCATTTTATTATCTAATTTTGGGACCTTTTTGAGGGTCTTGGTCACTTAAGGCCTAAAGTGATTTTATAAGGAAGTTTTTTATAATATATTTTTTAAAGAAAAAATGTAAACTCTCCCTCCTTATTTTGGGTGCCACACTTGGAGGAGAGATATAAAAGGAAAAGAAAGGCTCATTTGAAAAGGTTATGTGTTTTAGAAAATTGAAATTGTTGATGAAGTATGTCAAGCTTGTTCACCACAACTTGAGGATGAAAATCTTCAAGTGTGATAAGGATTTAGGGATGAAAATCCATTCCTACATTTAAAGCAACTCTATTTAAGGGTTGTAATTGTGCTTCGAATTTGCATGGTTTCATGTAATTGGATCTACAAAGGTGTTTTGGAACACAAACTTATACATAATATTAGAAAACACCTTTGGAGGCATCGTGATTGCATTTGTGCAAGTAAAAGAGGTGGCAAACTTGTTGGAGAGCTTTGGTTCGTCCTAAGGTGAAAACTTGATTTGGAGGAGTGGCGACCCTTATCAAGAGGGCTACTTGGCTTTAGAACTTTGTTCTAAGGTTAGAGGTATTTTTATCAAATTATTCCAACTTGGTGAATGGTTTGAGGGTTGATTTGCACATGATTTAGGATGATATTATGCCCAAGATAATATTTTGAATTTATTATATCATTTCAGTAATGAACTAGGGTTTTGAGAATTTTGGGATAGCTTTTGGTGGGCTTACCATGATGGGAAAAGTCTGATTCTAATTTTGTTTGATAGCTACTATTTTTTAGATCATTTTGAGCTATCACTTGCATTGAAATTCCAATATTGTGGAAGTTGTGAATTTATGAAATTCCATTGTAATATTGCAATAATAAATTCCAAAATTTTGAGTTTCAACTTTTGAAGGAATATTTTGACTTCTAAAAGTAATGACTATAATTTAAAGCTCAGTTCGTATTATTTGGAGGGTTAGAAGTATCATATATGTTTTTTACCCTAATCTCCTAAGGGTTTGGTGGAGGAAAATGTTGAATATAGCTTCATTTTTCAAAGTGTGTTATTGGTTGAATTTATATTTTCAAATTCTTTGAAGGAAGGGGTTTTGGATTATATGGGATTTTCTAGAAAACCCCAAATTTGCCTAATTGTCCCATTTGGGGACATTGCATTTAGTAGAAAAATGGTGATAATATCAATTGACTTTCAAGTTTGACTACTCGATTGAAGTTGGAATGATACTAGGAAGTGGATGGAATTTTCCTGATTAAAAGATGAACTTTCATAGGTATACCAATAGATAAAAGATTTAGGGGCTATATAATGTAAAAAGGCAATATGTATCATTCCAAATTATTTAAGGAGTTAGAAAAACATTTCAATTTTTTCATCATAACGATGTTTCCATCTCCATCAGTGATAATATCTATAGTGTACACACAAAATAACATGAACTCAGAGGGCTTGTCACAAATTATTTCATAATCAACCCTACACTTTTCCTATTTAAGTAATCAAAGTATAAGGGCTAAGCCAAATCCTCTCTGATTGTTTTGTGAGTAATATAATTTTAACATAATTTATAGATCTACCCAGCTATGGAAAAGATGAATCTTCATCACTTTAGAGCATAGGCAAACTCTAGTCACCTTCACGAAATTGGAGCATAGGCCAACTCTGATTACCCTTTGTTGCAATATTATTATGTCCTTTTGTGGCTAATTGGTTACGTATGTTTTTCAGTTGATGATAAATTATAAATGTCAACACAAAATCTATTT
This sequence comes from Torreya grandis, assembly GCA_037957365.1. NCBI lineage: Eukaryota > Viridiplantae > Streptophyta > Pinopsida > Cupressales > Taxaceae > Torreya > Torreya grandis. Next base: position 754,594 of record JARHVA010001417.1, on the reverse strand, counting down.
AAGGTGCTGAACAGATATCCTCACTCGAAGCTTTATATAATCTATTTTAGAAAGTTAGAAATGATATTCATTTTTCAACATTAAAGCATTAATCTTGGCATGTTCTTTAGAGATGCAAGTGTCTCATCGTAGAAAATAACGAACACATTTTATTTTGAATGGAAAATTATCCAATCTATTTTTATTTTTGAGTACATGAGTAGCATTCATACCACCAGGACCACAACCTACTGGTCTAGAGAAAAACCTAGTTCTATAATGGATGATTAATTCTAAAATTATGTGGAACATTTGACTTATTACGACTCCTTTTCTCAAAGCAATGATTTTCGTGCTTTGAATCAATATTATTCTAACTTGATTTTGAATCTTAAACTTCATAACAACATAATGATGCTTCATAAATCTCTGTATGAAATGAAGTTAAAATCTAGAGTATATGGGATTGACACCAAATTTTGTTTGTCTTGTTATAGAAATAGAGATGACAGTGATATAACCATTGAAAAATCTACTCAAGGTATTTGAAGTTCATGTTTTGACCTGAGTAGCTTGAATTATACTCTAATCATGTTATATTGGAAATACATCATCTTGAAGACTACATTTAGATATATGTATGAACCTAGAAGTATTGGCTTGAGTATATTTAATAAAACATTATCAATATACTTCTTACTAATAATGAGAAACCAAATGTTGATGTATTGCCTACCTAAAAAAAGTGTGGGAGCAATTTTGATTCCAAATCACTAGGATTTTAAGAGGGATAAACATTTTTGCTTCTTGTTTAACTTGTAAATCTTGTTTTAATCTGGATGAATAGCCGGATGAATGTCTTCCTTTTAGATTTAATTCGTTAACATTTTTTTCTAATTTTTTTCATGATTTGTGTACTCCATAGTAGTATCAATAACACTCTAAAACTTATTTTTTGCAGAACATTTTTTATTGTTATTCAAATAATTTTGTTAGATATCAATGCTCTCCATTGTCATTTTTTAAATAAAATTCTTAAAATAAATTTCAATTATATTCTATCCTACAGGGGTTTGACGCATGCCACCCTTGTTAATATAATAATAATTATAATCATTCTAATTTATAATTTTATTTATTTATTATTATATTAATTATAAAGTACTCCCTTAACATTTGTTTAGTGTTATTGTAACATACATACATACATACATATATATATATATATATAACATTTTTTTTAATGACATTTGTCTAGTCATTTGATTGATAAAATTTAATATTTATAGTCATTACTTATGAAAATGGTGTTGCAAGTGCTTTCACTATATGTTAGCCTCGATATTTAACTTCCTTTCACTTGCAACACGATTTTCATAAGTAATGACTATAAATATTAAATTTTATCAATCAAATGACTGGACAAATGTCATTTAAAAGAATGTTATATATAACATTCTTTTAAATGACATTTGTCCAGTCATTTGATTGATAAAATTTAATATTTATAGTCATTACTTATGAAAATGGTGTTGCAAGTGCTTTCACTATATGTTAGCCTCGATATTTAACTTCCTCTAATATTTTTAGTTTGTATTCTCATTTAAGGTGTAACAATAGCTTATATCTATACATTTCATCTTACATGGTCACTAGACTTTGATGGCCAACTTCATATATTACTATAAGAATTAAACAACATATATTCATATTATTGCTTTTGTCATGAATTATATTATTAGTTTTTATTTTGTCAATTCAAAAAATGCCAAAATGGATATATTATCAATTTTTTTGTAATTGTAAAAGTCAAATGAAATTGCAAATTGCATGGTAAAAAATAGAATTTTTTTTTTGTGGATGACAGTTTTCTGCAGCAAGTGGGGAAAACAAAAAATTATCATTTTGGTGGCATTTGTTCCTCCATTTATGTTTGTTGGTTGTTGGGTTCTTATACTCCCATATCTAGTTTTTTGTTTGCATTATGACAAGGCTATCAAGATCTTGTATTTTAACATTGTTAAAGAGAAAAATGCGAGAAACAAGAATTGTGAGTGTGAAAAAACAATAACTTGTCATAACTATAAATAAAATATTACCATTTTGGTTTTTTATTTTGTGTTTTTTTTTGGTTTCTTGGTTGATGTATTTGGTTGGATCCATATCTACTTTCCTTCATGCATTTTTTTCCAATGCATAAACATCTTTCAATTGCAAGGGGAAAAAAGACAAAAAACAATGCATAATAGAAGAGGTCTATTTTTATTTATTGGCTTATGTGTTTATTTTGTTTCCATATTTAGTTTTATGTGTGGATTCTAATAACGCCATGAAGATATTATATTTGTGACATTGTTAAGCAGCAAATAATGAGAAATAAGAATTAAGAGAATGGAAAAATAATAAATTGTGATGATTGGAAATAAAGTATAACCATTTTGGCATCTTTCATTGTGCTAGTTATGTTTCTTGATTAATGTATTTAACTTGATCTATATCTAGTTTCCTGGTAGCATTTATTCACTCCATAAACACCTTTTGATTGCATGGGAAAAAAAGACAAAAAAAGAATGCATAATATAAGTGGCATAAAATACCATTTTGTTTAGATGTTTTTTTTTTCTTTTTTTCTTTTTTATTTTTATATTTATTATTGATTATTGACATTCACAAATTGTATTTTTCAAGTCCATTTATTTTATGTCAATGTGATTACATAAGCCACAAAACAAGTTTCGTGTCTGTACGAAGTAACTGTTATTGTAGTGTTACATAGTAAGTTGAAGGCAACTTACATGATGGTCTATCTAATAGCCATCGAGAATGCTAAATTGAATGTTGTTGATATTTATATTTGTCCAAAAGTGATCTACTAGAGTAACTGCATGGGCTGTTGGCAAGTTTAATATTAAATAAAAACCGTGTCTATGCATTGTGTCCAAAAGTTGTTGTTGGGTTGTTATTTGTGGAAGCATATCAATATTGAAATCGCCAAGAAATATAAGCCTAGTATTAGGTGGTAAAGTACATGTTATTGTTTCTCTAAATTCTAATATATCAATAATTGGAGCATCTGGGACTAAGTATATATTAATTATTTGCATTGTTGTGTCTAAATATGATATATCATGTGTCATAGTCTCAATATTTGGTGTAACAACACCTTAATGCTTTTTAAGACAATATTTTTTCTAAAACATGACATTATTCCATGCAACTTCATTGACGAGTGACAATTAAGTTTTTGAATAAGAATAGACATATTTCCTATATGCACACTTGTTATTTTTGGAAATATAGAATATTTGCAATCTTAAGCTCGTAGTCATGTGTTATGCTTTCTATATGTACTTACAAACTCTGTGTATTTAATGAGAAACTAGTGAGACTATTATATGTTTTAGCAAAAATTGTAAAAAGAGGTAGCCACTGTGCAGAAATTTTTAGTCTTTGCATCTCAGTGTTTACTTTATCAGATATGACAAAGTTCTTAGGTTCTAAATTATTGATAAGATACATTGATTTAATGTGTTTTAAATGTGAAAGTGCAATATAGATAAGGCCATGGTGCTTGACACTAATAGGATCAAATACCAATGTGTCCATTGTAAGTCATTGTGATCCATGTATTGTTCATGCACATGATATTTGTATTATAAATTATTCATGTATGGTAACTATTTATTTCTTAATGTAAAATTTCCTTGAAATTCTCATTATTGGAGTCAAGTTTCCAGGAATCTGGTCATTATAAAAGCCTTGCATGTTTTTGCATTGAAGTGTTCCAATTTTAATGTCATTGAATTATATCCAAATCATATCTAGTTATCCATGTGTATAGTGTTTAATAATCCCATCAACACCATTTATAAATCTGTCTTGTATATCATAGTTTCCACCAATCAATTCAACCAATATATTTTGTTTCAAGATAATTGTGTTAGGCAAGTAATTTTTCTAATTATTTGAAATGATTTCATCAGTGAAATTCACTTTTTGGTCAATACCATTCAATGTATAAGTTTCTTCTCTGAAGAGGGCAAACATTTTGGCATTGTGTTTTTTAACATCATCATTTTTGTGAAACAAGTATGGAAAATATGGGCCATAAGGAGGAGATCTATAACATGCAGTATTCATGTATTTGATGTCTAATAAAGTATGTTGACAAGTTTTGATGCAGTTTAGAATGGAAATAAAATGAATTTCAGTTTATCGAATGACTTGTTGCAATTAAAAGCACTTTACATTATCAATCCAAAAAGTGTATGGAGTTGTTTCTTTGTGCAACAATGGCTGCACAAAAACCCACCTATCTCAAATAGGCTATGTTTGGTAAAAGTCCCCAACAAATATAATGTCAATGTTTGCAAATGGTTTTGTGGGTGTATGCATGATTTGTCAAAGTCTTTTGTCTATATAACAAAAAATACAGCTTCTTAGTAAAGATATTTTATTAATAAGCAGTTGTAATCACCTAAAAGTGGTAATTGGATGCTAAGATCCTATTTTTATTTCTAGAAGTCAGATTCCATTAGAGAAACTTTATGAGAAGGATAAAGAAACTATGGAGGGCTCAAAGGGGAATACAAAAGTAGAACCTACATAGAAAGGATCCCTAGAAACAGCCTGCTTAAGTGATATCCCCTTGATTTTTTCTAACACTCCTCATATTTCAAAAATTTTAGATGTGGAGGTTTCAATGATTGGTTTGGAAAGAGGGAACAAGTCTTTGATTGGTAGATGTGTAGGGAAGCCACCTTCTTAGGAAGTTATTTTAAAATGGTCGCATAGAACCTATCCTACATTAAAAGCTCCTTCGCTCTTAATGTTATCAAATGGTTTTTTTATGCTTTTGTTTCAATCCTCGATGGATAGAGATTTTGTGTGGTTAAATGGGCCATGGTTTGTTAGTAAAAAGTGGGTGTTTTTGTGTACTTGGGCTCCTTTTTTGATCCAATTCCTTCAATTATCTTGAAAATCCTGATATGGGTTAGATTTTATAATCTTCCCTTAGCCTTGCATGATCTTAGTCTTCTCAAGCAGCTGGATAGTAAGTTGGGAGTCTATGTTTAAATTGATGAATCCATTGAGGCTAATTTGAGTTATGTCAGGGTGTGTGTAATAGTTGATTTATCCAAACCTCTTCATCATTCTATTCAGATTTCATCCTCCCATGGAGTGTGGACACAATTTATTAATTTTTAAGGACTTCCCTTTAGATGTTTCAAATGTAATTAAGGTAATCATGAGATTGCTTCATGCCCCAAAAAAGGTTCTAAAGGATCTCATGCAATGATCCTGAAGAAATGGGTCAGAAAGGTTGGTTGTTCAAATCAAGATTTGATTCACAATATGCAGCTCCCTTCAAAATCCACTTTTGTCGAGGTTCCATCTTTGGCAATTTTTTAGGAAGTTCAGGACAATCCTGAAAAGGGTGAGGTTTTTGCGACAATGGAAGGTTAGATCGATATGGAGGCAGGGTAAGCTTCCTCTCCCTTTCTGGAAGGGAAAATAGCTATTAAGATTACCAAAATAGAGGGTGTTGACAAAGTTTCTCCATTAACAAATTATTCCCAACAAAAGGAAGTTACTGAAGAGGATGGTGATGGTTGGGAGGAAGAAGAAGAAGAGCTGGTTAGTAGGGCATTTTTGGCTATAACTCAACATCTTAGTGATCTAATGACTCCTAACTAAGGCAAGAAAGGGAAAAGAGGTAGGAAAACAAAAGCAGAAAAGTTACAACTTGATGCTAAGAATTCTATTAATGGCAATACTCAATGGACAATAGAATATTTACTCTCCAGTAGGGGCAGAAGTTTGTTGGTAGTAAAAGGTTAATTCAATGGTTGGGCTCACTGTGTTTTTAAGCAATTTGTTGAATGGTTTCTATTTTTTGCCTTATAGTATGTTTAGATTTAAATATCAAGTTAGGTTCTAAGTTTTTTAGCTTTGGATCTTCTAAAAATTGATGAGGTTTTCTAGATTGGATTGTATTTGATTTGAATCTTGGTTTAAATTTTTTGGGAAAATGGGCCTCTTGTTGTGCCCCATAACCAGTTTAGGCTCTGGTTAAAAGATGAATCAATAAAAAAAGAATTTATATCAGATATTAAATATATATTATTATAAAGTATCATAATAATTGATATAAATATATTATAACTATTAATTTAATATAATATATTATATGTAGTATCATAATAGATATAGGTGTAATGTTATTATATATTAAATATTTTAATTTTAAATTATTTATTGAATAAGATAGTGCTAGTTATTAAACAGTCTACGATTACCATTTTTTTGTTTTAGTCACCTAATTATAGATCCACACGGCAAAATGAAGATCCACATGGCCAACATATCAACATTTGTCTTTAAACCATGTAGAGATTCATTTGCACTACCAATAAAAAATTGGAAGCATACACAAAGGATGTGAAGTGTTTTACATAATTGATAAAACAAAAGTGCTTTCATAGAATGCTATGCCTCTAGGATATCCACATAATCATTTCATTGATGGTGCTTTAAGGGTTTCCAATAAAATATGTTGAGCATATGTCAATCCTTGGACCGTCGAGGTTGTAGGGTATGCAAAAATTGTGCTCTCTGAAAATGCACTAGAGACATTTAAGCAAATGCAATTTGCAGAAGAGGTTTCATGAAATACTATGTTTTTAAGTCTTATGCACTTTTAGTAGAAGTATTTAGGCTGCGTTTTGTAAATTAGCAAGGGATAGGTGGTGCTTGTGCAATTGAATTTCTCATTTTTTATTACTACAACTAACCCATCATGGAATGTGACTGCAAGTGTTTTTTATTTTGATTTGCTTTATTTTTTAATATCTAAAATACAATACAATAGTCAATGCACTGAGAATTATGGAAAATCTATTATATATATAAGTATGCCCTTCAAGATTTTTTGTAGGAATTTGCTATAGCATATCCCTTGCGTAATAGGTGTGTAGCAAATATGATGCAAAGACATTTCCATGTAGGCCTGTAGAAAATACAATGCAATTTGATCTATGGTGTTGTAGAGAGCATCAAGTCTTCTACAAACGTTAGGCACTGGTTTGCCTCATTGAAGGCCATAGAGATGATTATGGTGATGGCTCCCCTGGCAAGGATTCAGTACATACCGAACATGAAAGCTATAAAGGTGCCATGACTTTGTTTACTATCGTACTCTAACATTATCATGGTGGACAAAAGATAATTGTCATCAATGCCAATCCCTAGCCAAAATCTAAATAAATAGACCCCTAGTCATCACCAACTTGGTTGTATTGCAAAGCTAATATTACTATAAAGGATGAATTTTTGTTTTTATTTTTTTGGTTTACACTTGAACTGCACCCATATCAAAGTACCAATTTTATTTTCTTTCATTTTTTTCTATTACATTGCATATATGTTAGATAACCTTTTCATTCAAGACAAGCTTTTTAGGTATTAAAGCTAGTTATGACCATTATAATGTGGATGCTCTTACTATACTTTAGGTTTTTTTCAAAGCCAATATCAAGCAAGTTATGATGCTAGTTATGTTAATTTTACCAACACAAACCTATCTAGGTTTGATCATGCACATAAATATGATCAATTCATTTTTATTTATGAAAGTTAAAGCCCTGATACATGATATATGAAGGAACTGCAGCCATACTTCAACTTGAAGCCTGGGCATGCACAAATCCACATAAGCCTTGAAAATCATGGATACATCTTATAAATTGACAATGATACAACTTTAGATAAGTGGAATGATAATCAAAATAGAGTAATAAATAGAGGAATGATAGGTTATTAAATACCAACCATTGCCATCGTATTGCTAAACACTGTCACACTACAACAAAAATATTTCTTTTCTTCATGTTTCAACTTTCTTTCGATGTCCAATAGACATGAAAATTATTTTTGAAATGACCCTAAGCTTTTACTGTCACTATAGAAAAATCCATGATTTTAATACAAAAAAATTGCATTTCCTCAGGTTAATGGTCACATCGCATGATTTTATCCAATCAAAAGCCATTAAATTATTTTATTTCCTATTTTTACAACACATATTTTCAACTCAAATGTTGAAAATATAACATCTAAAAAAGTTCTCAATGTTTATTTGATGCACGCTATCCAAGATAAAAGATTTAGTTTAATCAATTACAATAGATACTTGTTACACCCTATAACCACCCAACCTTACACGATAACTAGCCTGTGGGACTTGGAGATATTGAACCTAGGTGAAAGCTAGAAAATCACTCAATTCCCCCCACACAACCTCACCCTTGCACCCTTAAGTTAAAAGTGTTTACAAACACATTTAATTAGATGTTAATTTCTCAAGATTTTTATTAGTCCCTACCCTGCAGGTTACTATAGGAATTGTTTAAATGATTTTCTTATTGTAACCAATGAAAATATTTGAAATAACATAATATTTGATGCATTCCAAAATTTAACACCAAATATTAAGGAATATTCCATGCATGTTCTCATGGAATATTCTATTTACATTTATGAAATTATATAACTAAAAGACAAGTGTACATATATCTTGATAACATCATTGATATGTAACACGTAATTTATGCAAGTTGTTGAAACAAATATCCGCAAAAACAATTTAAATAATCATTGGATTATTAATATTATAAATCCTTAAAGAATAAAATATATTGAATATTCGGATGACTCTAACCATTTTTTTTCCCTAATATTATGCACCCTACTATTATGCCAATAAACTCTGTTGTGTCTGTGTCTGGGTTGTCGAGTGTAAATTGGCATTTCCATCTTTGAGTGAAATTCTTAGATAGTGGCGACCATTCAACAACTCTTTCAACATACATATAAATAAATAAACATAGAGGTACTTTCCCCTCCTTCATTTGACTTCAAAGCTTTTATTGTGCTTCATCTAATTTTAGGTGGATACCTACACACGGTAGCTTGACATGGAGACGTCCTCGCACCTTGAATTTATTTTTTCGTGTTATTCATCTTCACGTTCTACACAGTTACAGAGAATGACTGAGGTAACGTTGTATTATAGTTTATACACCCCTGTTATTTGTTTTCATCTTTTTTTCTTCTCTAATTTGTTCTTGGACAGATATTGGCTGCAAGGTTAGGGGTTTGCAAAATAAGTAAATGTTATGAGGTAACTATTAGATATTATCCTTTCCACCTGTGAATACGATCCTGGTTGGATGCAGGGCACCATTAAATTTTCTCTTCCCTTTCTCCCCTGCATTATACCCAATTATAAGAATAATAACCCTAAATTTACATTTAACACGTCATGGTTAGGGAACATTCGGCAGGGTCATTCAACACCACTTGCCTGAAAAAAGCTCCCTCTTCGGCTCCTTTGCCCCGTAATTCTTTGATACTTCTAAACCGTAAGCTTCACCTTTAATTTTTTATTATTGATTTTGTTTTGTAATAAAATGTTTACAGCATAGGTCTTTTATATAACCTTAGGCCTCCTATCCAATAGTTCTATTGGTCTATATTCTAGTTTCCATTTTTCACTCAGTTCACATGTTGTTGGTGTTTTCATTTCCTTGGCCATAAGATCCTTTGATCGACAACATCAGATCAATGGCCTTGCAGAGGAGCGGGTATCCCTTAAGAAGGAGAACAAGCCCCTTAAGAAGACCATGTGGACCTTAAAATAAGGGCTTCTTCATGAAGCTACCAAATAGAATGATAACAATCTCATCTCCATGCTTAGAGCTCTATTTGGTGGAACTAGTAAAGTCTTTTTTCTTGTTCTTTTTCTTTCTTAGTGCTTTATTAAGGTTTTCAATGAACTGGGAGTTTTCAGCTACATGGTCTATTATTTATGTAATGGGGTTTGAGTTTAGATGCACTTCAAAATTCTAAAATATTATAAGCAAAGTAAAAAGAAAAGGAATTATAATTACAAATCCATTACCAACGTGCCCAGATTACTAGAAAGGGGACATTGGTGATTGATTGTATCTTTTATCTGCCAATGTTCTTACACCCAAATGACTCTTTATGGCAAATTGCTTTTGAAAATGTGATAGGCAGGGTTACTGATGCATGGTCTATTTGTTTCTGAATTCCCAAAATCCTATCAGAGCGGTACATGATATGATTTTGATTTGGGGTTGGTGAGATTCATAGAAAAAATGCTATAACATGTTTATTAGAATGCTCGAGTTCAAAGTTTGGCTATGGAGAACTTTTCCACAGGTGGCATGTATCATTCGCTAGAGGTGAGGCAATGCTAGTGACCCAGATGTTACACCTAATCATAGGAGCAATCACCTGAGCTCTATGAATAGTAAATGCTCAATAGTATCACCTTTGTGTGCCTGGTAAAAAGGTTAAAATATAGATGTAGAGAAAGCTTGTAGAGATTCCATTTTTCCTTCAAAGGGCAAGTTATTTTTCCCACTTCTACAAAAATCTACTTATGTCTCTAGTTCTGACACCCAATCTAGTGTTTAAATGCATTGCAACCCTAAACATGGAAAGGTGCACATCCTTTGCATTACAAAATGTTTTAATCTACATGTTAAGGACATCTTTTTAAAGCCATTATTAATGTTGTTATTAGGACCACAATATTCTATAACTAAAAAAAATCATCGTCAAGCATTGCTCATATAATTCAGTACAAGATGAGAGACTCAAATAATTATGCTCTTGTAATAATGTAGTTTATAACAGACTCAACATTACAACATTCACCTACCAAATTGGATTGTGCATCAACATCAATTGCTTAGAGTAGAATTTATGCAGAAAGCACAAACTTCTAAATAACAAGGAGACAAATAAAGCAAATTTATGTCCATCATATAGTTCTGGAAAGAGTTTCATGCCAACCATATTTTGTTGGAGATTGTTTTTACACTTAGATATTCTCTACATCTGTACATATCCTTATCTAGATCTTGGCAACACTCAAGAAATTGGATGAATTTATGTGATGCATAGAATGCTCGGTTTTCCAATCTACGTGTATCTTCATGTAGCAATGCAAATTATTCTCCAGACCTTGGATGAATTCTAAGCCATAGATGATTTGCAAGCCATATAATACAACACTACATCTTAGGCATTTATTTTGAAATCATTCCTTTAGCAGTCACCCATGCCACACTTTAGAGACATTATTTATCAATTTACCTCACTTAATCTTTTTGTTTTTGGATGGATATGATTTATTCACACACTTGAAATTGTATTGTACCTGTCCCATTGAATGATTGCCTATCATCCATATACATTAATTTGATATTTAATTCTCTATAGGATGTCTACCTCCCAAAACAAATTCAAGTGTATTTAACCTCCAACCACCCAATAAAAATATTAAAGAGGTCATCCAAGATGATAGCTACCATGGGTGTATTCTTATCGTTCATTTGGTAGTGTTTGTCACTTGGTTTGTGATATTTGTAGAGTGCTCTAAAAGGTCTTTGAAACCTAGGTAACTAGATGAAAGGCAAGGTAAAACCACAACATTTGTATGTAAATTTACTTGCACAACTTCCCCCTCACAAATGGAAACAAATAGAGAAATTTCATTCTGAAATACTCGGTTCACAAATAGAGTGAAGGTTTATCCTATTGTTTGTTCACGTTGATAGAGTTCACTCTCCACTACTTCAAAACTATGTTGCATAGTATATTTGAAAACTTGTCTAGATAAATGATGCTTGCAAATTGTTAAGCACATGATTATACTGAGAGGGGGGGGAGGGGGGGTGAATCAGTATAACATAATCTTTTAATCTTTTCAAATTTAATCAACCACAACAACCATAAACATTCAAGATCTAGCAATTAATAACACAAGAGAATGCATGATTTAAATGGAAACACTTTCAGGAGAAAACCACAATAAAATATTGCTTTATATATATATATATATATATATAACTCTTTTACAATGTTTGCAGACACCAACCTAATAGAGACACCAATCCCCAAACCAAGCACCAACTCGATTAAAATGTGAGGAACCACCCATTGGAGACACCAATCCCCTTCGCCAAGCACCAACTCAGCCAATTTGTGAGCACCGAACCTTAGACTATGAGGCACCGACCCCAAGCCAAATCGATTCCACCGTCTATGATTGCTTCTTCAATAGAATGATGGCTTTGCTTCTCTTACACTTTCTCTCTCAATAATTTTCTTATATACTTTTTGCTCTCCTCTCTTTCACAATTCTCAAATAATATTCTTCAGTAAAATAAATCTACACTTCTTTTCTTAAGAGATATTCTATTTCATTTTTTGCTCTTCCTCTCTTCCTTCTCTTTCACACTTATATGATTTTCATTCAAATTGAATGCTTGTAATACTTCAATATCTCTTCTCACTTATATATCCTTTAAAGGACGTGTCCCATCCAAGAGGTACTTCTTCACCAAGAGATGTGACCGTTGACATTTCCATCGACATTTCCATTCACTTCCATCAACAATTTCATTCACTTTCAACAATAATTTTGTTCACTTCCGATAATAATTCCATTCACTTTTGGCAATAGTTCCAGTTGACATTTACGTATATATTCGTTACAATTCTTTTGACATCAATGACAACTATTCCAATAATTTCCCCCTTTGTCATCGATGAAAATCCCCATGAATTAGTATATGAACTCACCTTGTCTTCAATTCTCCCCCTTTAACATCAATGGCAAAGGGTTGTCCACCCTTCTCCCCTTGAGTTGATGCTTCCTCTCATAGTCACTAGATGAAAAAGATATTATTTTCTTATGTTGTCTTCGTTGCAATCTTGAATTTCTTTTATACCACTTATTGTAATATCTTCTTTTATTATTACCCTTCGTAACATCTTTCCACTGTGTACATCATATCTCTCTTGCTTCAACATGGTCTTCATTGCCATTTATTCTTGTGCTTTGTGCTCCATCATGGCCTCCCTGCCATTGCTCCTTGTGCCTTTTGCACAAGCACATATTACTCCTTTTAATTGTCTAGTTGATGCATCTGCTTCCAAACTTGCATGAATTCTCTTTTGAGTTTGGTTTGGGCATCCTCTTTCTTGTTTTGGTCTATAGGATTACTTTCACATTATCGCGCTATATGTCCATACTTATCGCACTTATAACATACAATATTTTTTAACAATGGAGTATATGAATTTCTACCTGAGAAACCATATGAATCTTTGAAACCATTCTAACCATGCTCATTCCTCTCATGTCTTTCACTTGTGCCATAGTTTCATGCATACTCATTTCTCACATGCCCATTCCTCATATCTACATTTCTTCCACTGTTACATGTGTATCCATTCTTCGCATGTCTCTTACACTTCTTTGCTCTATGACGAAAAATGTTACAATTAAAGCAATAGCCATAAAATGATCCTTGGTACCTGTCAAACTTTTTTGGCAAGAATGATCTTCTATCATGCTAATAGTTCTTTCCTTTCTCTTCTACTTGTGGAACTTCATTCTTTAGGGAAGTCTTCTCTTCTATCTTCATAGGATTAGAAATTTTAAAATCCTCCTTGGTAACCTTTTGTTCATCTTCATAGTCAAGACCTGACTTGTCAAATAGTGACCTCTAATGATCCAGAATCTCATTTAGACCCTCGATGCTCTTCTCAAATCCTAAGCTACTTGTCAATTTAGCATTCGCCTTTTCTAAATCCTTTCTCAAGGCAAAAAACACAACCTCTAGCTTCTCACATTCTTCCTTCTTTGCCTTCAGTTTGATTTTAGTCCCTTCCTTTATTTTCTTTGCCTCTTTGACTTGAACATTTAGACTCATGATGGCCATTTTTGACTCTCAAATTTTTTATAACTCTTCCTCTCTATCTTGATCATCTTCTTCGTATTTATGAATTTGTCACTTTTGTTTCCAATTCTCTTTCTTGAGCATTTTGTTTTCATTTAAGGCACTTAAGAGTTCTCCTTCGAGATCTACTTCTACTTCTCTAGATTTTGAATCACTCCAAGATTGTCCTCTAGTTATCTGGTCATCGCCATCCCAATCTTCTATACCCATGAACAAAACTTCACCTCCATCACTATCTGTAACACCTTCTTCAATCTCCTCACTTGAGCTACTAGCCCTTTTTGAACAAAGGCTTTTATTTTCTTTATCAGATCTCTTCTTTTTCTCATATTTCTCTGATTTGTATTTTTTCTTGCTCTTGTGATACTTACTTTCTTTCTCATCATGTTCCTCTTCATCATTACTACTCTCTTATTTTGAATGGGGACATTTATTTTCAAAGTTTCCTATTTTTCCACAATTGAAACACTTAAAAGGTAACTTACCTTTATATCTCCAAGATCCCTTTTTGAGATTTCTCATAAATAAGGCTTCTTCTTTATCTGACTCTTCACTGGTGCTATAGCTTGATTCATGTTTTTCCGTTTACACTTTCTTTGATACTTTGAAAGTTGCTTCATGTTTTGTTGGCTTTCTACTTCCATCCTCATTTCGTATGATGTGAGAATTCCATGTAATTCATCCATATTTAATGTGTCTAAGTCCTTCCTTTCTTCAATAGCTAAGACTTTCTATAGTCATATAAAATTCAAAAATTGGTAACTTGAGCATAGTTAATGGCACCCAATCCTTAGGTCCCTCTTACTTGCTCTCCTGACCCTCATAGGCATCTTTTCAGTGATCCCAGTCATCCATAGCCTTCTAGACTTGATCCCAACTGAGCGAGACCCCTTTTTCCATGACTAATCCATCACCTAGGTCCCGTTTGCTTGGGACAATAGCACCACACTAGGACTATAGCACTGGTCTCACTCCTGTCCACTTTTGGTGCTATTTTCCAAGTCCATTTATGGCCCTAATGATCAAATTCTTTTAGTTTACCATCTTTAACCTTGTCAGCCTAATGCAAGCATATTCAACCCATGACCAATAGATCCCAATAAAAGCCCATTTAAAGATGATTTGGAAAGGGTTGGAAAATATCACTAAGCAAGCAAGAATACAAGACTATTCAAACAATCTTCCCTATTCTCTGCATACAGCAAGCCAACACACTTATAAGCTCATTCAAATCCTTATACCAATCCCTAGCAACCTCAAGCACATCTAGTTTAACATTTTGCATCTTCATATACATAATTGCACAAAGCACATCAAGTGGGAGAACTTTATATGGCTTGATCCCTCTTCGAAGTATTGGTATATAGGTAGCATGCCCACACACATGGTGTGAAGCACATCCAGTGCATCTTACACACACTAACCCCTCCTCTTGCTCAAAATTGGTCAAAGCACAATGAAAGATAGGGTTTCAAGAGAGAATCTACTCTTTAGGGAGCTATACAAACTTCTAGCTACTAAAAATTTGTAGATAGGGTCACACATACATAACAAACAAAACTCATAAAGCTTAGATCCTCAAAACAACAATGATAAAGGTGGAATATAACATTGATGCCATTACTGTCTAGTTCTAGTGCTCCTATCCAATCACAAAATGAAGTTCGTATCTCAGTTTGTGATAGTGTCTCAGTCTTGCACAATGAATTTCAGTCTCTGTCTCAGTCAAATCAATCAATTTTTAGCTAAGTTTTGTTTTCTTCTCCTTATTACTATTTTTAGAAAAGTTTGAATTGAAATTAATTTATACAAATTCGTAGCTTAACTATTGTTTATTTATTTAATGATTTTGATACTCAGACCCTTTAACTAAATTAGGAATAATACACCAATATTTCTAAAAACTGTTAAATCATTTGGTGAACCTGACTTACTTCAAACATGCATGAAAACCCTATAAACCCTAGAGTTCAATTTCTACTGATGTCTCATATATTTTTCTTATTTTTTACTTGCATAATAAAATCATAAACTAGCTTTAAATTTTAAATTTTCATAGTAATTTTAAAATAAATTTATTTCAAACCCTAGTTACACATACTAGGTCCCAGTAATTTTCCAATCATTTTATGAATTTTTACTAACATATTTAAATAAAAAAATACATTCAAAATTCAAAATTCAATAGTAATTCTCTAAAAAAAAATCAAAACTCTAGTTGCATCTATTAGGTCTCATTAATTCACTAATTTTCTAATAAATTTCATATTTTTTACTTGCATATCTAACTCAAAAATTCACTTTCAATTTCAAAGTTTCATAGTAATTTTTCAAATAATTATCTTTAAAACCCTAGTTGTATGTACTAGCTCATATTTGCTTCTTGAGGTATCACCTTACATGATTGTGTGTTTTGTATCCTTTTTATGCAATTTTTAGTTAATTATTTTTAGGACTTTACATTTCCTATATTCAGTACTTTCATTTTCTAGCACTTTGTTTATTACAAATTATTGCAAAAACTTCAATCAAATTTCAAATTGTTTTCCTACTTTAACAATGACCCAATATACTGGTTTTGATGAAACCGATAAAAGGGAACTTCGAGAACTCTTAACTACACACCCTGACATGCAAGATGATATGATTAAATATTATAAGAACAATAAATAGTAAACAATGGTCAATCTTCCCAAACCACATAGCAACCAGTTTCAAATGACACTATGGGGGGAACTATGTCTCAACAACCCCCTATGGCAGCCCAACCTACCTCTACACCACTAACTACAACTAGTACATATTTGTCTCTTGATGTGGTAGCCCTTGTGCAAGAGATAAAATCTCTTCAATCCAAGGTGCTACATCTTGATCAAGGTGCCTCTAGACCTATGCAAGCTTTGGATTCTTTTACTCTATTGCATACACCATTGGCACGTCACATTGCTTCTACACCCTTGCCACAAGGTTTTGTTCAACCCAAGCTTACTCTATATGATGGCAAGGGTGATCTAGAGACACATTTGAGAGCTTTTCATGCAACATGCTTAGATTATGTACCAAATGACTGGCTACTTACCAAACTATTTCTATGAAGCCTAAAGGATTATGCTTTACAATGGTTCTATAGTCTCATGAATCAGTTGGTTAATGCATTCAATCCTTTAGCCAACACGTTCCTAGCTCATTTCAGCATTAACATTGGCGATAAGGGTTCATATGCTCAAGTCGTACAATAGAAACAAAGGTCAAATGAGCATCTCATAAATTATGTTCTTTGATATAATACTATTTTGGCTAAGATGACTAGTCCCATGGTCGATCAAGAGTTACAAGATCTCTTCAAATAGAGTCTTCTACTAGCTTTGCATGAATCAATCATGTTCAAAATATTCTCTTCATTGAATTATGTCACACACTCAATGAATGAGAAGTCAAACTAATTTCAATAGGCAAACTCAAGTACACAAGTACCTCAAACACAACAAACAAGAGTAACAACAAAGTCCCATACAAAGTTAAGGTCAATGATAAGAAGAGTCAGAATCAAACTATAGTTAATGCAGCTTCAGAGCCCCCTCAGCGAGTGGTTTTATCAGCACCTCCTCGACATACCTTTACCAATCTACTAGTTTCTCTAGCCAGAGTTTTATAATGGCTATTGGAATGTAACATCATATCTCTACCCCCTATTCAGGAAGTTGACCCAACAAAACCTCTTTCATAGGGATATGATCAACATGCATTTTAAAGTGAGTTTCACAAGGCACCAGGGCATACAATAAATAGATGCATTAGTTTGAGACACAAAATACAAGATTTAATAGATGACAATCATATTGATCTTGGCACTTCAGTTGAGCCTCCTTAGACCAAGCTAACACAGGATAAAACATTGAAAATCTTTTCATATCCTTTTTCACAACATTCCAAACAAGAGGCATGGGACACATCAGAGGTTCACCATGCATATCATGCACATCCGCCATCATATACATATGTGGCACCTTCAGTTGAGACACATCCTTTGAGCAACATGATTGGTGTAAATAATTCTAGAGTTCCAGCTAGACCTTCCATCTCCTTCTCAAAATAAAAGATCGTTGACGATGATACATATTATCATGCACTATTTATCAGAACTTTCATTCATAATCATCCTATTCATAGTGTTTTCATAGACAATGGATCTAGTGTGAACATGTGCACTATGACATTACTGCAACATTTGGGATATTCAAAGCAAGATATTACCATGATGGACATAGTTATCAGTGGATTCAGTGGGCACATATAGAGTTCATTGGGTGAGATCATACTTCCTTTACATGTTGGCCCAACACGCGCGGCCACATCATTCACTATAGTTCCCAGTGCAATAGTTTTTGATATGTTACTTGGTCAACCATTGATCTAAAAACTGAGTAGTACCTTATATAGCTCACAGATACATGAAATTCATTCATGCTAATCAAGTTGTTATAGGTGTTGGAGTTCCATATGAGTTACCACTCCCCACTTTATAGCCATCTTCTACTTTGTAGTCACTAGTTTCAGTTTTACCACCAATTATAGTACCTCCTCTAGTTTTGATTCAGATAGAGTTGAGGCCTCCATCACTAGCACAAAGAGTTCATACACCTCCATAGCTTTAGGATTCTAGATAACTTCCAACTACAGTGTTCACACCCATGGCAGTATCATTGAGATATCATACATCTACTCACAGAGCACATGTTTAGAGAGCTTCTCTTACTACCAAATGGGTCCCTAAGAGCCCTATAATTGCATCCACTTCTTAGAGTTATAGGGGGACCCGACACTTAAATTTTACTTCAGAGAATGTAGAGCACTTACAACATATACAACTTTTAGAGCCATAGTCTCAGCATTTCCATTATACTTCACGATCATGCACGATTCTTCTCCTAGATATAGGACACCATGATAGGGAGTCTCCCATGAGACTCATCAGTTAGTATCATCCTTTCCCAGCTTAGTTGTACATAGTTTATATTGCTTGATTCTACATAGCTCAAATATATTAAAAATTCAAAAATATTTTGATCATATGCATCATCTATGCTTTACATTTCTACTATCATGATAGACTTACATTTGTTGTTCTATGCTATTGTTTGTCAATTTGTCTACATTACCATACTTCACTTGATCTCTTTTGAGTGTGTGCAATGACATCTAACTCTTTGATGGCTTCACTCTACCCTTTGAGGGGGCATCCTATGTCTACATTGATATACATACCCACTGGAGGCATCTTCTATATGACTACACCATCCAAGTTATGTCATTCCAAAACCGCACACTCTAGTTATCATGTTAATGTACATTATTTACCAGCTTACATAGATTACTATATCGACATCTTACTAGTATATAACACTTGTGTATTTATTAGCATATACCTAATCTTGTACTAACATGTCTTGCATACTTTCCCTCTTACTTTGATTAGTTAGATGTGATTGTATTTCCAATTATTACATGCTTTCTTTTCTTGCTTAGCATAGCTAGATTGTTTGCATTTCTCAGTTCTTATTTTGTCTCTTGTATGTGCTTTAGGAGATTTTTAAATGTCCTTTGCTTATATTCATGTATGTGCCTTTAGACATTTTCCAATGTCCCTTGTCTATACTCTTCTATGTGATTGTGGCTTCCACACTAACCTTGTTTATCTCAATTGTATGTGTATGTAGCATTTAAACATGCTTTGTATGCTTGCTTTCTTGGCCCCTTGGCCACCCTTGTACGCTTCTTGCCTTGTGTGCTTGTTTGCTTATTTGTTTCTCATTGTTTGCAATGCCATGATCCACATCATGCATTTATCTTTATTTCTTGGATGCCATGATGAAAATCATGCTCCATCCTTCAAACTAACAACTAAACAAACTTTCATTTATAGTTCAGTACATTGCATATGTTATTACATTATTATATCCATCTAGGCATACCCCTGTTGATCTAACAATCTTTCAATTCAAATCATGCTATATCTTGAGATATTTTGTCAATTATTATTGTTATATCATGTATTTTTGTAGCATAACACACTTACAGGGCTCTTTCTTCTAAGGGCAGTCATTGCAGGTTCTTCATTCTTACCCTCATAAGAGGGGGCAACAAACATGGGTTGTCTAAGAGATCAGAGCTCCTAACAGTTGAAACAATAGTTTTTAGAACACCTAGAATAATAACCAGACATCAAACCAATCAAAATAGACCAAGCCAACAGTCAAGAATCCATAACATTCACCATATTTAGCCCAAGACAATAGCACCCAATTTGGACTATAGTGTCGATGCCACTAGTGTCCAATTTTGGCACTCTTGTCCAAACAACAAACAAACCAGACTTTCTAGAAGTAAGTAGAAAAGTAGTTTAGATATAGTTTTACACAGCCATAATAGTTCAAAATTAGCAATTTTTAGTACACTTTCACTCAGAGAATCTAGATATAGGGGGCATCATACGTGACATGATGGCTCTCACTTCCAATTTTAGATACAACAGTTGATATGACTTCTAGATCAGAATCCATGTTCTAGACATTAATGATTAGGGGCAATGTGTGCAACACATTTTTTTCTTTTCTTTATGATTTTAGCATTACCTAGGCATTTTTAGTAGTTGTGTGCCTTATTCCATCTACAAGTGGTTGGCATCATTTTGGAATGGCTTTCATACAAGCCTAACTTCTCAAGTTCCCAAGTTCTTGAGTGGCTTTCATCCAAACCTAGTGCACCAGTTCGGAGTGGATTCTATACAAGCCTAATCTCCATCTTTTAGAGTGGCCAAGAATGGCCTAGTTTATAGCATACATTCAACTATCCATGCCAACATTGTCATATCACAGTACATTCATGGGCTTCAGGGGCCATTTCATATTGGTATCAGTTCATAGCTTCAGTTTACATGGTAATGATGAGACCAAAGGACTAGTTAGCCTTTGTATTCTTGAGCCACCTATTCAGAGAGATTGGACACATAGTCCAAACATCGATTAACACATGCATGATCACCTAGCTTCACTTAGTGGGCAATGATGGAGCCAAAGGGTCAGCCTTTGTATTCTTGAGCCACTTTCGAGGAATTGAGCACTCAGCTTCGTTCATGATATTACTCTTGGTACAACATCATTCAACATTACTAAACATCACTCAACATCATAACAAGTTTTGTATTGGTCTGCATACTCGATGAGGTGTATTTGTTCATTTCTTTTCCTCTCTATCTTACCCAACTCTACATGTTCTTATTTTATTTATAGCATATCTAGTAAAAACTGATCTACTCTTTGTTTTTTTTTTGCAGTTTCACACTTCACAATGTGCTCTCTTTATGCACACCTAACATCACACAACTTCATGGGCTTCACCTTTACAGGTAAGTTTTGGTATGTTTTCTATTTTTTCTTTATCCTAGTATTTCACTTTGTTGCATTACTAAAATAAAGGGGGAGGGGAAATGTAGTCATATAAAATGCAAAATTTAGTAACTTGAGCGTGGCTAATGACACCCAATCCTTAGGTCCTTGCTTGCTCTCCTAACCCTCATAGGCATCTTTTCACTAATTCTCAGTCATTCATAGCCTTCAAGACTTGATCCTAGTTGAGCCAGACCCTTTTTTCCATGACTAATCCATCCCCCAGGTCTGGTTTGCTTAGGACAATAGCACCACACTAGGACTGTAGCATCGGTGCCA
Source organism: Torreya grandis (assembly GCA_037957365.1). Lineage (NCBI taxonomy): Eukaryota > Viridiplantae > Streptophyta > Pinopsida > Cupressales > Taxaceae > Torreya > Torreya grandis. The sequence continues at coordinate 733,050 of JARHVA010001417.1, read as the reverse complement.
CTCTTATCCGCTTTTGGTGCTATTGTCCAAGTCTATTTCTAGCCCTAACGGTCAAATTCTTCTAGTTTCTCATCCTTATCCTTGTTGGCCTAATGTGAGCATATTCAACCCATGACCAATAGATCCCTCTAAAATCTCATTCAAAGATCATTTGGAAAGGGTTAACAAATATCACTAAGCAAGCAAGAATACAAGCAAGGCTATTCAAACAATCTTCCTTATTCTCTGCATACATCTAACCAACACACTTACAAGCTCGTTAAAATCTTTATACCAATCCCTAGCCACCTCAAGCACATCCAATTTAGCATTTTGCATCTTCATATACACAATTGCATAAAGCACATCAAATAGAAGAACTACATATAGCTTGATCCCTCTTCGAAGTATTGGTATGTAGGTAGTGTGCCCACACACGGGGTGTGAAGCATGTCCAATGCATCTTACACACACTACCCCCCCCGCCCCCGTCTTGCTCAAAATTGGTCAAAGCATAATGGAAGATAGGGTTTAAAGAGAGAATCTGCTCTATAGGGAGCTATACAGACTTCTAACTGCCAAAACTTCATAGATAGGGTCACACAAACATAATGAACAAAACCCAAAAAGTTTAGATCCTCTGAACAACAGCGATAGAGGTGGACTATAGCATTGATGCCACTACTGTCTGGTTCCAACACTCCTATCCAATCACAAAATGAAGTTTAGATCTCAATTTGTGATAGTGTCTCAGTCTTGCACAGTGAATTCTAGCCTCTATCTCAGTCGAATCAATCAGTTTCCAGCTAAGTTTTATTTTCTTCTCCTTATTATTATTTTTAGAAAAGTTCAAATTGTAATTAATTTACACAAATCAGTAGCTTAATTATTGTATATTTATTTATTGATTTTACTACTCAGACCCTTTAACTAGATTAGGAATAATACACCAATATTCCCAAAAACTGTTAAATCACTTTCGCATCATACCTCATAGGAAGTGACCTTAGTACTTTCTATACTATCATTGGTTCCTCCATTTTCTCACCTAGCCCTTTGATGGTGTTGATTATCTCATCCACATAGAGAATATAGGCTGCAATGTTTTCTTCATCTTTCATCTTAAGACTTTCAAACTGCCTTGTATACATTTGAAGCTTCACCTTCTTGACCTTGTCATCACCTTCATAGATATTCTAAAGTTTATCTCATATATCTTTTGCTAACACATAATGCATTACTTTTACAAACTATGATTTTGATAAACCACACAAAATGGCATTCATTGCTTTTGCATTATTCTCACATGCCTTTTTTTCAGCCTGATCCATTGGCTGATTTGTTGGTGTTATGTACCCCATCACTACTAATAACCAAATATCAAACCCTAGATCCATAAGAGATGTTCTCATCCTTATACTCCAAAAAACATAATTTGTTCCATCAAACAATGGTGCTTTGTTTGTGGAGAAACCGTCCCGACCTTTATGACTAGCCATGTGTGCTTCCAGGATCTACCTTCCAATGGTTAGACTGATTCTAAAATAACTGATATGATACCAATTGTTAATCACAACCTTATACTAAGAGGGGAGGGGGGGGGGATGAATTAGTATAACACAATCTTTTAATCTTTTCAAATTTAATCAACCACAACAACCATAAACATTCAAGATATATCAATTATTAATACAAGAGAACACAAGATTTACGTGGAAACCCTTTCGAGAGAAAACCACAACAAAATATTGATTTTATATATATATATATATATATATATATATATATATATATATAGAACTCTTTTATAATGTTTGCAGGCACCAACCTACTAGAGACACCAATCCCCAAACCAAGCACCAACTCGATCAAATTGTGAGCACCCACCCACTGGAGACACTGATCCCCTTCGCCAAGCACCAACCTATCCAATTTGTGAACACCAACCCACATGAGCACCAACCCCTAGACTATGAGGCACCGACCCCAAGCCAAATCGATTCCACCGTCTGTGATTGCTTCTTCAATCGAATGATGGCTTTGCTTCTCTTACATTTTCTCTCTCAATAATTTTCTTATATACTTTCTGCTCTCCTTTCTTTCAAAATTCTCAAATAATATTTTTCATTAAAATAAATCTACCCTTCACACTTCTTTTCTTAAGAGATATTCTATTTCATTTTATGCTCTTTTTCTCTTCCTTCTCTCTCACACTTATATGATCTTATTTCAAATCGAATGTTTGTAATACTTCCACATCTCTTCTCCCTTATATATCGTTTAAGGGATGCGTCCCGTCCAAGAGGTACCTCTTCACCAAGATATTTGACCATTGACATTTTTGTTGACATTTCTGTTCACTTTCGTTGACATTTCCATTCACTTTCATCGACAATTCCGTTCACTTCCGAAAATAATTTCGTTCACTTTCGGCAATAATTTCGTTCACTTCTAGCAACAATTCCATTTGATATTTTTGTTCGTATCCGTTGCAATTCCTTTGACATCAATGATAATTATTCTAACTAGGCACATTCTGACAATATTCAGGTTCAATGAGTCACCTAATCCTAACAGTTTCCTCAATTTCTTTCTGGCAACGTGCAGGTCTAATAACTTAATATTACCCATGGATCTATAAACATTGATTAGAAATCTACCATTCAACAACTACATAACCTTCATCGTACTGACTGATCTCCCTAAAGGTTTATCTAAAGCTATTATGGCTGGTTCAACAACTTCCAAACCTCCATGGAGAAAGTATATTTATCTTGGATCATAGCTATCTCTTTCATCTCTGAGAGCAAGTAATAATATTTAGTAATCGCATCTTAGTGTCTTATAGCAATAGATCTATCACCAAATAACATCCTTAGGCAAGGTCTAGGAGATTATATATTATTGTATGAGGATGGACAATTTTCTCACTTTACTGGACCCAGATGGACCACAATGTCTCTCAATGATGTGAAGCACCTAGAATTACTCAAAGGTGTTCAACTATTGTTTTAATACATCATTATATCATTTCTTGTCAGGGGTTGCTTATGAATATATATATTTTCAATATCTTTGGAGATACTTGTTTGTTAGATGTTGGGAAATGGGATATCTTATATCAGTTAGATGTCAAATGAATTGAGGTGTGGACTAAAGTGAATTGAAGCTTGGATTGGAGGTTTCAATGAGACTATGGGGGTTGATTTCAAGAAATAGTGCAATCATAAATTTAATTATGATAGAAGAAATACAACATTATCTTGATGTTTCTATAGCCAATTGTTCTTTATGTACTTTATTGAATGTTGATATTTTTAGACTTTTGTTGATAAAAATATATTTTAAGAAATTTGAGGGATGGTATAGGCACTTCTAATTATTTGTTTGTTTTGTCTCTGCAACATAAATACTATTTATTATATGACACCTTTTTGCAACTATGATCTTGGCTATTCTAGATTTATTGCTCGAGGGGAATGGTGTTTTGAGCTAGCTACAAATTCATATGCAATTTAGAGCTCATTATTTATAATGTTTAGCTCTGGCATATTAGCTCTCTGTTTGAACTTTTCAAACTTTTATGTTATTCCCTCCACAATTGATGTCACTTTCAATGTTGTAGGGAATATGAAAGTGAGTGAGATGTATGGTTTTTAGTTTGCATCTGATTTCCTATAACTTGCGTGGCATTACAACCAAATTGCCACTATAAACAATAAACCAAATAGACCAGTGTGTCACATCAAAATTTGTTGACGACAAGTCAGTGGTAGCTTGATAGGTACACTCTATTTGATGGCACTTAAAATTCGAATGATGTATTCATGGTTTGAATAGTGCTTTACAAGTTGTACAACATTTTTTGTGCTTCATATAGCTATTTGAAATCTTGGACAAAAAAAAAAAATGATCTTCAATGGAATTTATAACAAATCAAATGGTTCTTTGATGAGCTAGGTAGATGTGGGTTTAAATGACATGAATGATGCTCTGCATGTTGATGTGGTAGCTTATCCAATGCCATATCCTCCCCACACCGTTTTAAGGCTAATAAAACAATACACAGTTCTTTTTATAAATTTAAAATTGGCATTTTTGTGTCCAAAGTGTTTCACATATAATGCATGTGATGTTTTGAGGGTGGCATTTTCTTTTCCGTATAATGGTTACAAAGTTGTTAGTGGCATCATTCTATTATTTATTAGTTTTTGTGTCTGGTTAACAAGATCATTATGATTTATTTATTAGTTATGAATAAATATTATTAACACTATACAACTTGATCACGTTGTTTGGTTAAGAGAGCTACCACCTATTAAACATGTCCACAAACTAGAATCAATTAATTCAATTCTTTGCAATTCAATATAAAATACTTACTAATAAGACTAGTTGCGTTGCAATTCTTATGCTTATAAATATTCAATTATAAACAATATTTAATGCTAAGGCAGGGACTTTGTATATGTATTAGTCACAAAAATCACTTCAATAATAATTAAAAATATCTACCAATAAAAAAATATCAATCATTTTATTCACCAAGATACACAATACATATTATTACCTTACAATTCACCAAAATACATAATACATATAATTACCTTACAATTCACCAAAATACACAATACATATAATTATTTTACTATAAAAATAATTTAAATATCGATTAAAAACATTTAACAATAAAAATCTCATAAAAATTAATATATTAAATATTTTTTTTACAAACAATTCTAATAATATATTTATCTTCTTAAATATTTTTTTTATATATATTTTTAATTAATAAAAATTATTTAAATAATAAATAAAAATATCCATCAATAATATAAAATTTAAAAAAAAAAAAAAAAAATTCCAGAAAAATTTAATATCAATCATTTTAATCACCAAAATACACACCACATATAATTCCCAGCACAGAGTTCATATATATATATCATAAATTTTTAACACCATACCTCCTACTCATTAACCATTCCACCCGCGGGCCACCTACCACAGTCTGCCCCACGCAGATTTGATTTCCTGCTGTAACCTCCGTACAAATTTCGAACAAAACAAACGAATCAGACCAACCTCTGGCAAAATGTACTCCTCCTTAACGATAGAACTCTTACCGACCTCGTGTTGAACAAAACTGAAAATTAAAATTTAACTCATCGAACCCTCCCGAGCAGAAATATAAATGAATTCGAAATCGGTAAAATATAGACACAGCCATTAAAAAAAGGCTGAAGATGATAGAGGCACTATGCCCGGATTGCAAGAAGCCAACAGAAGTAGCTTTGGACCGTGCTGCAGGAGACAGTGTGTGTGGGGAATGTGGGCTAGTCTTAGAAGCTCATTCTATTGACGAGACTTCTGAATGGAGAACTTTCGCAAATGAATCAGGAGACAACGACCCAGTTCGTGTGGGTGGCCCCTCAAATCCTCTGTTAACAGACGGAGGGCTCTCCACCGTTGTCTCAAAGCCCAATGGCAGCAGTGGGGATTTGCTCACTTCTACATTGGGTCGATGGCAGAACCGCGGTTCGAACCCGGACCGCTCTCTTATTATGGCCTTTAGAACCATTGCAACCATGGCAGAGAGGTAAATAAAAATAATTTTTTTTGGGTTTAATTTTTTTATTTGTTTATTTTCGGGTTTTTGTAGCAAAAGTTGGTTCATATATATATATATATATTTTTCCCCCTCTTTCCTCCTTCCGATGGGTGTTCAAAGTTTGAAGCTTAGAGCATGGAATTCACCGGGATATTAGTTCCCTAAAGTGTGTTAAATTTATTCTGAAAATTTGGTTAGTGTAATTTGAGTGGTTTTGTTTTTGTGGGTACTCAAAACACAAAGCTGAGAGGGCGAAATTCATTGGACTTTAAGTTCCTAAAAGAGTGTTTAGATGCCCAAGCACTCCCCATTGCTAGGTATTTATAATTTTTAATAAAATTCAATAATAAGAATTATTTATTTAATGGAAAATTTAGTCTCAAACTTTGGTTGGTGCAGTTTATATCATTAATTTTAGTGTGTACTTAAAATTTAAAGCTCAGAGGGTGAAATTCATTGGGATTTCAGCTCTGCAAAAGATTGTTTAGATTTCCAGATTCTTCCCGTTCTTAAGAATGGTTTTTTTTATATATATATATTTTTCGGAATTGTTAATGGGAGGTTTTTGGGTTCCCTCATCCATCTATTAATAATAATAAAAAACCATTACAAAGTAGAAACATGGCCTACACAAGACGCAGCAATTCAGCATGGCCATATAAGCAAAAAACTGAACCTAGACTACTCATCCAAACCTAAAGCACTAGGGCTGATAACCAAAGAGATCAACCACCTCTTACATGACAGAGGTGGGATTACAAAGGCAAATCAAACTAAACTAGGCTTACTAAGCCACTATTAATAAAGTACTTAAGTTATACTGCTGTTACCAACATGCTATATGACCACATCCCATACAAAGTTCAAAACAAAGACACAACAGACCAAAGCAATGAAATAGAGTCACCTAATGACAAGGTCGAGAGCAGCTAGAATGGAGAACAGGGTGGCTGTTCAATCCCACACTTTCTCAGCACGATCCCAACACCTTTGGAGTGAGATGGTCCTCCACCTGAATGACAATGACCATGCCTAGAGCTGCCACCCAACAAAGTCACAAACCTAACAAATATCATAAGTTCTTGCATTGCTTTCATGGCAGCCTCCATCATCTCACTTTCCATTTTATGAAAAGGAAAACCAGTTGAATGACAAAGGGCCAATAGGTCGCAAGTGGGAAAGCTTTCCCCTACTAAGAGCTTTCTTGACCTTAAAATTTGACATTTTTCAACAAAATCCACCAATATAAGGAATCCGCTCTCCAAATCCCTGAAAGACACCATTGACACGAAGCCATTACACTTTTCCCTAGAAACTAGTAGTGTTCTTTGTTGCATGACGTTGATAGAATTTGCATCAACCTCAAGTTCATTGCGAAACTTTCTCCTAACATAGTGCTCCACCACTGCCTTAGCAACTTCTTTGCCTTTGAGAAAGATCAAAAGATTGGAGACGAACATTGAAGCAATTTCAGAGTGTACATTGCTCCTCATTTCCAATTCAAGGTAACCTATACTCAAAATAGCTTTAATTGCATTTAAAACTTCCATACACTGGACAACAAAAACCTTGTTAACCTAAGTATCTAGGATTGGGATTGAAATCCCATTTGTCTTTTCTCCGCATAAATAAATAAATAAGGCTCCTTTTGAAGAAGAGCGAAGCAACGTTTGGATCAACAAAAGAGAATGAAATGAGTCTACACTATTTAGACCTGTGTGAAAATAGAAGACTATTGAAAGAAACAAGGTAGAGCTCATACGTATATGGTATTTACATCCCTTGCCACTGATTGCCATCGTCTCAATATGTCATTGGTGAATGGACTTCACATCCCTTGGCATGATTACTTTGCCATGAGTAAAATCCCTGTCGGATCTCCACAATAATCTTTAAGCCATGAAATTTAATAATCTCGCCCACTTTGGATGCAACCAATATTTCATAGTGATTGCTTGGGGCCCTTTGAAAATCAAAAAATATCTAGTTAAGAAGAAATAAGGGGAAAATGATTAGGAGTTTGGTTGGGAGTGTCCCCCAACCAATACTTCCTAAGACCTTGCCATCTATGGTTCACATTATCTACGGTCAAGTTCTCCGTCTAATTGATGTCGGCATTGGCCACATAGTCTGCGATTGAATTTGCTTCCCAATAACAGTGACGACATGACCAATCCTCAAGGTTAGATAACATACGCTAAACCTTTTTGAGAGTGTTTTCCAACTTCTAGCATTGTGACGTCTCTTCCAAATCGCATTAATTATTACCATGGAATCCTCTTCTATTATCACTTTAAAGATGCCACATTGATCAGTCAGTTGTAGTGCCAAGACCATTGCTTGGGCTTTCGCTTCATTCTTGGTTCCATCAATCAACCTCATGGAACCTGCCCTTATAAGGGAGTCCAAACAATCTATGATTGTATAACCCTCCCCGGAAGCTCCAGGGTTATGTCTTGCTGCTCCATCAAAGTTGCGTTTGAAGAAACTCGACAAAGGAGGTTCCCAATTCGAATTTTCACTTCGTTTCAACTTCTTTCGAATTACCCTTAACCATTAATGGGAGGTAGTGTCAAAAGACTCCACGCCTGGAGAAAATTCTTATTGATGCAGTTGTGGTTAGGGTTTCCAATTAAGAGATGCTTTAGACCATGCAACCTTCAGATTTTTACAACGAAACACACAATGCAATCAAAATGCAACAACTCAAATTTTTATTGATTTTAGTCTTAAGAAATGACGACACACACAATGACAACAACTGCACAATCTCAAATGAGATGCATTACAACATCAGATCCTCAACTCTCTGCTTGCTAACTCACACTCCTCGCAAGTTTAGCCATATCATAGAATAATCACTATGATCTATCCTTCAACTTTTCCCTCACCAAAAAGAGACCCTTTGCACAAGTGTAGGGGCATGCTTATAAAGGCGTAATACCTACCTACTTACATTGGCTTAGCAACCCACTAACAACATTAAATGCTTAACACAATTCTGATGATAATACATTGCAATAGAGCATATTACATAGGAACACAACTCGATGCACTATAACACATCATAGGTGATTTGTTATCCCCTTTTGCTATTCCAATGCAACCTATGTAAGAAGCAACGGTCATAAAGATGAGAACTAGCCCCTTATTGCCAAACGTTTGATCACCAAGACCATCAAATGTTTACATAGGCGATGCAGTTCAACTTATAGGTTTAAGAACCTCCTAAGAACATGTTGTCTTACCACATTCCTCATATATGTCATGAATCTTAACGTGCATTACTGCAAGGTTCTCAAATGGCTTTGGAATGTGTGGTAATGTTATACCAACTCTGAAAGCTTTGAGTTAATTGTATAGATGCTAGACTTGTTCCAGATTTCAATCTCATGCTTCTCCAAGACCTTTAGGTAACACTTTGATTCTTTTGCATTTGCAGAAAAGAACAAGATCATGTGGTGATTCCCTTGAATGCTATGATGTTCCAAAAGATACCGCAAACCTTTAGAAATGCCTCAAAAATCTCTGCACTAGTACACTTGATCAAAAGAACTGACAAACCCTCTTGGACAAAGTTTTACAAGCTTATTCAAACTAAGACAAACAATTGTGTGCATGAACAAACTTGCACACAACTTACAAACAAAGACTTATACGCAATCATAAACTTTGCGCAAAAATAGATTCAACTAACTTTCCTAATCTATCATATTTTTGGTTGATATAATATTACATGTGAACCTAGATACTCTTGCATCATACACCTCAGGAAATTAAAAGAAACATGAGCTCTCACCCTTGTGCATTTTGTTGATGATATTCCATGCTTTGCAGCTTATGATGCACTTATCCATGTTGCATCTTCAATGTCTCGGCCCTTCCACTTGACCAGATATTCTTTGTATTCTTTGTCACGTGTTCTAATCCCAATTCTTGTATCACTCCTTTATTCCACCTCTTTGTGCTCCTTTTTGGCATTTACACTCCAATCTACCTCTTTAGATTCTGAATCCAAATCTATGCTTCCACTATTTTGCCCTTCATGATGAGTACAAATCTGCCACATTGAAAATAGGCGAATGTCAATCACTTCAGGTAACTCGATCTCATACGGATTCTTTGCAAACTTTCGCAACACTCTACATGATTCAATCTTTTTCCACTTCAACTTATTATATGTGTTTTTTGGAAATCTCTTCTTCCTCAAGTGTGCTAAGACCATGTCTCCAACCTAATATTCTACTTCCCTTTTCTTCATGTATGCACACTGCTTATATTTCATAGTACTTTTCTACAATTATTCACGCATTTGCTTATGCACATCTCTCATATGCTCTGCAAAATCCTTTGCGTCGACACTTTTCCTTTGCTCACTTTTCCACTTGGACTTAACTCATACACAATCTGGAATGGTGTCTTTTTTGCACTCCTATTTATTGAATTGTTATATGCAAATTTATCTTACCCTAGAATATTATCTCATGTTCCTGGCTTACCTTCAATTAAACATTTCAATAGATTATCAAAACTTTTGTTGACTATATTAGTTTGTCCATTTGTCTGAGGATGATATGTTGAACTGAATTGCAACTTGGTGTTCAAATTTTTCCATAATTTCCTACAAATTTCACATCTCTATTTGATATTATGTTGAGCGGCAAATCATGCAACCTTACAATCTCCCTGAAAATTAAGTTAGCAATGTTTGTTGCATCACTAGTCTTCTTACAAATCACAAAATGTGCCATCTTTGAAAATCTATCAACTACTACAAATTTTGAGACATTTTCTCTCTACGTTCTAGGCAACCCTAAAACAAAATCTATATTTATATTTTGCCACGGTTTCTTTGAATAGGCAATGGTTGATACAACCTTGCATTTTGACTTTTCCCTTTGGCTAGCTGTCAAACTCTACACTCTTGAACAAATTTACGTACATTTGTGCTCATTTGCGGCCAAAAATAGTTTTACGCTAACTTTGCTAATGTCTTGTCATAACCAAATTGCCTTGCCAAACCTCCACTATGTTTCTCCTTAATCAAGTTTTCTTGCACTGACCCTCTAGTTATACACAATTACCTTCCTTTGAACAACAAACCTTCTTTAACAAAATAACCCAACCAAGGCATTCTCTGCCACTCATTGGTTCTTCACATGCATTCCATGCTTCTTGAAAATCTCATCATTTATGTATCGTTCCTTTATAAGATCAAATCCCATGGCTTCCACTCTCAATTCGTTCGATAATAGAACTATGTGGTTCAATGCATTTGCAACTTTATTTGACTTTTCACTCCTGTGTTTCAATAAAAATGTATACCTTTGTAGGAATTCAACCTACTTCATATGTCTTTGATTCAACTTGTTCTGACTATGTATGAATTGTAATGCTTGATGATCTATATACAAAACAAACTTTTTAGGCAATAGATAATGTCTCCACTTCTTGAGTGCTTGCACAATTGCATAGAACTCTTGATCATATATTGAAAACTTGCATTTCTCATCATTCAACTTCTCATTGAAATATGCGATAGGTTTTCCTTCTTGATTTAATATTGCACCTATTGCTACACTAGTAGCATCACGATATACTCGGAATACTTAACCAAAATTTGGCAATGCCAACACTGGCTGCTCAGTTATTTTCTTCTTCAACTGCTGGAAACTATGTTTTGCTTTTGATATCCAGACAAAATCCTTTCTATCTGTCTGCATTACTTTTGTAATCAATGCACATGTTCCACTGAAATTCTTAATGAACTTCTCGTAAAAACTTGATAATTCATGAAAATTACGTGCCTCAAATTTATTCTATGGTGACAACTAATCCAATATAGCTTGCACCTTCTTTGGATCCATTTTCAAACTTTCTTGGGAAATCACAAAGCCCAAGTATACCAATTCCTTTTGCATAAAATTGCATTACTTCAAATTCACAAGCAAATTTTTATCTCACAACTTCTCTAGCACTTTGCGGAAATGTCACAAGTGTTATTCTTTTGGCATACTTAAAATCAATATGTCATTAAGAAACATAGTGACAGACTTACTTGAAAACGGCTTAAGAACTTCATTCATCAGTCTCTTGAATGTACTTGGTGCATTAGTTAACCCAATTGACATAACCAAACACTGATGTAGTCCTTGTGTCTTGAATGTTGTTTTCCATTCATCACCTCTCTTACGAGAATTTGGTGATATCCACTCTTCAAGTCAATCTTTGTGTAGTATCTTGCTCCACTTAAGCAATCCATCAGATTGCCCATACGTGGCAATGTAAACATGTATTTTATGGTTATCTTGTTAATGTCTCTAGTATCAATGCATATTCTCCACTCCCCATTCTTCTTAGGTGTTAATACTACTGGTACTGCACATGGGTTTAAAATTTCTCTCATCAACCCTTTATCCAACAACTCCTGTATTTGCCTTTGAACCTTTGCATTCTCTTTCGATATCAACATATATGCCGCTTTATTTGGTAAACTATATCTTAAGAGTTAGATCCATGTAGTGATCAATACTCCCTCATTTGTGGCAATCCATTTGGTAGATTGTTTAAAACAATCTCCGCAAATTCACTTATCATCTCCTTCACCTCATGCGGAAGTCCTCATGCGGAAGTGATTCTCTCTCCTTTAGTTGTGCTCACAACTTGTGTGGGCTTAGGGATTACTGCCAATCATAATTCTTCCTTCATCTCTTTCATAAATTGCTTTCATGAAATCATCAAAACCTTTGTACTAGTTTCCACTTCTTCACTTTTATCCTTCAAAGGATACGAAGTATGTGTCTCTCGATCTTTCATCAGTTTGTGTGTATTTGCACGACCATCATGTTGCACCTTATGATCAAAATACCAAGGCCTTCCAAGCAAGATATGACAAACATCCATGGGCGTTATGTCACACATGACTTCATCCTTACATGCATAAATTTGAAAACTTACTAGGTATTGTTCATTTACTAAAACCTGATGTCCCTTCAATTACCATGAAATATTATATGGACTTGAATGCACAATTCTTTTTAGACCAAGCTTATCTACCATCTCTTTCAAAATAATATTATTTGTACTATCACTATCAACAATAAATTCGTAGTACTTACCTCTAGACTTACAATTGGTTTGAACAAATGCTTTCTTTGTGCAAGACTATTCTCCTTTTTCGCAGACTTCAACAATACCTTCTTCATCACGAGAGTTTCTCTAATTTATGGTTCATCTATATGGTGAATAGACACAACACTTTCCTCATCAGCTTGTGTGATGTGAACATTCGCATCAGTTCTCTTACCACCTTCATTATGTATATGCAGACACTCAAATGGTTTATGTCCAATCTCACATCTAAAACACATACCATGGAATTCACGTCCTCTACCTTGTCCATATGATCCTTTACTTCTGAAATTTCCTCTACCTCTTTGAGTACTAGCATCATTGTGTTGCGAAATACTTGCCTCGCCCTCTTGCACAAAATAACCTTTCCTCTTCTACTTCCTTTTCCACGTACATGCGTGAACTTTCCTTTTCCTCCCACTATTCCTTATTGTTTATGTGATAACTTTTCTTCGCCTTTAGTGCACACTGATAGGCGTCTTCAACAAACTGCAATTTGATCATACCAAACTTATCCTTAATTGCAATGTGCAACCCATTTACATACCTTGAGATCTTCTTGGCATCATCTTCTACATGACCCACTTTAATGGTAAGTCTATAGAACTCTTTAGTATAATCGTTTACACTCATCTCTCTTTGTCGTAAGTTTTGTATCTTCTTGAACAAACTCATGTTATAATCCGCATAAAGGAATTTAGCCTTCAACATCGCGATGAATTTATTCCAAGTCTTAATCTTATCTTTGCCTTTGTGCAATCTTTTAGGTTGAACATGCTCCCATTGTAAGGATGCACAACCTTTCAACTTTGCGCCAACGGACTTAACTTACTTGGGATCTTCCATACACTAATACTCGAAATACTTTTCCAACTTGGTGATGTAGTCAATGAGCTCTTCAAGTTTCAAACTTCCATAATAACTTCCAAGATCTAGCTTTGGTTTTACTAGTCATTCTCGCAACTCGCAAGAATTGAACATCAAGTTCATCAACCTCTTCCTTTATGCCTTGGTCCTCAGGGGCTTCTTCAACGACTTCAATATCGCTTTCATCATCCATTGCCACAACACTTTGGCGTTGTGTTGTCACCATAGCCTCTAATCGGGCTTGCATGTCTCTCATCAATCCCACTAGATTTTCAAGTCTTGGTGTTCTAGCCGCTCTTGGCCTTCTACCACCTAAACCTCTTTGTGTCATTTCCTTAGAAATCAAACTCCTTTAAAGATCTTGATTCTCCTTTCTACACCTTCTACCCAAATGATCTTGCTGGAAGATGTTTGCAGTTAGTTTGTACCCACACTCACAAATGCGGAAAACAACAATAACCTACAAGGACCAAAAACCTTGCTCTGATACCAAATGATGCAATCACAGTTAGGGTTCTCAATTAAGAGATACATTAGACCACACAACATTTAAAATTACACAACGGAACACACAATGCAATTAAAATGCAACAACTACTACTTAGATCTCTATTGATTTCAATCTTAGGAAATTACAATGGCACACACAATGACGATAATAGTGCAATCTCAAATGAGATGCATTACAACATAAGATCCTCAGATCTCTGCTTGCTAACTCAGAGTCTATTCAGTTTTGAGCTATATCACAAAATAATCACTATGATCTATCCTTCAGCGTTTCCCCCACCAGAAAGAGACCCTTTGCACGAGTGGAGGGGCATGCTTATAAAAGCATAAAACCTAGCTACTTGCATTAAGTGCTTAGCAACCCACTAACAACATTAAATGCTTAACACAGTCTCAATGATAATACATCACAATAGAGCATGTTACATAGTAACACAACTAGATGCACTATAACTCATCACAAGCAACGTGTTATCCCCTTTTGCTATTCCAATGCAACCTACCCAACAAGCAATGGTTAGAAGGATGAGAATTAGACCCTTTTTACCAACCATTAGATAACCAAGACCATCAAATGTCTCTATAAGTGATGTAGTTCAACTGATAGGTTTAAGAACCTCCAAAGAATATGTTGTCTTATCGCAATCCTCATTTCTGTCATAAATCTTACTGCGCATTACTGCAAGTTTCCCAAATGGCTCTGCAATGTGCAATAATGTTATATCAACTTTGAAAGCTCTAAGTTAACTGTAGTGATGCTAGACCTATCTTTGATGTCAATCTCATGCTCCAATCTTTCTTCAAGTTATCATAGTACTCTTGTGGCCTCCAAGACCTTTAGGCAACACTAGAACTAGACTATGCGGTGACTCCCTTGAATGCTTTGATGTTCTAGAAGATATCGTAGACCTATAGAAATGCCTCACAAATCTCTGCATTGGTACGCTTAATCAAAAGACCTAACCAACCCTCTTGTGCAAAACTTCAAAAGCTTATTCAAACTAAGACACTGATTTTGCACATCCATAGACTTGCACAAAACTTACAAACAAAGATTTAAATGCAATAGAAACTTGCACAAAACTAAACTTAGCTAACTTTCCTAATCTAACATATCTTTGGTTGATACAGAACTACATGTGAACCTGGATGGTCCTGCATCACTTATCCCAAGATGTGAGAATATTACTTCCCTTCAAACCCTGAGCTGAAACTACCTCCAAGATTGCCACTTCAATCATTTGAATTACGTCTTCCACCGGAATTGCTTTATCTAGAAATAGTCTCCTACTCTTCTCCTGCCATACATTCCATATGAAGATGGAGGAATTGAATTTCAATAAATTAGAGAAATTTGTGTTTGGGAAGATTGATGGCCAAGATTGGAAGAGCTGCAACAAGGTTGCTGGGGTCACCCAAGACCAATTGAGTTTAAAACATAATTATGACCAACACCTTACAACAAAGGGACAATGCAGGTTGACGTGATTTTGCAGATTCTTCTTCTTGGAAGCACATGGGACATTGAGATGGGCTCACCTATCTCATTTTACGAAGTTTATCTTGAGTTTAAATTCTGTTTTGGATTGCTAACCATGCAAAAACTCCAACTTTAGTTAGGCATGCCTTGCTCCCACAATGTTCTTTAGTCCAATCCAAGTTTGGGTGGGCCTTAGAGGCCATCAGGTAGCCAAGACTAACTTTATATTCCCCTGACTTTGCTCCAAGCTACCTTATCATATCATTCCTTGGACATGAGCTGACTCTTCTTTTTTCCAAAATGTTTGAGAGGTTGTCTTTTTGTTCTTGAGGAAGGGGCGCCATTGATTTGTTCCTCCATTGCATTGATTCTATCCCTTGGTCCATTCTTCGCTCCATGTAGTTTCTAACTTTCTTTCCCCAAGTGATTGAGAGGATGGCCATTGATTCCAGCACCTCATTATAACTCTTCACTAGTTTGTGGCTGCTCCATGAGTCTTCCCAAAAATTTGTTGACTCCCCATTTTTGATTTCCATGAGATATTAGAGGTAATAATAGGTCTATATATCATCATGAATTTCCAGATATGAGATCCTTTAGGAGGATTGAACATGGTGAAATTTATGTTTGGAAAATCTGAATCCAAATATTTCTTTTGAAGAAGTTGGCATCATTTGACTTGGGTTTGAGAGTACATGCCCCAAACTAATTTTTTTTCCAAGTGCTTGATTTTGTAGTTCCAGGTCTTTAATTCCTTGTCCCAATTTAGGATATTCGGTTTTAGAGGTACAAACCTTGTCCCAATTTAGGAGAGGGATTTTTTCTTTTCCTTAGTGCTCTGCCACAAGAAGTTCCTCATTGTCTTCTTGAAGTTGTCGACATTATATAAATTGGAAGTGCACTTAGCATTGATTTGATCAAAGTGATTCTTCTTGCAGGAGTAAGCCACTTCCCTTTCGAAGAGTTGAGCCTTGATTGAAAAGACTCCACTAACTTTTTCCATAAATTTGCTTTACAAGCTCCAGCAAAAGGAGGGATGCCAATTTACTTGCTTGGCAAAGTTTCCACCTTAAATCCCAAGGTTTTGGTCACTCTATCCTGTATTGAAGTGGGTTATTAATGAAAAAGACTCCAGATTTCTCCTCATTAATCAACTGACCTAATGCTTCCACATGTCATAAAGAATCTTTTTGATAGCAGTAGCGTCCCTTCTTTTTGCTTCCCTAAATAAGATAGTATCATCAACAAACTGTTGATAGGTAAAAGGATCCATCTCTTCAGTTGCCTTAATCCCTTGAATGGAAATTTGAGACCTTGCAACACTTAAAGACCTACCAAGGTCATTGGCCTGAATAATGAATAAAAAAGGAGAGGGGATCTACCTGTCTGAGTCCTTTTGTGGGTTCGAAAAAACCAGTGGGGCTGCCGTTCACTAGTACTGAGTATCTTGGGCTTGTGTTACAATTGAAGATCCATTCTCCCCAGTGTTTCCCAAATCCAAATTTCTCAAGGTTTTTCATTAAAAACCTCCAATTTACCCTTATCGTAAGTGTTGCCAATGTCTGTTTTAATAATCACAACTTTTTTCTTGCTCTAAACTAGGGAGTGAATAATCTCACGAGTAATTACTACTCCCTCAGTGATCAGTTTGCTCGGAACGGAGCCACTTTGTTCAGGGGAGATAATGTTAGACAAAATATGCTTGAACCTTCGTGTTATGACTTTCAAAATGATTTTGTAGATTGTATTGCAAAATGAGATGGGTTTGAAATAGCAAAGGTTGAAGGAGCATCTACTTTTGGAAAAGAGTAATAAAAGTACAATTGAAGTCCAAAAGAATTTTCTTGGACTTCCTTGATTCCTCCACAACTCTTTGTACACAAGTCCCTGTAATTAAATTACGTAGATAAAGCCGAGTCACAACAATGGATCACAATATAAATGTCAAGAGCAGAAGAACAACAACAACTCACAATAATAAGAGCAAAAGAGAACAAATCCACATGATATGATTGATAGCAGAGCAGAATTTTGGAAATATGTTACTGAGTCACTTCGAGGGGGCAACCTCTACAACTTTGCAACAAGAACAAAATTCGTAATATTATCTTCCAATACTAACCACTATCTCCTATATATACCCTACTAAGGCTATGGATACTCCATAGGTTGATGCACTTACCAATATGAAGATATAGAAATTATCATATGACTAAGTAAAAGGTTATGCTAGCCACAAGTCAACTGCACACATATCCCGACACATGCTAATGGTTAAAGGTGTAGCATGCCCCTCCGCTTCAAGCCAACGTTCTCTTCAACGTTGACAATTGTTGGATGCCTTTGCAAGAACGCTTCATATTTCGCCTCCTCATTGGCCTTATTTTTCCACTCAATCAAATACTCTATAATCACTCTTGTCTGCAACTTCTTAGTGTGTGTTTGGAGGATTTGCTTAGGTTTTAGAATGATTCTACCCACCTCATCAAGCTCTGGTAACATTGTTTGGACTGAAACTTTTTGTCCAATGATTTTGTTCAAGCAGGAAACATGGAATACTATATGTATTTTTGTTAATGGCGGTAACTCTAGTTTGTATGCCACACTATCGGTCTTCTGCAAAACCTAAAATGGATGTAATACTTATGTGACAACTTGTTATCCTTTGTCTATTGTTTCAAGGACATTTGCTTATATGATTGTAATTTCACAAAAACTCAATCTCCTACTTCAAAATGTCATTTAGTGCAGTATTGGTCAGCTTGTTGCTTTATTCGGTTATGTGCCATTGCCAAGTTCTCTCTAAGACTAGAGATTACCTCTCGCTGGTGTTAAATGCATTCTTCGATTGCCCCAAACCTTTGGTTGAACCCTTGAGGAGGAGGTGATGGATAGTGGATGGTACCCATACAATGCCAGAAATGGAGACATCATGGATGAGGTATGGGAAGAAGTGTTATACCATCATGCTGCTAGTGGCAGCCATCGAATCCATCTCTCTCGTTTATTCAAAGCAAAACAACGGAGATAACCCTCCAAGCACTTGTTGACCACCTCGGTTTGTCTATTAGATTGGGGATGATATGATGAGCTATGAGCCAATTGAGTATGCAAACATGAGAATAA
Organism: Torreya grandis; assembly: GCA_037957365.1. Lineage (NCBI taxonomy): Eukaryota > Viridiplantae > Streptophyta > Pinopsida > Cupressales > Taxaceae > Torreya > Torreya grandis. The sequence continues at coordinate 714,346 of JARHVA010001417.1, read as the reverse complement.
CTTAGTCAAAAAATTACTTGTAAATATGTGATCATGATCACTTACCATGACCTTTGGGGGTTCCATGTAGTTTCTGAATTGTATCCATAAAAGTTGATGGTATTGTACTTGTTACAAATGGATGTGACAAGACACAAAAAATGGGCATATTTGATGAGTCTATCCATGACAACCATGATGACATTTTTCCCTTCAGACTTGGGCAACCTTGTGATGAAATCTATGGAAACTTCTTTCCACTTCTGGCTAGGAATATATATTGGTTATATAAGACTCGGGGTCGTAATAGTTTCACCTTTGTTTTGTTGACACACCATACATTTTGCCACAAATTTTTGGACTTCCCCTTTGAGCCGGTCTCAAAAGAAAGTCTTTCTTGATTCTATGATAAGTCTTCAAGAAGCCCAAGTACCCACCTACTTGAAGCATGGAGCTCTGCAAGAATCTTATGCTTTAGGGTTGAGTTCTTGCACATGTATAGCCAGTTCTTGTACCATAGAGTGTTCCCCTTCCATACAATTTTGTTTGCCATGCTCAGATACTTTTGGAGCTTCTAAATGAAATTATGTGTATTTGCGTCATTCTCTCGATTTTGCCGCCTCCACCCAATCTATTTGTTAAAATTATTGTAGATTATCTCAAAGTCATATCCCAACATCTTCATGACCCATTTTTGTTGTTCTTAAGACAACCTCTATCCTAAAAAGTAGTTTGATTATCATGATCTGTCTTCTGGTTTCCATTGTTTGACTGCATGAAGGATAGCCGTCATTCCTTCTCATAAATTGGCTTCAATAAATTCTTACCTTTGAGTTGGCGACTCTCAAATGCAACATATTGTCCCTCTTGCATGCGTACCACTTTCGTGCCATACCCCAAAGCATCACATTCAACAATGAATGTTCTAGAAAAGTTTGAGGTAGCTAGAATTGGAGTGGTGCACATGGCCTCTTTCAGCGTCTAAAATGGCTTGGTGGTTGCCTCATTCCAATGGAAGGAGTCCACCTTTAGTAAAGTTGTGAGTGGTGCTATTATGCTGCCATAATTTTTTACAAATCGGTTATAGTAACCTGTGAGCCCTAAAAAGCCCCATAGGTTCTTGAGGGTTCTAGGCACTTTCCATTCGATCATGGCCTTGATGTTGTGATGGTCCACCTTTATGCCTTCATGGGAAACAATGTGACCCAAATACTCCACCTCTTTGACTCCAAAAGCACCCTTGGAAGGCTTGGCGTAAAGTTGATGCTATTCCAGAGTTTCTAGAACCCAATTCACATGCTACAAATTGTATACATAATATTTTTCACTTTTATCATTTACCAACACTTTCTCTTGCAACAACCTGTCGAGTTTCAATTTACTTGACTGCATGCCTTAAAGGGTACACCGGTAAAGGGGTGGGTAGTTCTGGTGCTTTGTGAGAGATATTGTTGCTCATCTATCATTCCTATATCCATTCTAGCTTCCGTAGACTTGATCCTCTAAGTTATCTCCTTCCATCTTACACCCTCCAGTTATATCAGGGCTTATATTTCCTACTACATTGGCTCGACCTGATGTAGTCTTATTTGGCATCTGTCGCTTCCCTACTACATTGATTTGATCGATGCAGTTCAGAACTGTCGGTGTAACCTTCGCAACTATATCGGCCTAATTGACATGGTTCAAGGTCGGTCGTCCCGTTTCAAACTACATCGAGCTGGGCGGTGGTGACGTTTTGACTTTCAATATGGATTAAGATCATTGGCCACTATAAATACAAGTCATCATTTTATTCCAAGAGAGAGACATTCATTTCGATTGTTATTGCTTGCACCTCTGCCCTAGATCTACATTTGGAGGAGTTACTTCTTAGGATCTTGTCTTGAAGGAGAGCTTGTCTTGTCGAGTCTTGGATGCATTAGGAGTCCTTTTAGTCTAGAGCTTGATTCAACCTTTGAGATCCTTACAACCACAACAATCTCTTGCAAAACACCATTGGCCAAGGGGAGATTGAGGTTTGACAGGTTATTTTTAAGGTAAGTATATTCTAACCCTAGGTCTTTCATGTAGTAGATAGAAGTTGCATAATTGCTTGGATAGTGAATGCATATTTCATTGTTTAAGCTTTCTCTACATTTATACTTAGTGTGGCTTTAGGACTGTTTGAACTTGCCATCTTTCTATTTTAGGTAGCCTAGGTCTCCATTTGCCTACCATGGCTCCTTACTCATTTTGATATGTTTCTGGCCTTTCCTCTTACATTGCTTGTTTGCAATATTAGACTACTTACAAATAGAGATCTAGTTAGATCAATTGCATGGTGTTATTGGCCTAAAGGCTTTGGAACCCTTTCTTTTGACATTGTGTTGTAGGTACTCTTCTTGTTAATTTCGTGGATCCATTTGGTCACATCTTGAATTATTATCATTGGGCTCTTTTTGATTAACTTTCTTTGATTCTGGATATTTTAAGATAGGATAGTTGCAGGTTGATCCTAGCCCATTGCATACATTCTAGTGAACTCGACGTGAAGCTAACCATTGCCTTCACCTCTTTATGCAACTATATCGAACATATCGATACATTTTTTGTATTAATTTTCTTTTCAACAAGCTGCATCGAATAAATCGATACAGTTATGTCGCAATTTTGTTTCCTAGCCAATTGTGTCGAACATATTGATACAATTCTATATTTACATCCTTTGCAACGAATGGTATCAAACAAATCGATACCGTTCAATCTTTGCATTTTTTTCAAACAACTTGATACAGGTCTGAGACAACTTTTAGTGTTTTCCAGCCAACTATACTTGCCAAACGTGATACAACTTCAATTTCAAAATCTTATTTAGAAAATTGCATCGATCTACTTGATACAGTTTTATCTCCGTTACCCTGTCATCAATCCCTTATTTAGAAAACTGCATCGAACAAGGTTATGAGATCATCAACAATAAGCTTTTTATTTTGGATAGCCAACCAAGAATTAACTTCTTATTCCATATTTTCTTCCAAGGAAAACCATTAGGGGTAGCACCAACAACCACTTTATAACCCGTTTTAACTGTAAAATGACCATCCAAAGATTCTTCTCATATGAGCTCATCCTCTACAGAAGATCTGCTAACAAAGAAACTTTTCAGAAGAATATTAAGATCATAAATGATCTTAGCATGGTCAACATTGGCATCTTCCATGTTTAAAACTAACCATTCTCTTTTAACCCTACTATTAAAGGTGTAATCCTACGATTTATTTCCATATTTCATTTTTATACCATCACAAATTTCATTCCAAGGAGCAACCTCTTGAAGGGGCTAGTTAAGAAGCCACTTGTCTTCTCAAAACTGAACTGTATCTCCTCTTCCTATTTTCCATCTAGAACCTTTCCATAAAATATTTTTGCATTTGATCAACCAATTCCAAAAACAAGATCCTTGAGGAAGATACTCACCATGTAACCAACCCACACTATCCCAACCAATCATATATTTTACCTTAAGCGCCTCAGTGCATAAATTTCTCTCTTCAAGGAATCTCCAACTTAATTTAGACATTAAAGCTCTATTCATTGGTCTGACCTTCCGAATTCCCAACCCTCCTTGGTTTATACGACAACAAACGTTATCCCACGCCACCAAAGAAAATCTGTTTCATTAGTACCAGAGAATAAAAAGATTTTTTGAATCTTCTCAAAATTTTCCACAATAGTCTTCAAAACTTTGAAAAGGGACATAAGGTAAATAGACAAATTTTGAAGAGTGCTTTTTATCAACAACAATTTCCCAGCATGAGATAGCAATGTACCTTTCCATCTTGCTAATTTCCTTTGAAATTTGTCCAATAAGGAATTCCAAGTTTCCATATGTATCTTATCAAGCAACAATGACATCCCGAGATAGGATGAAGGGAGATTTTTCACTTTACATCCAAGAATGTTAGCAATCTTATGCTGTTGCACAAAAGGAGTATTCACAAAGAAGAACAGGGTTTTATCCAAATTAATTTTTTGGCTAGATGCAACTACATATTCCTTTAGAAGGTTTTTTAAAACCTTAGCCTCTTTAACTGAAGCATGATCTAGGACAATTGTGTCATCCACAAATTGTTGGTGGTATATAGGATCAACACTTGTTGTCGGTCTAACCCCTTTTGAACTTCCATTAGAGATGATTGAAGATAAAGATCTACTTAACGACTCAACAAAAATAATAAAAAGAAAATGAGATAAAGGGTCTCCTTGTCTAATATCACACTCAATAGGAAAGAAACCAATCAGATAACCTTTAATGAGAATAGAAAACATAGCTGTGGAAATACAAATACTTATCAGCTTTTGAATTCAAAATTAAAACCAAACCTTTCTAGAATTTTGTGAAGGAAATTCCATGAAACCCTATCATAGGCTTTGTTCATGTCAAGCTTCAAAATCATTGCTTCTTTATTCCCTTTTCCCATAGAATGATCATTTCATGAACTAAAATTATCCCATCTTGAATTTGTCTACCAATAATGATTCCACTTTGCTGACAAGAAATGATGGAGGGAAGAAGAGGTTGCAATTTATATTTTGCGACTCAAGCTCGAAATTGTTGCTGCATATTGGAGCCGGGTGATATCTTGGAATCTAGAAAGGGTAGAGTTTCTAATTACGATATCATTATTGCTGATAAGTTCACCATCCAGTGCATGAGGATCACTCCAATGTTTGGGCAGCGGGGCATTGAGATTCTAGGACACAATTCAAGCAAGGGAAGGAGTATGAACTTGTTAATTGTTGGCGCTGATCCATGGAAGTTGGGCAAGCTGATCATGGATGAAAGATCGATTATAGAAAAGCTAGCATTGAGGAACTGATATGAGGTATGTAGTGATGGAAACCCTTCAAAATCCATTTTGTTCGGCAACATCTTAAGAGATGTTGGATTTAGCAGAACAAGGGAACAAAACAGTGAGGTGGAAGCAGCAGAAATCAGACCTACAGATGAGAAAATTGCTCTGAGAACCTTGCGATCACACACTGAACTTTCTCAGTGAGATGTTCTCATGCGCACCCAAGACCTTGGGCTCATTTTTTGCATTCCTTTCCTTAAATGGATTGTTGAAAATCAGCTGACATTTGAGATTTTTCCAGCCCTTACAATTTTGATGATGTATAAAGGGACTTTGATGTGCAGCCAAGGTACTATATTCCCACCGACCATTTTGGTAAATTCATGCCTCAGAATGATGATGTCTTTCACAAGTAGCTATAAGATTGCATTCAGGTGGAAAATGCCTTGGATAGATGAGGTATGTAAGAAGGAATTTCAGTTGTGCAGCTGCTGTACCACATTCACGTTGATGGACTTGATAAACTCAGATCAAGTGTTGTTGCTATCAGGCATGAACAGCGGTAAGTTTGAGGAGGTTTCATCGTTGAATGATATGAGTAGAGGGTTCCATCTAGAGGAAACAAATATTTTTACACATATAATCCTGATTTGCATGAAAATGTAGGTGGTTTGTGGCTGTAGCAGCTTGTTTCCAGCTAACTCACAAGATGATTTGTGCCCTATATGGAGAGGTACAGGTTGCCATAACATTAGAATTCAAAGCCTTGGAACGATTCGTAAGGAACTTGCTTTCACTAACCATACCATTAAGAATCAGGAATTAAGGGAGATTGTGGATGCTTGCCTTACATCAGAAAATGGATTAAATCAAGATCATTTCATGGAATCTTTCCTTGAGAGGTTATTTACGTTAGTTTTCAGCCCTCAAAATGGAAGAACAACAGATTTATCAGCTATTTCGGGTCCGGCATTTGAAAGGACAGCCATGAACACTTCAAAGCAGTCAAGGGAGTTTAGGGTTACAACTGAAACTAGCTCTTTATCAGGGATTGTATGTCCAGCCACGGTCATAGTGGAAGAGATGATTACATCAGAGTTGCACAGCGAAAGATGGACAACAATGGAGTGTACAGGGTTCACGGCAGCAGTGGAGAAACATCATGATGTAGCAATAAGTTTACAAGGCCTTGTCTACAAGATAAACTATAGTGGAAAGATTGGAAAACTAGTTGAGACTGATTTCTCAGCTAAGGGTACAATAGAGATGAGGATTTTAGCAATAATAACAGTCAATTATAAGATTGATTTTGATGACAGGGCTGATTGTGCAACGAAGGATAACCCTGCTTCTGATGACATGGCAGTTGGTTGGCGGAGTGTAGATGTGTTCCCAACTGATGATCTCTGCTTGGGAGATGGAGGGACAACAAAGGGCAAGGTATTGTTGGATGTTGCAGCTGTGATTAATTCACCATTGCTTGGGGACAAGCAATCTTTGGACTTCAGGTCTGAATTTTCAGTTGCAGGCACAGCCGCAGATGTTTCAGGAGTTGTTAAGGAAGACAGAACTAATGCTTTAGCAATAGGAGGGGAGGAAGCAGTGGTAAAAGGTGCAGTCATTGAAAGGACAGTTGGTTTATCAGCTAATACAAAGTCTAATTCTGAAAAGAAAACAATAAAATCAGTCAACACAGACTGATTTTGGAGAGACAGCCGTGAAGTCAGTCAATGCAGGGTTCGATTTTGAGGAGACAGCGGTAAGAGCAGTCAACACAAGGTCTGAAGTTGAAAAGACAGCTAAAGTTATATCAGCCCAGCATGAAGGACACTCAGTAGAAGTCAATAAAGGTGGAGGTACAGCTAAGTTAGATGTTGAAGAGAAGTTTATGATAGATAGTGAGCAAAAATTGCTTGGGGACTTGAAAATGGATGTAATAGCTTGCAACACAATAATCCAGATTTTCGGAAAAGCGAAATTGGAGGGACCAGCCCCCCATAATGTTGTGGAACCCAATGGAGCTCAAGGCTACATTCCTGAAGCAAGTGTTTGGAATTGTGCGTCCCCAAGGATGAAGTGGGATCCAAGTATTGCAGTGATGGCCATTTGGGTGGGATTGCTTTTGCTTGAGGGCAAGCAAATTTGGGAAGGGCGGACTGGAATGTCCCCGTTTTTGAGATTAGAATAATATTATTATTGAAATGAAAAGTATTTTTAAATACTTAAAGTAAAATAATAATATGTCTTAGTTGTCAAAAAGTGACTTATGTTGGCAACTGGATTCTAATTTATTTTTGACTTTAAGTGGGGACCGTTTTGGTCATGGGCAAGTCAGCCCTTAACTGAAATTATAATGGAAGTTGCTTTTTTATTTAAAATTCCCTTCCCAAGTGGAGCGCCCCTTTTTGGGAATGATTTTGGAGGGAAAAGTTTGGAAGGAGATGAGGCTCATTTATGATTTTATGACATTTTATCAATAAAAAATTATGAGTATGAGCAGATTGCTTGACTTTCACTCGTAGAAGACAAAAACTTTTTTTGGAAAACTGAATTTGAGGACAAAAACCTTCAACCTTGAGTTGGGTGACTCTATTTCAAAGGTGACTCTATTTCAGGTACAGTTCAGCAGGAATGGCATCTAGGAGGAGTGGTGTAGCAGTTTTGAGTCAGTGACTTGTGTTGAAAGCCCTAGAAGGTTGGCAAACAGCTTTGGGAGGGCAGTGAACCCCCCTTGGTTTTTGGAAGTACCTTTTTTTAGGCTAATTCAAGCCTAAATTTCTGTTTGAAGGCATAAACACCTAGCTTGTATTTTGTTATATTTTCAAGGTATTGATTTGATTAAAATACCAGATTTGAAGGTACCATATTTGGCTGTAATATTTCTAATTTTTGGCAAGTATTTTTGAGAATTAAATATCACATTTGTGCCCTAAAATTGGTATCTATAGAATTCTGAATTGTAGTTTTCAGTTGGGGTTTGTTGGAAAAATCGGAAAATTGTAATTTTCAGTTAGGGTTTATTAGAAAACCCAAGTTGTTTTAAATTTGCCTAAAAGGGGACATTACAGAAGAATTGTCTGAGATCACTAATGGAATAGGTGCATGATCTGATCCCTAAATTGGCCGAATTCTGCTCTCAAGGATCCAATCCTTATTCATCATCCAGTGAGTAGAAAGAGGAGGAACCTGTCCAACCTTTCTGCAATATTGCTAAAACCCATTCTTCGATTGGTCCATGAATATAGCCCTCTTTGGCTCCAGGGCAACTAATTCATTCTTTTCGATAAAGTCAACAAAATCCAATTGGAATTGGGAGATTTTTAGCAAGTCTCCTCTTGTTTTTCCTAGTGAGAATAGCATTGAAGTCTCCCCCACAACTCTTTCATCACTTAGAAGTCCTATGGCCATAGAGAGCTCACCCCAAACTATTTTATTCAAGATGGGGCTGTTTGGACCATACACATTGAAGATAAAGAATGAAGGGAGTTTACCTTGCAAATTTGCCTGTATACATTATTCCCAATGATTGAGATTGAGTTTGATTATGGGTTCCATAATATTCCCAAACCCCTAAAGGCCCCATCTGCACTTACAAAGACTTCCTTTCAATTAGTCGAGGTCTTCCCAATTAGAGATATTGCTTCATCTTCCCCCATCTTTGTTTCTTGAAGTAGGATCAAATCAGGCTTTTGAATCAACAATTTGCATTTTACCAAACACCTTTTGTTAGAAACATTAAGGTCCCTAGCATTCCAAGAAAGAACCTTCATGGCTGAGAAGAGGGGATTTCTACCCCGCGTGCTTAATTTGGCTTTCTGTTTTTGTGGTCATTAGCTCCTTGCAAGAATGGAGTTATGTTTCATCCTCCCAACTGTCTTGGTTTTCCTTTCTTTCATCGTAAAGATCATCCCTCAAGGTATCCCATTTTATCTCTTCTTTCGATTCTAATTTTATATTATGTTCGTTTGATCCACCATGTATTGTTCTTTTAGAATTTCAGCCACCTCCTGCGATTCTTTTACTATTCTCTTTCTATCCTTCAGTATTGTCCAGCAAGACTGCCTATTCCTTACCTCATGATTTTTAATAAAATCGCGACCGTCTGTTTCTCCTGACTTCTGGCCTTGAATGTTAGGAAACCTCTAAAGCTGATCTCGATCCCAGATCATCCTTATTTTGGATTCTTCCTTGATTACCCTAGATGAAAGAGGCCGAAGGGATGCTGGGTTTAGCTTTCTAAAACATTTTCTTCTAGGAATGTTCCTTTGCTGGAAGAGGAGCACAATTTTTGAATATGCCCTATTTGATGGCACTAGAAACATTTGGAAAGGCCAATCTTTATATGAATCCGTGCGAATGAAACAAAGAATCCCTCCAACGTTTTCTTGTCAATATTAAGGGTCTCTCCCAAACAATTTTTTATTTTTCTAAGATGTGGCTTGCTCCAGTATGATAAAGGCAGGTCATATAAGCTTAGCCATACCAGTGTGCTCCCCAAACTTCATTCGCTGGGATTAAAGTTCGTCATCCAATCTTGGATAAAAATTCCTGCCCCTTTCATCATCTGCATCCATATTTCAGTATCTCGGCTTTTTTATTTTCATCTGGACAGACTGCCAAGAAAAATCCCTTCGGCATTATTTTCAGAAAAAAACATTCCTTCCCCAATTTTCTTCTACCCATTGTTCTAAAGCAGAAACTGCCGGCCACTTTCCAGAAAATTCGCAATGATCGCTCTAGCCCTCAGCTTTTGAACTACTTCTTCAAGTCCAAATCATTTATCTTAAGATCAATCGCCTCTTTCAATTGTGGGAGATTTTCCAGCCTCTTGTTAGATGGGTGACCTGAGCTAGGAAAGAAGTTATTTGATTGATCATGATCTCTCGTTGATGTAGCTCTAGATCCGAAGGGGTCCTATTGGCTCCTGTTGCAACCAACATTCTTGCCTCCCATTCTGGGATTCTGATTGTTCTGTGTACTTCGGTAATGTATCTCTCTCCTCTTCTCTCCTGCTCTGTTTCTTCCTTCGTCTTTTCTGCTACTTGATTCGCTCCATCTACTGCCATATTCACTCGCTCCATGTCATTATTTCCCACAACTACCATTTTTTGAAATTATTTATCTAATTGTTATTATTTTTATTTGAAGTAAAATTTAGTGTTAAAATTTGCTCACGGGAATTGAAGTGGATTTGTTTTTGCGGGTACTCAACAGTTAAAGCGCAGATAGTGATATTCATTGGGCTTTTGGCTTCCAAAGACAATGATGAGATGCTCAAGGTTTTCCCATTGCTAGGAATTGAGCTCTATGACTGAAATTGTCTACGAATTTGGAGACTTTTTTAAGTTTTGAGAGTAAAATTTAGTAAGACTTGGTCATTTTAGTTTAAGTACATTTGTTTTTGTGGGTGCTCCATTGAAAGATCAGATGGTGAAATTCATTGGGATTATAACTCTCCAAAACAGGGGTTTAGATGCCCAAGTTTTTTCTTCCCATTCCTAGGAATTGAGAATGTCCATGAATTTGAACTCTTTTTTTAAAGTTTTATTATCAGTTTTTAAATTAAAATTTACTGTCAAAATTTTGTCAGTGTAATTCAAGTGGATTTGTGTTTGTGGGTGCTCAAAATTTGAATCCCATGCGTTGAGATGCCCAAGTTATTTCTTCAGCATTGCCGTCATTCCAAGTAGTTATGTGACTTTGGTGCTAGTATATTCTTAGTCGGTCAATTGTTTGGTGGTATTATGTAAAAACTCTTAGTCCAGACTCCAAACTGGTAGTCCCTTCTATTTATGGATCTTGATTGCACGAGGAGGCTTTCAATACCTCTGATTATGAGAAAGTGTACAAAACATTGTGTATCTGTAGTGGATTTCCTGCTTTGTCCCATCAATTTTAAAATTTGGCTATTTCATGCCCTAGCTGGTTCCCATACATTATTCTGCTTGATGTTGCTTGAGAGTGCAATATTTACAAATATATAAACTGCAATTTATGGCCTAAGCTGTGTTGTTTTGTTGATGTGCACATTATTAGAGAACATTTTGTCTCGGTTTAATCTTCATGTCTGGGATTTAGGTTCAGGAGCCATGAACTGAATCCCCAACCTTTAGGTCTTCCTAAGCGAGAAGTCAGTGCATTCCCAGATTTTGTTGCACCGGATTCTGAACAAGTGTAAATGAAGACAAATTACAGGCATTGTATTTTTGGACGAGCTGTGTTGTTTTCAGTAATTGTGCCTGTAGCATCTGTGTTCTAAAAGCCATGAATTGCAAACACAGTGCAGAAACGAATGGAACAGAGAGCGAAATAAAACTGGGGATTTTGAGAAAGGCTTCCTCATTGAAGGTGGTGCTACAAGTAATTGAGTAAATAAGTACTAAGAATTGTCCAAGGGAGAATTGGGCATCACCCGTTACCCAACAGCTTAAAAAAAAAATCACTGAAAATATTTGGCAATTTATAATCTCTAGGTCAATGATGCTTTGGATAAATTTTATTTGATTTGAAATTCAGTTGATAGAGTATCTTGATGCTTTCAATGTGTTTTCTGAAGTTCTGTTGAAAGGGGACTGTGATGCTTGGAATGAGTGTTCAAATGTAAGAAAAACAAAATGTATGGAGACAGAACTTGGCCTGCTATCAAATTACTGAAATAGCATTAGGTTGCATACACATTTACATGCAAACTTCAAAGTTTTCACTATTTGGATGCTTTCTGATTAGGACTGTGTGTTTGTTTCAAATTGCAGGTTGGGTCTTGTTGCAACTATCAAGGTATATATTGCACTGATTATGGTCCTACGCCTTATTGTTTTGCTTGTATCTAATGATGGAAATAATGAAAAGACCGAAGGGAACTGAATTGTAAGATAATGGGAACTGTTTTGTCTCTTGTTAGTTCTGATGATGTTCAAACTTCAAAGTCTCTTGTTGGTATTTGTGTAATGATTGCATGCAAGATTCTAAATTTTTTCTGTTCTGTCTAGACATTCTGTATGCAAATATTATTTAGATGAAGCCAGTTTTGAACAGAGGTTAGCTGGAGGAATGTTTTTCAAATTCACATAGTTTTTCTTTCTATTTAATGTAGGCTTTATAGTTGATTGAGTGGTTGAATTCAATACATCTTGATCAACTTTGCTTGGATAAACGTTTGCAAAATTTACCTGAAATGTGTGGACAAGAGAGAGCATGGGGGTCTATTTTGTGCACATGCATCACATTTTAAAGATTTAGAATTCAGACATATAGAAACACACATGCAGTATCCATCAAATGACTGAAATTAGACAGTTACAACTGTGTTGGCAGATAGTTTTTCTGTTATAAGTTAAAAAAACAATTATATTTTAATTAAAATATTGTTTGTACATAAAAAGCTCTAATACAGATCAATCTGAAAATCTCAAAACGTATGTTGCTAGGTTACAGTCCATAAACACAATGTGAGACTAAATCCCCAATTTCATAGTAGTTGAAGGCGAAATCCCAAATATAGCTAAATCGTGTCTGTTTGGTTGTAATGGGACTGAGTTTTGAGTTTGCCTTTTCTTCTTAGGGTGAATTTTTGCACAATAGTTGTATATAGACCTTGGGACAAGATTGCTCAAAGTAGCTTCATCTTTGCTTGCTACAAATCCAAATAAATTCAAGTTAGCTGGTAGCAAGCACCAAACAATATACCAAAGTAATTTCCAAAAGCCTCTTTTCTCATAATATGGACTGTGAAGCCTTAGATCTTTGATAGTCCAAAGCTTTTTGCTCTAACCAAATTGAAAATCAGAGTTGCACAAACAATGATGTTGTACATTTAGTACCTTTCAAGTTCTTCTAAACATTAAGTTTCACACAGTCTCAAAACATTGAAGCTCAATGAGAATTGATTCTTCTTGCTGAACATAGCATTAAAAGATGACTAATGTAGCAACAATGAGCAGCTTAATTCAAAAAAATCTATGAAGCATATCATTATTGATCAAAGGTCACGAGTGGTTTGGGACACGGTACACAAAATAGTGGGAGAGCAGGTGCTAAATTTGATGAGAGGAATTGATCTTGAGGAAATAATATTTTCTCTGATTAATTAAGTGAAATGGAGAGTGATGTTTGTGTTGGAATATTGTCATTGATGTCAAATGGAACTATTGCCGGAAGCGAACGGAATTGATTGCCAGAAGTGAACGGAAATGTCTACGGAAGTGAACGGAATTGTTGCCGGAAATGAACGGAATTGTTTACGGAAGTGAACGGAAATGTCGACGGAAGTGAATGGAATTGTCAACCTTGGCCGACCTATTGGGAGGAGTTGTGACCGTTTGAAAGGACCTCTTCACTTGAAGAGTCACAACCTTAATTTGTGGCTTTTCGTGGGTTATAAATAAGTGCATAACGAATGACAAAAGAGTAGATTCGAAAGTGGAAGATATATAAAAGAAGAGCAGAATTTTTGAAGGCAAATTATTGTGAGAATATTAAAAAGAAAAAATCAACAAGTATAAGGAAGAGTATAGCAGCGAAAACACTCAAGTGTAGATCGAATCTTAAAGGAGATAAAGCAAGTGTTCTATCATCCGTTGTTTTGACAACTAATTTGAGATAGAAGAGTGATTTTTTCTGAAAAGGTTGGTGCCTTCGTTTTGAAGAGATTGGTGTCTCTTGCTGAGTTGGTGCTCGGTGAAAGGGGTTGGTGCTCCTGTAGGTTGGTGCCTACAAAATTGTTTTTGGGGTTGGTGCTCCAGTAGGTTGGTGCCTACGAATATTTATATTAAGAGAATTTCTCCGTGGTTTTCTCCCGAAAGGGTTTCCACGCAAATCTGTGTCTATTTGCATTGTGTGGTTTTGCATTGTATTCTTTGATTGCTTTGAATATATTAATTGCGAAGTAATTTGAGGTTTGGATTTAAGATTAATAGTCGAAAGTGAAGAAATATCTTATACTGATTCACCCCCCCTCTCAGTATAAGCTTGTGCTTAACAGTTTGTATGGCAGAGACAAATGAAAACCCTTGATGACACGTAGTTCTTAAATCAATGCAAGCTGCATAGGTGACACAAAGTTCACCTTCGAACCCTCACGGCACATAGTTCAAGTCTCCAAGATCTATGTGCAATCGGAATTGATCATGAGAAAATAATCTATTTCTTATAGCAGCTGTGCTAAATTTGATGAGTGGAATTGATCTTGAGGAAATAATCTTTTCTCTGATTAATTAAGTGAAATGGAGAGTGATGTTCGTATGGCAGAGACAAATGAAAACCCTTGATGACACGTAGTTCTTAAATCAATGCAAGCTGCATAGGTGACACAAAGTTCACCTTCGAACCCTCACGACACATAGTTCAAGTCTCCAAGATCTATGTGCAACTAGAATTGATCTTGAGAAAATAATCTGTTTCTCATAGCAGCTGTGCTAAATTTGATGAGAGGAAATTAATTAAATTCACCCACAATAGGAATACATAGTTCCATGGCGCTTCCTGATGGGGGGACGGGTTTTCGGGACGGGGGGCCTAAGTTTGGGGACGACGGCAAGGGAGCGGTGCAAATACATATAGTACTTGAAAAATTAGTTATAAAAAAATGTATAAGAAATAAGTATATTGCATTGAACATCAACAATTTAACATTTAAGTTAAATATTTATTTTTAACAATGAAGTTTCGAGTTTGAACCATTGAACCAATGAACATTGAACATTGAAAATGAAAATAAAAATGTCGAATACAAAATTTTCAAAATTCCATAATGATGATTCATGATTACAATCAAGTATCAACAATGTTCAAAAACAAAATACTAAATACTAATGAGTCAATGGCCTATCTTTCCCAAAGTTCTCTCCAAACTCCTCATCACTAGAACTGCTGGACTCCACATGCTCAAGCTTCTTCATACCAATACCAACCAACCCTGTCTGTGTAGCATCATCATAAATCTGTGCTGGTTTCTTTGGCTCTACATCCCATCTGGTTGTTGAACTCTCCTTGTACGTAAGTGTGTTGCGGTTAGTGAGACGCAAGGCACTATGTACAACTACAAGCTTCTTTGCCCTCCTAGAGGTAAGCTTGTTCCTCTTAACGGAGTGGATGAAGTTATAAGTAGACCAGTTCCTCTTAGCAGTAAAAGAACTAGAAACCTGGGACAACAAACGAATGGCTAGATCGAGAGTCAAAGAAGAAGGCCCATGCAAAGTCCAACACAAAATTGGTTTCTCCTGTGCCATCGTCTCCCTATCTATTTTGGCCTGTTGTGAATATCCCCTGAGAGGCAAATTTTGCCCACTTAGTACGAATGATGCTGGTCTTTGTAGAATCATACATTTTCTGAATGGCCTTCATGAATCCTGTCTTCACGAACCTTGCCTTCACCTCTTCATCTTGTATAGGTGTAAGTCTACCAGGCCTTTGCACATACCACTTCGGGTTCAATGCATAGGCAACCATGTGCAAGGGAGTGTTGAGCTTCTCCCATCTGTGATGAATGATCGATTGAATATGTTCTGTGTAGAATTGCAATGTGGGGTCCTCTTTCACAACAACCTTCATTTGATCAAGCACAGTATCAAAGCACTCATACACCTCTCCAACGGTAGGTGCAGTAGCATCCCCGTATCTAATCACTATGCAAACTAGAGTAATGATGGAGACAATATATTTGGCATCAACCCAAAAAACATCACTCTTCACCAGCGCCTTCACCCTCTTCCCTTGCTCTGTCTTTGACTCAGTGCCCCGATTCCATTCTGTTGTCATAACCATATTAGTTGCAATGCCTCTTGCAACTCAAGCATCCTCTCCAAGAGACTAGAGTATGATGCATTCTAATCTCTACAGGTTTTAAGAATTCTTTCTTGGAGAAGGTCCTGAAGAGTGCAAGTGAAGTGTGGTGATTGCAGATAAACATCTGCACATCTCTAGCATCACTAACAACTGCTTTGATCCAACTGATTTTTCCCATGTCCTTGAGTGCATTGTTCATGGCATGCACACAACAAGGAGTCCACCAAATATGTCTATAGGTTGGCTCATTTAACTTCCCTGCAACTTTGCACACATGGGCTGCATTTGTCACTATTTGCACCACATTTTGTGGCCCAACCTCCTCTATAGCATCTTTGAGGATCTGGAACTGAAAATCAACATCCTTGCGATGCCTGAACAATCAATAGCCCTAAGGAAATAAGGTCCAGTTATACTTGTAACCATGATATTGATGAGTGGATGATGTCTAATGTCTGTCCACCCATCGATGACGATGCTGCATCCACTTGTGACCTAGGTATTCTTCATTTTCTTCATTAAAATATTAATCTTGGAATAGTTCTTATCTAAGATTGTTGTCCTCAATTTAGTCTCACCTGGTGGCACATATGATGGCCCTGCTCTTACTATTTTTGCCACAACCTCCTTTTAATAAGGAGAGCAAGCCACATGGAATGGAATGCCATTGGTAAAGATGAATTTGCCTATGGCATCATCTGCCACATCCTTTGCTTGCAGATTGAATAATTCTGCCAATGGATTTGAAGCATCACTAGTCACCTTGCGTTTCCCCTTAGGCCTTGCTACCCCTAAACTAGATGGATTCATTGGCCTCTCGAAAGTACTAGAAGCAGAACTCTGTCTTTGATGACTCCTCCCCTTTGGTGGCAAAGTAACAAATGTAGGTGCATTTTCTTCATTAGCACCACATAATTTACATATTTCAGCCCTAAATTTCAGGTTTTTTTCCACCTTTTCACATACATCTACACCTTTGCCTTGGATAGGAAGGAGGCGAGCATTTGTTCTAGTCATGCTGCCAAACCATTCAAGGTCACATGTGTTGCACTTCCATTTCTTAGTGCCCCTAGATGTCCCAGGGTTTGTTGGTACCTTGCTTGCAAATTGTTTTAAAGGTTTCTTCGGATCAAAGGGACCCTTAGCATATTGTTGTAGGGTTTGTGAAGGGCAACTATAATTTGAACTCCTAACAGAACTAGTTTGATTTTCACAGGCACCCCTCCTTGCTTCTAAACTAGGATCATCAGGTGCATAATCATAACCATTTTCACTTTCAATGTCAACCTCAACCCCTTGAGGTTGACCTTCATCCTCACTCATGCTATGAGAACTCATAATGACACTGCAAGAAATGATAATTTTTTTTTCATTGTGTAAGTTTATAATTTAAAAATTAAAATTCAAACCATGCATAATGCAAGGGATTAAGATAAGGATTTTCTTTTTGTTTTTCTTAATTCAGGTTGCACGAAGCGCAGAAGCAGAGGATACACAAATAGGAATCCTTGTTCTTAACCTTTGTCAAACAAGGATTTCACTTTTATTTTTCTTACTTCAGATTTGAAATTTAAGCATTTGATTTGAATGAAGATTTAAAAATTTGAGCATTTGAATGAATCACAAATAAATTAATAATTATAAGAATTTTCAATTTAGAAATGAATCATGAATCAAAGAACAATACAATTTACAAATGAAACAAAAAATCAGAAATTCAAAGAATCAAAAGCATAGTGATAGGGCCTACCTTGTGGCTCAAATGATGAACTTGAAGAGTCTTGAGTCTTCTTGGCTTCTCTATCCTCTTCTTGATCTCACTTTCCCTCTCCTAATTCTTTCTCACTCTTGCAAACTTCTCCATCTTAGCTTGTTGCCTCTACTTTCGATTCTCTACTTCACTCAATGAAGTTTTTGTGTGATTTGGAATGAGAGGGATAGGGCTTTTGGGAGGCTTTGGGGGTGGAACCCATTAGCAATTAGGGTTAGGGTAGATGGCTCACAAATCAAAAACTTTTTTAAATTTAAAAAAAAATGTCTTTTTAGTGTCCACTAGTGCGGAGGATGCCTGTGCATTCCCTAGGTGGTCGAGGGATGTCTGGGCATCCTTTGGACGCCCTAGAGTCCCCTAGACGTCCCCTTTTTGAAGGGACGCCCCATGGACGTTCTCTCTTAGAGAAAAACGTCCCGGGGATGACAACGGCTCGTGGCAGTAGTGGAGGTGCAATAGGCGGACGTCCCCCTGATGTCCCCATGTCTTGAGGACATCCCCGTCCCGAAAACGTGGGGATTTGTCTCCGTGGAACATTGTAGGAATATTGTCTTTACATTCAATGGTAGTTATTAAAGTGATCTTCAATTATCCACAAATGTAATTATGATATCACACCCATTAACAAAATTAGGAACATCCAAAATCATGGAGGAAACAACAAAAGTTTGCATGCTCAAACTTGGTAGAGAGAGAATCATTTTCCATAATAATTCTTTTCTTTTATACAAAGCTTCACTTCTTGAAGTAGTTACGTAACCACTTCCATCTACCAATTACCTCCTAACTACTTTCAAATGAATTTTTTGATATTTTAAATATTTAATTTATGATGACGATGATAGTGACTTTTAACATCCTTTAGAACAAATTGTTCTATAGAGCCTATCAAAGTGTAGCAGTGAAATATAAATTCTACTTTGTCTTTAACTTCATCGCACAACATATCATTGAAGTTGCAAGTGTTGTTGTTATTGCCATTCTTCTTATCTTCCATGTTTGTTTATGAAGTGCAATCCTTGAAATTGTCATCAATGTTGGATCCTTCTTTTGCTCCATAGTTGCAAATATAAAAAATTAACTTTGATCCTCAACTTTAACATGAGTAATCCTTGCTAATGAGATGTTGGTGGGTTGGTTAAGTGGGTCAGTTGTGCCCAGCCCCACCCAGGTTCAAATGTTATTGGGCGTTTTATGCTGGTTGTGGTCGTATGTGTTAGATTGTGGCAACTGGCCCCCTTGTTTATATCGCAGTGGGAGTTGGGCTCCCAATTGTTGTCCATCCAATTCATAGCTCCCATTCAAAAGCGTTTATCGGAAAACAAAATGAATAATCCTTAATATTCCTAAGATCTAGGACATTTAATTTTATTACGTGACATTTTTTGTCGTATGACTTATAATTTAGACTGCTACATGTTGCACATACATGTACCCCTTGAAACAACGTATGAATTCATACATGATAAAAGTACCATGGGCCATAAAAAAGGCACACTTAATAATTTGAGTTGGATGCAGCCTGGTCTTCAGCAAAAGTACGTGTGCATGTACTTGATTTGAATGGGGACTTTGCACGTGTGGATCCATTTGTGTCTGGAAGGGTGAAAATGAGCCATTTGACAAAAATGGGTGATAATATATATGTGTGTGTGTCCCCACATGCACACACACACACACACATTATAGACACCTCCTTTTCTATATATTAATGCACACTTGTAATATCCCTTTTAGGGAAGATTTATATAATTCCAGAATTTAATTGAAACCCTAACATGAAAGTATAGAACTCTGAAAATGATCTGCTTAAGCATGACGAGAAAACTCAGACCTCATAGAAACCCTTCAAAAAATATGGAAATTCAATTATTATTTTTGGGTGAAACCCTTACACATCAAGCTTGATTTTTAAATAAATTGCAGGCCTGTTAATTGAAATAAACCACAGCTGAGTATAAAGTGGAAAAAAACAATATTCCACCAACCCATGTCAAAGCTGAATTTTGACCCCTTTAGGGAGGTCGCCACACTCCAAAGGCCTCCTTGAGCTGCGTTTCACCTCAAATGGCAGCCCAAACTACTGTGCCAGCCTCCAAAGGCTCTCAAACTGCTGTGCCACCCTCCAAACGTGCCCTAGGTGCTGGAAATGATGATATTCTGCCCAACTGTGACCCTTGAATGAAGTCACCAAGAAGAATTTGAGTGTTTTCGTCCCCAAATCTAAAAGCTAATGAGGGTTTCCGTTCTCAATGGCTGAACGTGCAAGTAAGCATGTTTAACTCGAAGAATTAATTGATAGATGATCATGGATGTCACAAATGATCTCCTCCATCTTTTTTAATACCTTTTCGCAGTCAAACTTCAAAATTACTTATTTTAATAATAAAACATAAGTTGCCGACATTACCTTTTGGTTACTTAGTCATACTATTAAGTTTACTTTAAAGTATTTAAAGAAAATACTTTTTAGTAACTTAGCTCACTATACCTTCGTTTCCCTTCTCCTCATCCCCTTAGTTTGCAGGAAAACAAGGAATAGGCTAAGGGTCTCAAATGACACTAAACCTGAGAAGGGAACATAACAGTCCTCCCCTCTCGAAATTGCTTGCCCTCGAGCAATCGCAAGCTCATCTGCTTCGACTCAATTATCTCTGAAATACTTGGATTGCAATTCATTCTTGGGAACTTGCAAGTCCAAATGGCCCCCACTGTTGCTTCCAATAGCTCCAATTGTGGTGTTTTACATGCTTCTCCATCAACCGACATTCCATTTGTTGCGTGCAAGAGAAGATCTGGTGCATTGGCTAAGACCATCAGTGCTTTTGGAGCATTATGATGCCTAAGAAGTTCATCAAGAAGACTTACAATGTGCTGATCTAATTTCCAAATCTGCTGATTTTGTTACTCTTGGGATAACTGAAAAGAGTTTCTAGAAGCAGATACATGTTGTTGATCTAAATTATTTCTTCCCACGCTTTGTGTGGGTATCTGCACTGTAACAACTAGCTGGAAACTCTGAATTAAATGATTCCGTCGATCCTGAGGCTCCCGATTCTGTGAATGTTCTTGAAAATGCACTGGTGAGGACGCTGGTAGGTCTACAATGGGCTGCAGACTTTGACTCTGCCTCAAAAACAGTTGTTGCATTTCAAGCTCAACATGAATTGTTGTCTCAATATTTGAAGAACCGCCAAATTCTGTTGAGGAATTTTAACGAAGCACACTGCCCCTTGGCCTTCTATTTGCAACTTGAGTCTGTGTTGGCAAATCTTGAATTGCAATTGGTGCTCTAGTTATAAATCTACTTGAGTGTCTGTCAACTTTAACAACAGTACTGGAAGTTTTATGCATAGAATGTGCCAAATGTAATTCTTGGTTTTCAGTAGGAACAAAGTATCTAGTTGAAGGCAAACTTTGCAAAGGATTTATAGCTTGAGCTAAATCCTGGGACTCTACAAGTCCCTGATTGAGTGGAGAACTAATTGCATCGGTAAATACATGACCAAATAAGTTATCAGACGCAACCCCAAGATGCAAATACTCCGGGCCTGGCATGGATATAACACCGGTTCCAATAGACAAAGAACCCTGATTTATACTTGTTGCCAGAGTAGTTGTTCCTACTTGCACGCTCAATCTGCTATTGGTTTGTGTAGCACTATCCAATACCGCATCAGGGGATGAATCATTAATGCAAATCTTCCTTAAAGTTTCGGAATCAAGTTTCCTATCTATGACACCATTCATATCTCTGCACTTAGACTCGACATTTGAGACATTTGTAGGACCCTGTAAACTCTTGGAATGTCCTCCAATGGTATTTAATCTATGGGTTTCACTAATTTCTGTTGTGAAATCAATAAACTTGTTTGCAATGCCTGCTTTTCCCTCAGAATCCATGCTAACCAAAGTATTATTCGCATCTATTTCGTCGATTTCTTGTGCCTGGTCTTTCATGTTATCATTTATAGCCATAGCCTAACATGAACCATCATGCTTTATCATTACATCGTTAACATTTTTACCGACCTCCTTTAAAACTTTTATCATATTTTGGTCAAGGCGCAAATTAGGACAGTTGATATGTCTATTGCAATATGGGCAATGCCATGAAGGTTGTCTTGAATTAATTTCCATAAAATTCTCATTATGCCGAGAGGTGTAACCTACAGTGGCAGTCAAGGAGTGTAATGGTGTGAGTGGTTCACTTTTATTTTTGGTGGGCCGATATATCAATAAAATTAAAAAAAAAATAATCCGCCAACATTTGTTTGAAAAAGTTGTAATGAACTGACATGTTTGAATACACACACACACACACGAGAGAGAGAGAGAGAAAACATTCAACAAAATAATTATAAATCTAAAAACAATGCAGCGCAAATAGAGCAAAAACAACGAATGGAAATAAAAATAAAGAACAAGAATAACGAAGAGTCTGGAATGTGCATTGATTAGGTCTACACTCTACATAAGTTTCCCAGCATATTTGTGGCTAGCATTTGGACTCTGCATTTTTCATATCTGGCAGCATTTTTCAAATCTGAAGCTACGTAAAATTGGAATTAGTTTGAATCTAAGTATTTATTATTTTTTAGTTGGTTATTAATATTTCGTTACTTTTTGTTAACCGTATGCTATTATGATTTTGTACGTGATTGTATTTCTGCGGACTGCCGCCGCCTCCACCGGTCAAAACTCCACTACCCATCTAGTATTGGTTTTATTTCATTAGACTTTTAAAATTATTATTTTACAATAATGAGTATGTGGTTATGTTAGATTGGTTTGGAGACAAACTACGTCACATATTTAGTATGTTATACATAATATTTTATTATTGAATTATAAACATTTTTATTGGTGTGTATGGATAATCGATCATTGTTTTTTATTTTTTATTTTTTATTTTTTTAAGTTTGATTTGTCTTATGAGGAGCGCTTCTATACACAGATTTGTTTATTGATAGATAAAATTGAGTCATCATCCTTATGAAAATAATAGACCATTTTTATTAATATTAAGGAGGTACTCCGAATTAGTTTATATAAACTATTCAAATGGAGTGGAATAATAAATACTTAGACTCTATAATTGTATTTCTTCCCAAATTAGGATTAAAATGGATGGTCAAGAATACAAAGCATATTCTGATTAAAATGGATGGACTCTAATATTTTCATTTGATGATAATTATTTGGCTTACGTTGGTATTTAGTTATTATTTTCTATTCAATCTAAGTCAGTATTTATTAATTTTTAGTTAGTATTTAATATTTTGTTACTTTTTAATTAATCTTATATTATTATGATTTTTTTTGTAAAAGTTTGAATGGTTGATGTCTATATTTTTTAGGTATGGCTTGCCCACGATTGAATTTTGAAACCGAAGAGCAGCGAAGAGAATATGCTCAACATTATCATAGACAACAATGCAAACAAATGACAGAGGAACAAAGACAACAACGTAATGAGAATGAAAGAAAAAGATGTGCAAAACATAATACTAAAATGTTAGTTGAAGAGCTGGGATCAGAAATGAGACATGATGCCCAAGAAATGATAGCATATCATGCACGAACAGCTCAAGATGATCAACAAAGATTAAGAAGAATGCAAAGAGAAACGCATTTGAATCAATTTACAAAGGAAGAAAGAAACCAACTACAAGAATGTAATCCTGAATCAGTTCAAAGACATCATCGAACGAATGCTAATATTGATGCTAAATCTGAGGAAGTGAATTTTGTGACCATAGAACGTGTGTTAGACATGCCAAATAACAGAGAAATAAATGCCATGGATTATGACATTGAAAATAATCTACAAAATACATATGATAGCAGTGGAAATATTGAGGTAAATTTGAAGACGTTACAAATGATTTTTCACCATCGTCTAAAAAAATTGGCTTCACCAAGTATGTGTTTTGTTTTTCAAGAAAGTTACCCTGCAGAAATATCTCACGAGCACTTGAAGGTCCAATTTGCCATAGATGGCGACAAGATAAAAATGAACATTGATTTTTAGTGTCGAATGATATGGATTCTGGTCTATAGCTGCCAAAACTTGAATGCATAATTGAAGTAGAAGAGATGTTGATAGCATGAGTCAATCTGATCCAAGTCAGACACGCAACTGGAGGTCAATATAAATATAAAGGACATACGATCAATTTTCCACAAGAAAGCGAAAAATTGTCAAGGTTTTATGATATCAAATAAAAGATTTGTTGATCATTATTGTTCGAAGAAGAGATCAACGTGGAACAAATTACAACTTTACTGTTAATAGAGAGAGGTCTATAGGGCACTAAAATATAAAATAGAACATGACAAGTTCTATAGAGATGTTCAGATTGATGAAAATGCACTTACTGAACTGCCATTCAATTCTGATAAACATATCTTTGATCAATTGAACTTTGTACATATGGAGTTTGATTTAGATGTGAATGAATATGTACTTCAAGGTCCGATGATGGAAATGGATGAAGGAAATATCATCAATCACACGGATTCAATGACCTCTAATACTTGTGTGGGAATCATAAAAATGGGTTGATTTTGTTGGTCAGAGTTAGTGCTTTACAAGCCATTTTGCGATATACAAAGAGACATCGGACTTGATGATAATATAATAACATCAAACTTGAAGTTATATAATTATAATCCTTGACATGTGGATTGGTCTTATGAGGAGCGCTTATATACACAGATTTGTTTATTGATAGATAAAATTGAGTCATCATCCTTATGAAAATAATAGATCATTTTTATTAATATTAAGGGGGTACTCCGAATTAGTGCATATAAACTATACAAATTAAGTGGAATAATAAATACTCAGACTCTGTAGTTGATTTTAAGAAATGCTTGACGAAGTCATGAATCTATGTTTTGCAACATTTTTTCTCCAATGAAGTTCATTTCGCCAATCAATATGTGTATTTTTTTATGTCGAATTTCTTCTTGGAAACTTGTGAGCCTCATTCCTTCTAATTCAGTAAAATCTATGATTGGGATTCGTAGTGTTGAGTGGACTGTCGAAGCACCAATATTAAACGCTACAACTTTAGTTGGTGCAAGTAATAGAAGTGGGCAACGCTGCATAGTTGACGATTCATTTTGAAAAGCTTCACGAATGACGCCAATTAGATATGATTTTTTTGTACCTGCTGTTCCTTGAATTATCATGCATAGTGGTGCGACATTTTGAGTTTGAAAAAAATGTGTCATGATTATGTCATGTGCATTTTTTTTGTTTGGAACCTAAGGTTCCACATGGAATATTTATTGTTATATCATTTGGTATGGGTAACCCATTGTCTTTCATTGTGCTTATGAATTTTACAGCTGAAACTGTGTATTCTTCTCCTCGATATTCATGATTCTACAGTGCTTGACTATCAAGATTTCTTCTGCTCAACATATCTATTTCAAATACTTCCATAATTTGCCCATGATGTAGCCTTGAGATGATTTGCCACTCATATTCCATTGTATTTTGATGAATGTCTTGAACATCCTCATCTTCAGCGTCACTTTGATTTTCACGGTCATTCGGCATGGTCCTCCACTCCACATGCCAAGGATTATAATTAAATGACTTCAAGTTTGATGTTATTATATTATCATCAAGTCCGATGTCTCTTTGTATATCGCGAAATAGCTTGTAAAGCAATAACTCTGACCAACAAAAATCAACCCATTTTTTTGATTCTCACACAGTTATTGGAGGCCATTGAATTCATGTGATTGATGATATTTCCTTCATCCATTTCCATCATCGGACCTTAAAGTATATATTCATTCACATCTGAATCAAACTCCATATGTACAAAGTTCAATTGGTCAAAGATATTTTTATCAGAATTGGATGGCAGTTCAATAAGTGCATTTTCATCAATCTGAACATCTCTATAGAACTTGTCATGTTCTATTTTATATTTCAGTGTCCTATAGACCCTCTCTCTATTAATAGTAAAGTTGTAATTTGTTCCACGTTGATCTATTCTTCGAACAATAATGATCGGCAAATCTTTTATTTGATGTGGTAAAGCCTTGGCAATTTTTTGCTTTCTTGTGGAAAACTGATCAGATGCCCTTTATATTGATATTGATCTCCAATTGCATGTGTGACTTGTAGGATCAGATTGACTCGTGTTGTCAACATCTCTTTTACTTGGGTTAAGAATGCAAGTTTTAGGGGCTGTGGATGAGGATCCATATTATTTGACACTGAAAATCAATGATCATTTTTCTTTTGTCGACATCTATGGCAAATTGGACCTTCAGGGGCTCGTGAGATATATATGCCGGGATAACTTTCTTGAAAAATAAAACACATACTTGGCAAAGCCAATTTTTTTAGACGATGGTGAAAAATCATTTGTAACGTCTTCAAATTTACCTCAATATTTCCATTCCTATCATATGTATTTTGTAGATTATTTTCAATGTCATCATCCATGGCATTTATTTCTCTGTTATTTGGCGTGTCTAACACACGTTCTATGGTCACAAAATTTACTTCCTCAGATTTAGCATCAATATTAGTATTCGTTCGACGATGTCTTTGAACTGATTCAGGATTACATTCTTGTAGTTGGTTTCTTTCTTTCTCTGTAAATTGATGCAAATGCGTTTCTCTTTGCATTCTTCTTAATCTTTGTTGATCATCTTGAGCTGTTCGTGCATGATATGCTATCATTTCTTGGGCACCATGTCTCATTTCTGCTTCCAGCTCGTCAACTAACATTTTAGTCTTATGTTTTGCTCATCTTTTTCTTTCATTCTCATTACGTTGTGGTCTTTGTTCCTCTATCATTTGTTCGCGTTGTTGTCTGCGATATTGTTGAGCATATTCTCTTCGTTGCTCTTCGGTTTCAAAATTCAATCGCAGGCAAGCCATACCTAAAAAATATAGACATCAAACATTCAAACTTTTACAAAAAAAATCATAATAGTATAAGATTAATTAAAACCTAACAAAATATTAAATACCAACTAAAAATTAATAAATATTGACTTAGATTGAATAGGAAATAATAACTAAATAGTAACGTAAGCCAAATAATTATCATCAAATGAAAATATTACAGAGTCCATCCATTATAATCAGAATAAGCTTTGTATTCTTGACCATCCATTTTAATCCTAATTTGGGAAGAAATACAATTACAGAGTCTAAGTAAGTATTTATTATTCCACTTAATTTGTAAAGTTTATATACACTAATTTGGAGTACCCCCTTAATATTAATAAAAATGATCTATTATTTTCATAAGAATGATGACAAAATTTTATCTATCAATAAACAAATTTGTCTATAGAAGCGCTCTTCATAAGACCAGTCAAACTTAAAAAAATAAAAAATAAAAAATAAAAAACAATGATCAATTATCTATACACAAAAATAAAAATGTTTATATTTCAGTAATAAAATACTATGTATAACAACATACTAAATATGTGATGTAGTTTGTCTCTAAACCATTCTAACATAACCACATACTCATTGTAAAATAATAATTTTAAAAGCCTAATGAAACAAAACCAATACTAGATGGGTAGTGGAGTTTTGGCTGGTGGAGGTGGCGACGGTCAGCAGACGTCCGCAGAAATACAATTACGTACAAAATCATAATAGCATACGGTTAACAAAAAGTAACGAAATATTAACAACAAACTACAAAATAATAAATAATAAATAATAAATACTTAGATTCGAACCAATTCCAATTATACGAAGTTTCAAAATTGGAAAATGCTGGCAGATTTGAAAAATGTGTAGTTCAAATGCTAGCCACAAACACGTTGGGAAACTTATGTACAGTGTAGACCTAATCAATGTGCAGTCCAGATTCTTCGTTATTTTTATTTGCGTTAGTTGTTTTTGCTCTATTTGCGCTGCGTTGTTGTTGTTTGAATTTATAATGTGTAGTCCAAATGCTAGCCACAAATGCGCTGGGAAACTTATGTAGAGTGTAGGCCTAATCAATGTGTAGTATAGATTCTTTGTTATCTTTATTCTTTATTTTTATTTGCATTCGCTGTTTTTGCTTTATTTGCGCTGCGTTGTTGTTTGGATTTATATTTTTTTTGTTGAATGTTTTCTATCATATATGTTTTTTTTTAAATTTTCGAACGTGTCTTCTCATTACAACTTTTTCAAACAAATGTCGGCTGATTTTTTTTTTTAAATTTTCTTGATATGTTGGCCCACAAAAAATAAAAGTGAATCACTCACGCCATTACACTCCTTGGCTGCCACTGTAGGTTATGTCTCTCATAGTCAAAACATCGGTGATGTCTGCACATTGATGCCTTAGCAAGAGTCACAATGCGACGATTGCTTATGGAGCAACGAAGCGTTATCCTTGCTGGTCCTTTTGATAGCTCATCATCTAATGAAATGATGAAGTGGCAGTGAGAACATAATCACACAACTTTGAAGGTGGTGAAGCAGATGGACAGGTACTCAATATAGTTACAACAATTATACAATCACTGTTGAAATCCCTGATGGCCTGCAATAGATTTGTGCCAATCTTCAGCATGTCTGTAATGTCTTTTGGCATTTGTGGACTTGTATCCATCGAGAGATTGCATATTTTTCCTACGCCTCTCTGATTTAGTAGGAAATTGACTCGAGACGGGGTTACAAGACAAGCAAATGTCTCCAAACTATCCATGCAATTTACAAACAAACATATTATTTCATGAGGCAGGTCGTTTGGTAATGTGAAAGTCTATTGCAAGAACTTCATAACCTATTTTAACTTCGAGAGAAACTAAAACGCTTGCCAAGCTTAACAGTGGGTAAAATTGAGGAATAATGCTAGATATGATGTTCATATCATTGTTTATCTCGGTTGTAGGAATCTCCCCCATATTTGTGAAGCAACTTATTAGATCGTTTGACATTGTTGAAAGTTCATCTATATCTGACACGAAAGCAACCACTTCTACAAGCATTCTTTACAAAGAACATTAGTACCATTATTGTCGGCTGAACTCATTTATCATCTTTACTTTCAAAACCCTATTTCACTAATTGAGGTAAATTGTTCACCATAGCTAGAATTTGGTTATATACAATCGCAAAATCAATTGCCCAAACCTGTCCTCCTCGAGAGATGTACAGAGCATTCTCATACTCTTCCTTTGTTTGCCTATTATACATTTGCTCTTTTCCCCACTGCTTGTAGCCACACCTGTGAAGTTGCTCAATGATATATTCAATGGTTATAGGTTTAAGAGGTGTAGCATTACCAACCACACCACTTGAAGAAATAACTTTTGAAAGAGCAGATTCATAGATTTGCCTTGGAGTTTGTCTAAAAGGAAAAACATGTGGATTGATTATAAGATCTGGAACAATGCCTACTCTTGTGAAAGGTATATTTTCTTGTTTTTCTATAAACCTATTAGCCAAATTTTGACTACCATAGGATATGGTCATAATTTTTTTCCTTTTGCAATGCATGTTAGCTTAGTTTAATGTAAATTTGATAAGTTTAAGGTAATATTCATTTTTATCCTATGCTTGTCTAGTCACTTTATGTTATGCTTCAAGATGGTTCAAGTGATGCTAAGGGTTTAGGGTGTCTTGTTAAGTCATATGACATGTGTCAAGGTCATGTTATACTCACTTTAGTCCGTACAAGTGTCCAAATAGGTTTCAAACACTCTTTGCTAATGCTATCACCCATTTGAGATGCTCTCTTGATCATTTTATAACGTTCCAAGGAGTATTGTAAGAAATGGTGGTGCACAACAGAGAGAAGTTGACGATATGTCACCCCATATCCGTACATGCATCTACAAGCTCCATGAACACTTGTTCCATCTGTTCAATAAGGTTTCAAGGTAGAGTATGACAATTCTCTTGAAAAAGAGGGGTTTTCAGAGGATGGTTGCAGGTTTTCAACATGGATTTTCACTCCCAAACACTTCCAGCGCTCCCCCCATCTTCCTCAAGCCCAAATCCATTCTTTGGAGGAAGTTACAGATTCGAAACAGAGAAAACACCTTTCATCTTCCCTATCGCATCCTTGGCAAGCTTGTGAAGGCTAGTTTTAGA
Source organism: Torreya grandis (assembly GCA_037957365.1). Lineage (NCBI taxonomy): Eukaryota > Viridiplantae > Streptophyta > Pinopsida > Cupressales > Taxaceae > Torreya > Torreya grandis. Next base: position 684,885 of record JARHVA010001417.1, on the reverse strand, counting down.
TGCTTATTCTGTACAGAGGAGAGTGGTGATTTAAGCTCTTGGGCAGAGGAGGGGGTTCTAATGGCTTTCAAATACATGGCCATAGTTCTTAGATTGGTGGCCCCTCCTTTATGAACAATCACTAAGACCATGAGGTGGTCTAAAAACCTATAGAAACTCCATATGCTCAGTTTTCTTCTTGAAATGGCAGTTTGAAACCTGTTGGAGGCATGAGAGCAATAAGAGAGGTTCTAGGGGGTCTGCACAAACTTTATTCAAGAAAACAAAAAAACCTCCAATTTGGCACAGTTTGTAGGCTGAAGATCATGGTCTCTTGATGTTCTGGGGTTTTCAACAGTTGAAAGTATGTGGACAAAGATCTCACACCATCTTTTCACTCCATTCAATGCTCTATAAGTCCATTAAGTAGTTCATTATGCCTACTCCACACCCACAGGGTTCTCAACATGATGATAACCTGCAGATTCCCACTAGTACTCATTAGCCATCAATGTGCAAACAAAGTCTTGATATTTTGAGGGTCCCGTGTTGCATGAAAAGAATGATAGATGGCTGTTGTAGTGTGTTGAGTTCTTGAAATGTATTTGAATCTCTTCAAAGCATTACGAAGACCCCAAAATGTAAAGGAAGTCATGTTCTCATGATCCACCAAAAGATTGTGTAGCCTGCAAGTGGGAGATCAATATGGTTTTAGTTATGAACCTTAGGAAGCTAGTGAGGTGAAGTGGTTTCATATGAAATGCAATGATATATTAGATCTTTAAGATCCCTCCAACATACTGATCACATCAATACTAGCTTCTCCAAGCAACATATAGTGGTTTTAGGGTAAAAACTGTGTATAAGCGTGCCTACACAAACGTGAATTGAAAAGGTCTATCTTTGCATTATCTGGAATGTATGAGGGTCATAATCTCATGAAAAATGTTGTGAGGTAGTACAAAAGTCTTCTCAGGGTGAAAATGATCAAGATATGTATCATAAAAGGCTTAATGCAATGAAAATGCAGACCTACATGTTTACAGACAAAGACCAAGGGCTAAATGAAATGTGGGAACTATGGGCATATAGTATGGGGTTGTGTGTAAGATGGATAAAGGGAGAATAGTAAGTTGGAGACTCACTCTTGAACTCTAACAGATCCATCTTAGAACCTGTAGTCATACAATCTTAAGACCTATAGGCCTAATGGGGAATGTTCAGGATTGCATGTAGAGAATGAAGAAATTGTGCATGTTTTGAATAATGTGGAAGTATGAAGACACTTTCAATAGTTGTCAAGATCATCAAAGTGCCAGGGACTCTTTGAAAAAAATTTCATTCCAAAATGCAGTCTAGATACCTAATGCACACCTACAACGAAGGGAGTTTTGGTATAAACATGAGAGGAAGGATGCAAGGTTGTATTGAAATTGATGATTTGGATAGGCAAGTAGCGTGTGTAGGGGTCATAAGAATCCATGGAAAGTATCTTCAAATCATTTTGATGCTTTGAAATGAAAGGAAAGTCACCATAACAGTTCATTAGGCTTTGTTTTGCAGAGTTGACTGTGGGGATTGGGCATGTTCTAAGACATTTGAACAGTTAGGATACTTGAACAAGTAATGGATAACCTCACATGAGGTGTTACGCCCCTTTTTGAAGCATCCTCAATCAACAAAATGCTTTTGACGGTCTTAAACTCTTTTATCTCTCTCGCTCTGACTCACACTATCTGCGAGCTTGAGAGGAGCAATTTGAGATGCTCATATCTAGCACGAGATGCATGGTAACTTAAGCTCTTAGGCATAAGAGACCACCCCTATGCACTACTAATCCAAGGCATTTGGATGTTCATTAAGGGCCTTACCTCTATGAATGATTGTTAAGAGTGCAAGACACTCTTAGGCTGCCAATAAACCTTTCTAATGACCTAATGGGATAAATGGGCACTCAAATGCCTTATAATGAGCATTCTTGGACTTGAAATAACTTTAGTGACTTTCATGCTTCTCATGAGCACTTTTGGCACGTGCAGAGTACCAAGTGTACAGAAAAAGGCGCAAAATGACTGTTGCAGGCTATTTGGAAGCATGGAAAGTTGTGTCAAATCCTCAAATTGGACTTGGAAAATGATTAAGAGGTTCTTAAAGTGGATCAAACGTTCTCTTGAAGCTTCACACATGTGAGCATTGATTAGAGCCAAATCTCCTTTTCCTAGGCCTAGAGACCTGATTGAGGGCTAATGGAGAGAGAAATAAGTGGAGTAAGTACACTTGCACTTAGTGTCTGGTCATAAAACTTTGTACAGAGCAGGAAGAACATAGTGGGTACTCAAATCTATGCTTGGTTTGCCAGGGAGATTTGTAGAATGTTCTAGACAAGGGGAATTAATGAGGCACGAGAGAGCTTAAACTAGATATTTATTCCATTTGTGGCTTATGGATGCCACCCCACTAATGATGTCACAAGATGATGCAAATATTAGAAATGAATTTTCAATTAAAAGATATTCAATAACTTTAATGGATTTTTCACTTAAGCTCTTAATTTGGTTTAATTTGCTTAAGTGAGTTTAATTAATTTTGTGCAATTCTTTGGAAATTGGTTGCCCATTTAATCAAACTAGTCGAAATGTCAAGTTACTGAGTCGTAATTTGATTGGAGTATAATTAGGTGTCAGTTGCGTACGGACCAATACCCCATTTAGGACATTGCCGATGCGAAATAACACATGCATGTGTCGTGTGGTCCCGAATTAGAAGAATTTAGTGGTCCAGAGCGCCAAATTGCGTTTTCGTCATTTTGACTCGAAATGATTTGGGAAAAACTAATAATCACATAAAATGCATTGCCCCATTCAGGTATACATCAACCTAAATCGGCACTTGTACACAACAAGCTCAAACCATTTAGTGCGTTTTAGTGATTTTGCCCCAAATTGTGCGTTGCAGAATTTTGAGTAAGATTGACAATTTCAATACAATGGTGATAGGAATTGGATGTCTACACAAAGGAGAGAGAGTGGCGTTCTAAGCTCTTGGGCAGAGGAAGGGGTCCTAATGGCCTTTAAATCCATGGCCATAGTTCTCAGATTGGTGGCCCCTCCTTTATGAACAATCACTAAGACCATGAGGTGGTATAAAACCCTACATAAACCCCATATGCTTAGTTTTATCCTTCAAATGGCAGTTTGGAGCTTGTTGGAGGCATGAGAGCAATAAGAGAGGTTCTAGGGGGTCTGCACAAGCTTCATTCATGATTCTCTAGGCCTTACTTGGCACGTGTGAGCTCAAGAAGACAGGAAAGCTCTACTTTGGCACAGTTTGCAGTCTGAAGATCATGGTCTCTTGATGCTCCAGGGTTTTCAAAAGTTGAAAGTATGTGGACAAAGATGTCACACCATCTTTACACTTCATTTAATGCTCTATAGGTCCATTAAATGGTTCATCATGCTTACTCCACACCCACAGGGTTCTCAACATGATAACCTGCAGATTCCCACTAGTACTCATCAGCCATCAATGTGCAAACAAAGCCTTGATATATTGAGGGTCCTTTGTTGCATGAAAAGAAAGATAGATGGCTGTTGTAGTATGTTGGGTTCTTGAAATCTATTTGAATCTCTTCAAAGCATTATTAAGATCCAAAAAGGTAAAGGAAGTCATGTTCTCATGATCCACCAAAAGATTGTGTAGCCTGCAAGTAGGAGATCAATATGGTTTTAGTTATGAGCCTCAAGTAGCCAGTGAGGTGAAGTTGTTTCATATGAAATGCAATGATATATCAGATCTTTAAGAGCCCTCCAACATACTGATCACTTCAATACTAACTTCTCCAAGAAACATATAGTGGTTTTAGGGTAAAGACTGTGTATAAGCCTGCCTACACAGAGGTGAGTTGAAAAGATATAACTTTGCATTATCAGTGATGGATGAGGGTCATAACCTCAAGAAAAATGTTGTGAGGTAGTGGAGAAGTCTTCTCAGGGTCAAGATGATCAAGATATGTATTATAAAAGGCTTAATGCAATGAAAATGTAGACTTACAGGTGTACAGACTTGTAGGTCTCTTTTTCATATGAAATGAAATGAATCTTGCTTGGAAGATGAGGTTCAACGGTTAAGTGAAATGTGGGAACTATGGGCATATAGTATTGGGTTGTGTGTAAGATGGATAAAGGGAGAATAGTGAGTTGGAGACTCATTCTTGAACTCTAACAGACCCATCTTAAAGCCTGCAGTCATACAGTGTTAAGATCTATAGGCCTAATGGGGAATGTTCAGGACTGCATGTAGAGAACGAAGAAAGTGTGCATGTTTTGAATAAAGTGGAAGTATGAAGACACTTTCAATAGTTGTCAAGATCATCAAAGTGCCAAGGACTCTTTGAAAAAGTTTCCATTCCAAAATGCTTTTTTCCTATGAAATGAAATGAATCTTGCTTGGAAGATGAGGTTCAAGGGCTAAACGAAATGTGGGAACTATGGGCATACAATATGGGGTTGTGTAAGATGGGTAAAGGGATAATAGTGAGTTGGAGACTCACTCTTGAACTCTAATAGATCCATCTTAAAGCCAGTAGTCATACAGTCTTAAGACCTATAGGCCTAATGGGGAATGTTCAGGACTGCATGTAGAGAACGAAGAAAGTGTGCATGTTTTGAATAAAGTGGAAGTATGAAGACACTTTCAATAGTTGTCAAGACCATCAAAGTGCCAAGAACTCTTTGATAAGGTTTCCATTCCAAAATGCAATCTATCTACCTAATGCAGCCCTGAGAGGAAGGATGCAAGGTTGTATTGAAATTGATGGTTTGGATAGGCAAGTAGGGTGTGTGGGGGCCATAAGAATCCATGGAAAGTATCTTCAAATCTGTAGTATCCCTTGACAAATCTGCCCTTAAATGTTTGATTTTACTTGATTGGAATTTTTTGAAACAGTTGGCATGTAAACTGTTCCCATGTTGATGTAGGTTTCTGATTTTGTTTCCCTTCTCGATTTGATGATGTTATGAGTAAAAGAACTAACTAGTCAATGGCAAATGCTTGCTAATGTATCTAGAATGAGATGCAAGTGTTTTTTTGACATTTTCAAATGCAATTGATGACTGAAAATTAAACAAATATGCACCTACAACAAATTGACATTTTGTCAAACAAATCATATGCAACCTCCAAACTTTATGGTATATCTTCAATAAGCTTCCAAACTGATTACAATCTTTGTTTACAATTATTACAGCAGTTTGCTCTTGAGAATAGAGACCATACAATATTAAATAATGTAAATGAACCTGGAAATGCAAATCTGATTGCAGCGCCTCTAGCATGGAAGAATGCCATGATTTCCATCTTCAAATCTGATATTTGGTGCCAATTAAGCTAATAGATGCAGCCCCCTAGCTTTAAATACCTTCTCTTGAAAGTTTGGGTTGTACCCCTTGAAGATATGCCTTCAACCTGCTCAATAATGCTTGAAATCTGATATAAATGGCTGCCAAGAATGAAGCTACAGGTCTGCAACTAATTATTCTTCAATAATCTTCAAACCCTTGATGGTATCTTTCACCTTTAAGCAAAAATAAAACTCTTGAATGAAGCTCTCCTCAAGCAGTGATTCAACTAATCTTTCACAACCTCAAGATTGCATAAACACTGAAGAGATTTCGTTCTGCAATGATGGAAGTGATTGCAACCCTTGTCTCAAATGCACAAATTTCAAAGACACCAATTTGTAAAATCCAATGCTCATGAATGAATTTGTTTTTATATCTTTTTGTCAAGTTGGTCGATCCCTTCAAGAGGCTTCCAATTTCAATTAATATCATTTAAAATAATATTAAATGTCTGCACATTAACTTTATCAAATAATTTAATATTTAGCCTCTACAACATAATTAATGCACTTTAAAATCAGTTCAATGAGGGTCATGGCCTCATTGGACGTAACGTGATTTTAAAACATTATAATTGCACTTCATAAATAATTATTAATAATCACTTTAGTAATAATTAAAATAACATAACTCCAAAAATAATCATTATTTTTCAATTCCTTCTAAACTTGGGAGTTAACTATTATGTCCACTGTGCATCCAATTGCCTTACTAAAAATAATAAGGGTCCCTCTCTATCAACCATTGATTTGCTATAAATAGTAAATCCCTTATTATTTGATCAATCCAATGGTGCAAGGGATTGACACTGCAATTGTACCCTGTTTCGGTGCCCTGCTATAGATAGTAACCCTGATTTTCTTGAAATAGTCATTTACTATAAATAGTGTGTGAATTTGAATCGTACAAAGGCTAAACCTGAACTCAGGATGGGAATAAGCCTCCTACTCTGCCAACTAGAACCCTCTAACCATCTGCCTTAGCCTACAAGGGCCAATAATAGGCTAATCCAATCATAACCCAGGGTGAACTAAAATGGGGACATTACAAAATCATTTTGATGCTTTGAAATGAAAGGAAAGTCATTGTAACAGTTCATTAGGGTCTGTTTTGCAGAGTTGATCACAAACCCTCATGTGGGGAATGGGCATGTTCTAAGACATTTGAACAGCTAGGATACTTGAGCAAGTGATGGATAACCTCACATGAGGTGTTACACCGGTTTTTGAAGCATTCTCAATCAACAAAATGCTTTTGAAGGTCTTAAACCCAAGAATATCTCTCTCGGTCTCAGTTACACAATCTTGCAGCTTGAGAGGAGCAATTTGAGATGTTAATATCTAGCACGAAGAGATGCATGGTAACTTAAGCTCTTAGGCATAAGAGACCACCCATATGCGCTACTAATCCATGGCATTTAGATGTTCATTAAGGGCCTTATCTCTGTGAACGATTGTTAAGAGTGCAAGACACCCACAACCTGCCAAGAAACCTTTCTAATGCCTTGATGGAAGAAATGGGCACTTAAATGCCTTCTAATGAGCATTCTTGGTCTTGAAATAACTTTAGTGACTTTCATGCTTCTCATGAGCACATGAATAGGCCATTGGTTGGCACATGCAGGGTACAAAGTGTACGAAAAAGAGCTTAAAATGATTGTTGTAGGCTATTTGAAAGCATGGAAAGTTGTGTCAGATCCTCAAATTGGTCTTGGAACATGATAAAAAGATTTTTAAAGTGGATCAAACGTTCTCTTGAAGTTTTACACGTTCGAGCATTGATTAGAGCCAAATATCTTTTTCCTAGGCCTAGAGACCTAATTGAGGGCTAATGGAGAGAGAAATAAGTCGAGTAAGTACACTTGCACTTAGTGTTTGGTCATGAAACTTTGTATAGAGCGGGAAGAACATAGTGGGTACTCAAATTTATGCTTGGTTTGCCAGGAGCATCTGTAGAATGTTCTAGACAAGGAGCTTTGTCTGTTTTGAGGGCTACAAGGAAATGAAGGCAAGTATGGGCCTTGGGTATGAAATGAAGTCTTTGTGAGTGTATAAGTCATCCAAGAGGGTTGATATAGGTCCGTTAAGGCAGAGAGAGATCCTTCATGGAGAAGATTGCACTCATGAAGATAGAAACAAGATTTGAGGCATTTGAGCAAGAGAGGCATAGTGAGATTAATGGGTTTCAAGACACCTAAGGAGTTATGATGATCATTGCAACATCAGGAGAGGAGAGCTCCTAAGTAGATGCAAAGTGTCAACAACAAGGGCAGAAGGTAACTCAAGATGAACTTGTGATCAAGAGTGCCACTGGCAACTTTCCAAGCCAAAGGGAAGGCAGTTTGAAGAAGACAAGATGTGTCAAGCAAATAGAGAAACCCCTATGCCATTTAGGAGAGGAATCATCATCAAGAAAGCAACACATGTCATTGAAGACCTTATGACACTGTTCTATAACCTCCTTCCTGATTGTAACTGTTGTCGTGAATGCTTGAGACTTATCATTGCTCTTTTCTACACCACTTCTCTCTCTCCTCTCTTTCTTTATATATACAACCTTGTTTGGCTTTGTAGGGATCCTTTGGTTGAGTATGGCGAAACTTTGCTCAATTAAACACTTGTGCAATGCCATTGAATGATGAATAAAGCCGATTCTTACCTCTTGACATGCTTGCAACTAGTGTACTTGTGTGACTGTTGATGAATATTAGTAGTGGTGTTTGTACTCTCATTTGTCCTCTCCTACCTATTTGTAGATGGATTGTCTTTTTGATGTTGTTTTGCATGGTTCGAAAGTGGATTTCAGTCATTAGTGTTTGCATTGTCTATGACCTCCACGTTGAAACACTCATGCTTGAAGGTCCTTGTTGAGTAGTGTGATTAGATTTAGGCCTAATCCATGTTCTTAGTACATGATTGTCAAGTGGAGGGTGTTGATTTGGTGTATCACCTCCCTAGTTAGGTTTCTTTTATGTTGTCTCTATCCCTTTTCCTTTGCAAGTTAGTAGTGGAGCTTAATTGATACATCAAGGGGAGCTAGCCCTATAATCTAGAGGTTTAGTCCACTTAGAGGTCACTCACAACTTAAGACTAATCCCATTGTATAGCTCAAGTGAAAGGGCTTGAAACACCCTCTCAAGAGTGCAAATTTGAGCTATAACAAAACCGCAGCATTTCTGACCATGCATGTTGGAGAACTTATCTCCAAGTGATGGACATCTTACTTCTCTCAAGCTTACTCTTGCGAATTTTCTGCCATCATCATTGATTGCCATTACAACCTGATCAACCCTCACTTTTTCAGTATGTTCAACTTGAGGCTAAAATATGAATCAGATGACTGAAAATCCACATTTCCAATTAAAGTATCGCTGCTATAAAGGTCCTAGGCAATATAGGGGAGTCGATCCTAACCAAGTTTATCTACTTTGAGCTTTTTTGAGTTTTGCTTTCCAAAATCTACTTTCGATTTAGATCAAATTTTACAGTCACTATAATCATTGTCTCTCTCATGTGAATGTATGAAAATGCATACTTAGGAATAGCCCGAGATCTATTGAAGCATGGTTTATAACCAACAAATCTTCCTGGTTGTATCCATAATGAACTTTGACCGCAACTATAGGATTTTGACCATTATAGAGCTTCTCTTTCTTGAGGCAATCAGAAGACAATCTTAATCAAAGGTCTTTGAGGATAAAATAAATGATGAGATGTGGTGTCACACCTTGTACGGGAATTTGTTGTATAATATCCTTTCGCTTGCCTCGAGTGTTTCTTCGATTGGAGAAGTGTTCTAGTTGTTAGATTGCGGTTGGCAAAGGGGATGAAGCTAGCATTGAGGCTTAATAAAAAAGATGGATCCAACTCATAATAAGTAAACTGTGGATACCTTGGGTTCCTTTCAGCCATCCATAAAATGTCAATCCTAGCAGGTATTTGAACGTCTTATTCTTCTTCTTCAACACCTAATATTTCTATGATGCTCTTTCATAAGATACTTGAAAGGGTTGACACTTTTCTTGAATTTTTCAACTTGCTGTTGAGATATGCACACCTTGTGATTTTTTACAATAAAAAGGGGTCTTAAAAGCCTTCTTGCATCAAAGAAAAAATGGATCTCATTTTGGATGTTATCTTTTTTTATTTCAACCAGCTGTCTTGGCATGATCTTCTTTAGTTTGCAAAGATCACCTGGATCCCATGTTTCAAAACAATTTTGAACTTGAATCAAAAAATCTATGTGACCTATGCTGCAAGTTGTATCCTTGACTCTATCACCATTTTTAGAGTGTTTCCATGATGACACAAATCTTGTAATGGCATATTATGAAGCAACAAATCTGAAATATGACCATCCTTGTCATACCTTAGGTTGTTACCGATGTGTTCACCTTCTTTCACCTTGAGCTCTTCGCATCCAACAGGTGAAGCCCTTTCTGCCTTGACTTCATCCATATCTTGTTGACATACGTAATCATTAGAAGTTAATAAAACATCTTCTACTACCGAAGGATCTTTACCTTCAACTTGCATGTGAACTTCCTTTTGCTCCTCAGTAGGGTTTTGAGATTCAGATCTTAACTCTTTCTTCCCTCTATCTGACCACGCTTCCTCATAGTTCCTTTGGTCACTCCGTGTCTCCAACTATATAAAGTTTGTAAAAGATATTTCTTCTCGAATCTCTGCTGGAGGAGTTTTGTAGAAATTAAAATTGATCACAATATCCTTATGTAGTGATCCCATGGTTCACAAGCTGGCAAGAAAATGGCTCTAATACCATTGTAATATCCCTTTTAGGGAGATTTATATAATTCTAGAATTTAATTGAAACCCTAACATGAAAGTATAGACTTCTGAAAATGACCCACTTAAGCATGAAAAGAAAATTCATACCTCATAGAAACCTTCCAAAAAATATGGAAATTCAATTATTATTTTTGGATGAAACTCTTATACATCAAGTCTACTTTTTAAATAAATTGGAGGCCTGTAAATTGAAATAAATCACAGTTGAGTATAGAGCGTAAAAAAACAATATTGCACCAACCAAACAATGCCAAATCTGAATTTTAACCCCTCTAGGGAGGTCACCACACTCCAAAGGCCTCCTTAACTTTGTTTCACCTCAAATGGAAGCCCTAACTGCTGCATCAGGCTCCAAAGGCTCCCAAATTGTTGCGCCACCCTCCAAATGTTCCTTAGATGCTGGAAATGATGATATTTTGTCCAATTGTGACCTTCAAATGAAGTCACTAAGAAGAATTTGAGGGTTTTTGTCCCCAAATCTGAAAGCTAATGAGAGTTTTCGTCCTCAATGGCTGAATGTGCAAGCAGACATGCTTAACTCAAAGAATTAATTGATAGATGATCATGGATGTCACAAATGATCCCCTTCATCTTCTTTTATACCTTTTCCCACTCAAACTCCAAACTTATTTTAATAATAAAACATAAGTTGCCGACATTACTTTTTGGTCACTTAGTTATACTATTAAGTTTACTTTAAAGTATTTAAAGAAAATATTTTTTATTAACTTAGCTCACCATAACCACGTTTTCCTTCTCCTCATCCCCTTAGCCTGTAGGAAACCAAGGAATAGGTTTAGGGTCTCAAACGACTCTTAACCCTGAGAAGGGAACATTACACACCTCCTTTATATGCACACATAAGTGGTATATTTCATATATGCAAGGGCATATATATACCTAATTTATATCTATTATATGTGTATTTATGATGTGGGAGCATCTGGTTTCACAATCAATCTTGGATCAACCAAAAACATGAGTAGCTTAAGTAGCAATAAGTAGTGTATGTAGGCCTTTGATGTTTGAATTGATTACGGTACTGCAGAATCACCCTAGTGGTTTGAGGTATCTCCTAGATCATCAAACAATCACAAAAAGTTGCTTCACACCCTTCCTGTGTGGCACAACACTTGAAAACATGATCTGCATCTATGATTCTACTTGGAGCTTTAAATCACTCTACAGTGCACTGCACCATCTCATGGCATGTACTATCATCCAAACAACCTCAACAAGTGACACAACACTTGAAAGTTTGATGCGGAGTTGTAATTCAACACAAAACGCTAAAAAATGCTACATTGTACCACAACATTTGTTGGTATGCATACATCTAGATAGTCTTAAAAGATCACTTGTCTATTCCAAACATGGGGCACAACTAAGGTTTTACGAGAAATTCCCCAAAATGCTACAGTACAACACCATCTCTTGCCTTGTATACAAACTCTTGACAACCTCAGTAAGTGCCTCATGACTTCAAAACATGGCACATAGTTACGGTTCCTTGTAGAACTCATAAAACCCACAATCGCCATGTGGGTACTTTGTTTTGAGATGTGCCTTGCCTCGTATCATATCAAGGGCTTGCGGTATGACATCACACTTGTTAGGGTTTCAAGCACCTGTAAGAGATGCCACATAACTTATGGAAGCCGAAAAGTCATAGTGGAAAGATGAAAGATTTCATGAATGGAAGCGAAAGCGTTTTGACTTCCATAACGGTTCTTGAGAAACGCTTTGATAAGAACATGAGTTCCATTGGAGAGGGTGTTCGGCTTAACTAGCTAGGAGAGTTGGCTAAGGAACATATGTGGATTCAACAATAAGAGGTTTGAGGAGGTAGAGTGATTCTCTAGGCAATTAGAAAACTGCAAGCAAACACTTATTGAAGAGTGTGCAAGTTTGAGTAGAGTTGGAAGAGTGAACCATGTGGATCAATGGATTGATATTGTAACACTGCATGCTTTGTAGTTTGTAATAAAACTGGAAGTATGTTATAGGTGTGTAATGTTCCTTTTGGGGCAGAATTATAACAACTAGGGCTTTCCTACAAACCCTTATCCAAAATACAAAATTCTGGTTTTATTTCAAACCCTAACAATGATATGAAATTATATATATTAGGGCAACAAGCACACAAACAACTGAAAATAGATGTAGAAATCCTTGGAAATATTTTATAAAATATTTGGTATCCAAAAAATGTATTTTTGGATTTTTCACCCTCAAATGCTAACACCAAAACTGCAAATTTCTGAATTAAGCATTCAAACCCTAGCCCTTAATTTTATGAATGTTGCAAATAAATATTTAGGGCTTCCACACCCATAGAACATTGCAAAAAAGGCACCAATTTATTCTGAAAAGTAGAGCAACATGAATTCCTTATTTTTGTTGATTTTTTTGAATCAAATGGCTGGAAAGTTATATTAAAAATCGCAGAAAATTATTAGAATATTTATGCAATATTCCCAAGTGTATTTCAGGCTGAAATAGTCCTACAAAACCTCAAATGAAGCCCTCAAAGGGGGTTGCCCTAGCTGGGAATAATGAATTTCTAAATGTAACTCCATGCAACCTTAGAAAAGGGGGGTCTTGAACACTTGTAAAACCTGATTTCTGCTTGATTTGGGTCTCAAACCCTAGTCACCAACCTCCCAAAGCAAGTCGCCCACCTCTCAAGTCAATCGCCAAGCCCTAGGACGAAGTTGCGCACCTGTTGCAAACAAATTGGTGTTCAAAACACCCTTGATTGCCAATTACGCACAATACAACTCCCTTACAAAGTTTCCCTAGTTGGATATTAAGAGGTTTTGTCCTTAATTCTAGTCAACATTGAAGGTTTTTGTCTCCAAAACAAGAAGTCAAGCTTTTGCGTGCTCAAACTCATCAAATTTAAATCATCAAAAATAGTCGACTTTCCAATGAATCACCATCTATTTTTAATTACCCTTTTCGCACCAATTATCTTCCCAAAGTGGGGCGCTCCACTTTGGGGGGGGGGAAATAAAAGCATCTTTTTTCTTATAATTCACTTAAGTGTTATCTTTTAAAAAAGTCCATTTCTTAGGTCACAAATCAAGTTAGAATAAGTTGCCAACATATTCACCTTTTTGGCGACTTGAATATATCATTTATTATATTTTGAGTATTTAAAAATACTTATTTAAATAATGATATTATTTTAATTTAGAAATGGGGACAGTACAAGGTGTGTGTTTTGTAATCTCCTCATTGAAAACAATAAAAAATAAGTCAGCTGTTTTCTGTTTTGTGCATGGACTCTGCGTGTGTGGCCATTAGTATGTTGAATTCATAGGTTGCATGGTCTTAAGGTTGTCTTTCATTGGATCCTTTAACCATGACTACATTAATTGGTATCATGGCAAAGTTGTACTTTTTTTGGGTTGAGCGTGTTGAACTCTTGTTGAGTCAAGTTGCAGATTGTGAAAGAAAAACTTGGATTGTTGGGGAGAAATGGCACAGAGGAGCTCCAAATGGAAGAGTGAGACGAGTGCCAATAATTTCAAACTCGGTAGAGATGATGAGAGGGATCCAAACTTGTATGGAGGCTATGGAAATTTTGCAATGCAGAGGAGTTGTTGTAGAATTCAGTGATGGTGAAGAAGAGGAAGAAGCAATGCTTGAGGTTCAGGTGGAAGTGCTAGGAGATGGATTGGAAGATAGATTTTTGCGGGCCATTGCTAAAATGGGTAGCAAGCTGTGGTTGGACATCCCTAACTATTTTAGTAGTTTGTGTCTTGCAGAACTAATTCATTGGATCACCGAGTTGGATAAATATTTTGAGTATGAACAGATGGAGGATCCCAAGAAAGTGAAGTTTACTTGTACAAAGTTGAAGGGCCATGCGTCCTTGTGGTTGGACCATGTGTAGAGAAAAAGAGTAAGAAGAGGCAAATATAAAATTAAAACTTGGGATAGGATGGTTGTGAAACTAAAATGTAAGTTTCTACCTTCCGATTATCCGAAGAGTTTATTCAAGAAATTGCAAAATTTGAGGCAAAAGAAGATGCATGTGAAAGACTACACAGAAGAGTTTTACAAGCTCACCATTTGAGCTGATAATGTTGAACACAACGATCTATTGAGAGGAGGGGTGAATTAGTAGATCAGCTAAAAAAAATTCATATGCAAGTTAAAGAAGAAATGCAAAGATTACACATACACACAAAAACACATTACTCGGGATTTTTACGTGAAAAACCCAAAGGGAAAAACCACGGTGAAAATGGCTGCTAGAATCTACTATTCTAATCTAGCCTCATTTTTAAATGCCTCACTGGCTAACCTCATTGGTTACATTCAAGAGCACCCACTCTATGGAAGCACCCACTCCCTAAGGAGACACCAATCCCTTAACTGAGCACCAACTCAGTTTTTTGATGGCACCAACCAATCAGAACTTTGAAGCTACAACTTCAGAATACAAGATGAATTCACAAATGAATCCAGATCAATTTTTTTGTTACAAGTCTAATCTGTAACTGCTCACTCTTTGCTCAATCTCTGCACATTCTCTGTGTGCTCTTTCTTCCTCTCTGCCTCACTCTCTGTTGCTCTGTCTTTCACTCGGTGTCTGTATACATCTCAAAAGTGACACTCTTCGAGTTACTCTACGACACTCTCTCTATTGCAATGACAACAACCACATCACAATGAATAAGATGTGTATATACATTGAGTTTTAGGGTTTCATTTATGCAACGTGTTCGCACTTCAGCTCCTCTTGACTGACTCCTATCCGTTCACATTCAATGCGACTTTGACATATGCGAATCTCCGTGTCTCGATTCATACATTACACTTCAACGCTCAGATCTCTTTTCTATCTTTGACGACTGTTGGATTCTGGTTATAACTGCATCGTTTCCTTTTCGTGTGTTGGTTCATGCATCATGCCGTAATGTTCTGGTCTCTTTACTATGTCTAGCAGTTGCTGGATTTATCTCTTAAATGCACAACCACCTTAATCGATGATTGATTGGTTGGATCGATCAATCTTGAGCTCTGTGCAATCATTTACATGTTTTATCTGTTCTTTCAATTGTTCATTGAGAATATATTAAATGTGGGCCTTTGATTTCTTTCTTCGCGCCAAGTCTAACCATCGAGTTCCTCTTTGCATCTCTCTATTTCCTATATATCAGGATTGCTTTCTCTCCTTTCGATTTATTCAAATATTCTCGATCTATAACTTTAGTCAGACGTTAATTTCCGGTAGATTTGACTATATCTCGCTTGTCACGGCATTCATGAGAGCTTTTGCTTCGATAGATCTTACCGGACTTGCTCGATCTTTTAACTTTGCCATTGTGCATTAACCTTCGAGCACTTTTAAGGCTTTGGATTCACTCGCTCGGTTGGATCTTCTTAATCCTGACTTGCATGTGTTGTTGGATCATCAAAGATGCTTGATCTTTGTGTTGACCAGATCATTAACCTTTGACATGTTGACTTCATCTCGCTTCTTTTGGCATCTTTGAGATGCTTCCCCTACGTCGATTTCTTCAGACTTGCTCAAACTTTAACATGTCTATATACTTTTCGGGATTTTGCAAATTGTCTTATGGAACTTTGCAAGTGTCCTCTCCTTCGGAAGAGTCCTTCGTACAAATTGTTGCGGGCTTTTTGTCCGAGTCCCCTTCTGGACAATTTTTGTGAACTTTTTGTCCTGGTCCCCTTCGGGACAATTTTCACGGACTTTTTGTCCGAGTGCCCTTTCGGCACTTTTGTTTAGGACACATACCCTTTGGGGCTTTGCAAATGTGCCTTTCGGCTTTTCTGTAAAGGTCCATATGTCCTTCGGCCGTTTTGCAAAAGTACCATTCGGGAATTTTGCTCGAGTCCACTTGCCCTTCGTATTTTTGCAACGATCTCTTCGGAGGCTTTGAGCGGTCCACATACCCTTCGGGTTTTTGAAATGATCCCTTCGGACTTCTTGAACGGTCCATTTGCCCTTCGGGCTTCTTGAAAAGATGCCTTTGGCATTTTTGGAACGGTCCACTACCCTTTGGCTTTCTTGCAGGTGTCTACATGCCCTTCGGAACAATTTTCACGGGCTTTTTGTCCAAAAGATTTGTCCTTGCCAATATATTCGAAAGAATTGTCTTTGCCAATTTTTTTGAAAGAATTGACCAATTTGGGTTCTTCTCATTGCTTAACTTATAAGATTGAAATAAGTAAAGTCATTTGATAAACCCAATCAACTTCATTAGACCCATTTGGGTTCTTGACGTTGCTCAACTTATAAACATGAAGGAAGTAGAGTCATTTTAGAAACTCGATTAACTCACCTAGACCCATTCGGGTTGTTCACATTGCTTGACTTATAAAGATGAGAGCAGTTAAGTCATTCCGTCAACCGGATCAACTCCGCTAGACCCATTCAGGTTTTTGAGACTGCTTAGCTTATGAAATTGAATGAAGTAAAGTTGTTCTTGAAACCTGGTTTACACTCCCCTGACCCAGTTGGGTTTTTGACACGACTTTACTTATGAGGCTTTATAAGTAAAAGCGAATGAAGTACATGGACTTGACAAACCCGAATCATTATGTCTTTGTCATTAATTGTTTGCCTTTTTGACATCAATGACAATCTTACAGACAATCTCCTCATACACCATGATACTCAAATTGCCAACAAGTAATGTGGAAGACACAAAAAATTTCAAGGTATGTGAATGGTCTTTGTATTTACATACAAGATGTGTTTGGAATGATAAGTTTGCATTTTGAAGAAGTAGCATATCAATATGCTTTGAACATTGAGTAGTAGTTTTTTAGAAGGCAACAAAATACAACAAGAAGAAGAGGAAAATTTTCAAGAGGAAGAGGCCAAATATATAGTGGTAGAGGACAACATAGACATGAAGGAGAAACAATTACTTCTTAGAATCAAAATATTGCATCAAGAGGCAGATTTTCCAGAGGTAGAGGGCACCATGGTAGAGGCAAAGGGAGAAGTTTTTATGGAAAATGTTACAGATGTGGAGAGGTTGGCCATAGAGCTTTTGATGCTCACATTCACATAATGATGGCATCCAAAGAATTGATGCAAGCAATCACATTGCAAAAGCAAATGAAGAAAGTGTTGGATCACCCAATCATATAGAAGAGCTAGAACATGGAGAAGCTCTCATGATGAAGAGTGTGCGTTGTTGAAACTAGTTAAAGAAGAAGATGAATTGGTGCAAAGGAATAACCATTTCAGAGCCGTATACAAATTTGGAGGTAGGTGTTGCAAAGTTATTTTTGATAGTGGTAGCACTGATAACCTTGTGTCCAATGAGATGGTAGAGAAGCTAGGTTTGAAGAGGATTGTACAACCAAATCTATATAAAGTGTATTTTTTTTTGATATAATAAAGAGGGTTCTATTGTGGCCCTCACCCGTTTTGAAAAAAAATACATAAGTTGTCAAGATAGAAGAAAAGGAAGGGGGAGGTAGAAGAAAAGATTAGGAGAGATAGAAGAAGAGGAAGAGGTACAAATGGATGCTACATAAGACAATTTTTGTTTTTTAAGAATTCCATATATTTCTTTTCCTTGAGAGTACTGGTTTGTGAAGTCCTTTGTCTTTTGGTAGAAGTTCATGGGTGAGCTGTAGGAAGCCTTGACCCAATTGACCTCATGCGTGAAGAAGGCCCACATGTTATACTTTGAGATGAGTTGATTCAAGGATAAAGCAGGACCCACAATAATAATCTTGATTGAAGGCATACTTGGCGGGTGGCCTGAGTGCTCAATCATCCAATAAGTGCCATCAAAATGATCCATAGTTTCCTTTCCCTTCCATGTTTGTTGTTCGTGCATATTTCGTTCTCTGGTTGCAACATTGGAGGAGAAGACTTTGGCTTCTTGCCCCTTTTCTTGGCTGGGTGTTGAGGCTGTGTTGCACCAAGCCATTTGACAATTCCGGTTTCTAGGACATCTATTTTGTCCAAAATTTGTTGAGTAGACGACCCTCCCTGTTGTACCTAGCATTTTTTCTTTGGTTTTGCCTTGAGCTTAAGATTTCTTTTCGAATCTTCCCTCGACCACTTCAAAGCACTTAGAATGATACTTTGATCAATGTTAGGGGGACGATATAGTTCCCATATTTGCTTCAGAATGTCCACTTTGTAAGGCTTTTTAGTAGGATACACTTGCTAGAAATTGTACTGGAATGTAGAGAATGCTGGCGGGACATGAGCAAGTGCGGAAATAATGTCATCACATAAACCTTCAACAGAGAAGGGAGGGCCATTAGTAATACTAGTGACCAATAAAGCCAACCAAATAAGCTATGAAAGGGAGTCATCACAACTAAAGCCGCTGAGAATATCGTCAAGAGTTAAGTGAGGGCTAGAGAAGGGGGGCATGTCCTATGCCATCAGAAGGTTGCAATGATCAACACAAAGTAGGGGTGCAAGAGAGAGCAAGGGAGAGGTGAGAGACGATGCAAAAGGAATGAAACAAGACAATAAATGTAGGTCAAGCAGGGTGGAGTGTGCGAGAAATAAAAAATGGAGGGGGTGTGGAACGATGGAGGTGAAAAGAGATGGTGTGCCCAATAGTTATTGGGGTGGATTTAATTACCCCTCACAAGAAATGATTTCTTGTAATCCTTCGAAATCCACGATATGATTGCTTTCAATGAGAGTGAACGTATCCAATTTCACTCCTAGTTAGCTAGATGGTTGGCAATGCCATTAGCCTTTTTGTAACAATGTGAAAATTTGATTTCGAAAAAAAGAAAATGTCAGCGTTAGAAGGGTCTTCAATTTCCAACTGGATATCATTCCTTTGTGCAAGGTTGTGATGACCAATTGTGAGTCTTCAATTTCTAGTTTGTAGAAGCCGCGTGCGTAAGCCATTTGCACACCATTAGCAAGACTAGTACACTCAGCTTGGTTATTTGTGGGTTTAGAGAGTTGTGCCAGAAGAAGCTGCTATGAATGCGACTTTGTGGTCTTGAAGAACACAACCGGCCCCGACTTGCCCAGGGTTGCCTTTAGAGGTGCCATCGAAATTAAGTTTGATCCAATCAGGATTAGGGTGGGGGGGTTCCATTTGATTTCTTGACGAGAATACTTTTTTACTCGCCTCCCATAAATGGGAGAAATCTATATAAGGTGTGTTGGTTGTTAAAACGACATCACTTTTTTGTAAATGAGCCGATAATTCTTTTTTCCTTCCATCCCATAAAAGGGAGAAATCCATATAAGGTATCTTGGTTGTTGAAAGGACATCAAATTATGGTAAATGAGCAATGTTTGGTCAATCTTTAGATTGGATTATATAAGGTTGAAGTTTTGCATGACATCATGCCTATGGATGTTTGTTATGTAATGTTGGGAAGGCCTTGGCAGTTTTATAGAAAGGATGTACATGATGGTTGGTTGAATACCTACACTGTTGTGAAGGATGGTAGGAAGTACAAGGAGCCCATTGAAGGACAAGGGAGAAAGAAAGAAAGAAAGCCACAAATGACTAAAAATAGGTCAATGGGACTTGAGGATACAACCGTTAATGATAGAAAGTTCAAGGGAAGAGAATCCAATAAGCCAAAAAAATGAAGACAAGTACATAAGGCAAAGTAAAGCAGTGTGCAACTAACAAAGGTGGTAATGGAACCAATACAAATAGCAATGGAGGGCGAACAAGAGCCCTTAAAAGTATGCGCTGATGAAGCTTGGAAGACCTCATTGAAAATCTTAGTTTATCCTTGAAGTGGAGAAGGCATTCGACCCATCATCAGTCACTATGAAAAGATTTGGTAGTGTTCGTTGGGGAGTACTCAGTGTCAGAGGGGCTAGGTTGGGAGATCCTAGGGTAAGCAAAGCACTTCCTCTAGACTCTCCCCTAACATCCAAGGTCGATGTACTTCCCGTAATACAAAAAAGTTCGAATATGAGTCTTGCCCCTATGGTCTGGGGGTGACCGGAAAGTAGTAGATCCATGTTGCTGGAAAGGGGTAGAGCCAAGCTAGCAAGAAGCAACAGAGCCACGGTGCTGAGGGAGAGCAGGTTGGGGGATCTAAGGAATTTGAGTAGTAATGATATGTTGAGAGAAGCGTTGCATAATTGATCTACTAGTTCTAATGTATGATGCACTGGTGTCCAAAGGGTGCGTATCATTGCCAATCCCCTGGATGGCCTGGAAGAAAGAGGTGATCAACATGGGGGCTGTAGAACCTCTAGGCTCCTCTTGTGGTGATCTATGTCGGAGGGTGACGGTTTCGTGAAGATAAATAGCTAGGCACCTTTGGTTTAGATATCTAAAGTAAGTAGATATAGTGTTTACTGAGTCCTTGTAGAGGTAGTGATATCTTCCTCAGATCTAGTAGTACATGGGGCATCTGAAAATGGAGTGTTACTCGATCTCCACCCCTTTGAGGGAGCAAAGACGGTAGATCCAATCCGGATGAAGAATGTGGTGATCTGTTTCAACCCATAATTGGTGATAACGCACTCTCATCTAGCCAGGGGAAACCTCAAGCCATGGGATCAATGGCATTGGAGATAGTGAGGGTGACAAAGAATACCATCCACTACTTGTAAGAAATGCTTAGCGTAGAAAGCAAGCTTGGGGCTGAGTGGCTCGGGGGGGGGATTCAGAGAGGAAGTGGACCGTAGTCCAAAGTTCTTGTTAATTTCAGGAAAACAATTCTTGAAAGAGGTGAAGAAATAGATGGCATGTTTTACTTTCGTTCCCAAGCATACACAAGTTGGGACAACAAGGCAAGTGATTTGCGAAGAGAAGTGAAGGATTTGTTAGGTGAGTATGAAGATATCCTTTCCAATGATCTTCAGAGGATTGCCATCCGTGAGAAGCATCAGTCATCGCATAGATCTTGTTCTTGGATCTAGTTTACTGAACAAGGCAACATATAGGTTGATCCCTGTGGAGAATGAGGAAGGACAAAAGCATCAACCTATATGCTGCCTTGTTCGGTAAACTATATGCGGAAGGACAAAGGCAAGTACATGAGTCATTTCTGAAGGACATTGTGGAAGAAGTTAGGCACAAGGTTGAGTTTTAGTTCAACGTACCACCCACAATTGAATGGTCAAACAAATGTAGTGAACAAAAGCCTTAAAAAATTGTGAATATGTTTGGTAAGTAGTGGGATATGATTCTTGCACAAGCCGAGTTTGCGTACAACAACTCAGTCAATAGGTGTACAACCAAGGGTCCATTTCAGATTGTCTATGGTTGCATCCCTAGAGATGTTGCAGAATTGAGGGATACAACCAATTTGAGAAAAAGGAGTGATGTAGTAGAAGATTTTGCTGAGTACATGTAGGAGATGCATTAGCAAGTGAAGGAGAAGTTGGGAAAGAGTACTTTTTATATACAAGCAACATGCTGATCTCAAAAGGAGAGAGCAAGAGATTCGAGTTGGAGAGCTAGTTTTGGCTCATTTGAGAAAAGAATAGTTCCCAAAAGGAACATATGATAAGCTCAAGTGGAATAAAATTGGGACATGCAAGGTTTTGATAAAATTTGCTAAAAATGTGTATGAGCTAGAGTTACCAGATAGGATATAATCTCATAGTTAAAAAGCTCATACTTTACTTGGCAGACCAAAATTTTGACTCGGTCTTGGGATTCAAAAATTACGCGACAATTACTCAACAATTACTTGGTAATTACCCAACAATTGCTCAACAACTTTATTGCTACTTAAAATATATAAATTCATAAAATAAACTTAAATAACATTTAAACTTTGTTAAATGACATGAGAAACGAATATAGAGAACCAATAAGTATATTTTCTATTAAATTTCCACCAAAAAATAGCAGGAAATTGTGACCATATGCAAAAAATGACATTTTCTTAATCCATGGGAGGTAATTAGTAGGTTGTGACTAAGTAGCAGGGAATTACCAAACAATTACTTGACAATTAATTGCCATTTGCTCGTGAGTTTGACCTTGCTACTCGGCTCGCGAGAAGTTCACCGATTACTTGGTAGGTCAAAAAAATCAGGTTACTCGCGGTTTATTGGGGATTACTCTTTGAATTAAAAGAAATATCTTTCCAATATTTAATGTAGCAGATTTGTACAGGTATTATGAGGCATAGGTTACTGATGAGGATGTGAAATCAAATTCTTCAATTCTGGATTGGAGACAATAGATGCCTATGAAGATTAGAAAGGAGATTTTGAAGGTGATCGACTCCAGGGCTGGTAAGAAGACAAGAGGAAACGAGTACAAAGAGTACTTGGTGAAAAGGAAGGATACAGTAGTAGAAGATGCAACTTGGATGAGTGCATTCGAGATTGCTAAACATGAAAAATCAATAAAAGAGCACAAAGAAGGTTCACGGGTAGGAGCTCATGGTTCATTTCACTTGGGGTGTATGATGCAAGAGCATCTAGGTTCACAAGCAATCTTACATCAACCAAAAACATGAGTAAGCTAAGTAGCATTAAGCAATGTATGTAGGCCTTTGAAGTTTGAATTGACAACAGTACTCCAGAACCACCCCAAAGGTTTGAGGTATCTCCCAGATCATCAAACCATCACAACAAGTTGTGTCACATCCCTCCCGGAGTGGTGCAACACCTGAAAACATGATGTGCAACTATGATTCTATTTAGAGCTTAAAATCACTCCATAGTGACGACCACACCATCTCATGGCATGTACACAACATCTGAATGCCCTCAACAAGTGGCAAAGAACCTAAAAACCTGATGCGGAGTTGTAATTCAACACAAAACTCTAAAAACTTCTATAGTTTATCACATCTCATAATACACATGCAATATGTAGACAGTCTTAAAAGAACAGCTGTCTATTCAGAGCATGGCGCACAACTATGGTTTTATGAGAAATTCTAGAAAATGCTATAGTACACCACACCATCTCGTGGCATGTATACATACTCTAGACAACCTCAAGAAGTGCCTCATGACTTCAAAACATGGTGCACAGTTACGGTTCTGTGTAGAACTCCTAAAACGCACAACGACAGTGGGTTCTTCGTGTTAGGATGCGTTCTGCCTAATGGCCTATCTAGGGTTCATGGCATGACATCACACTTGTCAGGGTTTTGTGCCCTTGTCAGAAGTGTCACATAACTTATAGAAGCCAAAAAGTCACAATGGGAAGGTGATACATCTTGTGAATGGAAGCTAAAGCATTTTAACTTTCATAATGGTTTTTGAGCAATGCCCTGATAAGAACATGAGTTCCATTGGAGAGGGGGTTCGGCTCAACTAGTTTGGAGAGTTTGCTAAGGAACATGAGTGAATTCAATATCTAGAGGTTTGTGGAGGTAGAGTGATTCTCTAGGCAGTTAGAAAACTGCAAGTAGAGACTTGCTGAAGAGTGTGCAGGTTTGAGTAGAGTTGTAGGAGTGAACCATGTCCATTAATGGACTAACATTGCAACACTGCATGTTTGTAGCCTGTAATGAAATTGGAAGTATGTTGTAGGTGTGTGTTTTATAATCTCCTCATTGAAACAATAAAGAATAAGTCGGTTGTTTTCAGTTTTGCTCATGGGCTTTGTGTGTGTGTGTGCGTGCACCCATTAGTGTGTGTTGATCATAGGCTACACAGTCTAAGGTTGTCTTTCATTGGACCCCCTAGCTATGACTGCATCAATTTATATCTATGTATGTGTATATGTATCCATATATATATGTGTCAAGCATGGGTGAGTTTGCTTTGCATGAGAGGGAAAAACATTTCTACATGATGTACGACACAAATACTTGGACTCAAGAGGTGGTTCTGATATTGAACAAGTTTTAGTTTCCATAAAAAGGTATATACTACATCCTTCTACCTGGGCAACTGTGGATTCTCTGCACTTTTTATTTATTGAGAGTCAACGCCAATATATCATAGCCCAACTCTATAATAAAGAATTTGAGAAGATTGCATTGGAGAAAGATCTTCTTAGGGAGAAGTTGATAGCCTATGAGCAGGAGGCACAAGCTGTGAAGGATCGAATCACATATTATTATACTAATGCTTGTTAAGTACCATAGAGAAGGGCTGGAATAGATGGAAAAGCACACACTTGTTGAAGCTGATTTAAACAAGAAGAATAAGAATTTGTATGCAAAAGCATGTTGAACATTGAATTTGAACAAGCAATTGTTTGAGTAGAGATCAACCCAAGCTAACTACCATATAGCATGAAGCGGAGAAGAAAGAGAAAGATGAAATCTAAACTACGTAGACAATTGAGGCTGCAAAAAGGATAGATGGAGCATGTCTCAAAGTAGAAAATGAGAACAAGCGACTTTGGTTACTTGTTCCTAGTAGTTTAGCAGGTGTGGTAGATTATGCGGCTTCTTTAACTACTTCTAGAGCCATGACACCATCTCGTAGTGGGAAGACTTCACAACAAGTTTTTTCTATTCCTATGATGGCTGTCTAAGTTTCATTTGTTAAGTCAGTTTCTCTATGCACTAGAATGGACCTCTTGGAGATAAATCACTAAGCTTATGAAGGGAGGGGACTATCTTCAGCATACGAGACTAACGATTTAGAAATTAGCAATCAATATGATTGAAATGAAAAGGTTAGGATAGAAGACTTACTTATTGACTTGATGAGGATTTGCAAAATGTGCTTGCATGTGATGTAAATGAAGAAAACACGCATTAGAAGAGGGTTAAGGGTACTCAACTTGATACTATTTTGCCCAAAGACTTCGCTCTTGGGCTAAAAGTCTTACTAATATACCATGTAGGTAAGCATCTTAAGGCACTTGCTATGTCGTTAGGACTCCGCTAGTCTTGAAATCAGGGTTGCTGCAGGAGTCCTGTTGACCATTTTTGGCCCACATACCAAATTTTTACCATTTTGAAGAAAATGGACATAACTCACGAAGAAAATTGTCAAAGTATTCAGACTTCGGGTTTCTAGAGGAGCACTACTTAAAAAACCTTATAAGTAATCAGCAGTCGAAACCCCAAAGCAAGTAAGAAGGCTTGGAAAGCCCGATTTAGTTTGGGCAGTGTATTTTGGGTTTTTGGGGGTGCACTGCTTATTTCACTTTATAAGTTGCAAGTAATGATAAATCCGAAGTAAGTAGCGGGGCTTGGAAAGCCCGATTTGGTCTGGGCAGTGTATTTCGGGTTCTCCAAGGAGCACCATTTAATTAATTCATAGGTTGTGAGCAGTCAGAAACCTCGAAATAAGTAATGAGACATCAAAAGCTCGATTTGGTCTTAGAAGTGCTTCTTGGGTTCTCAAAAAGACAAGTCCTCTCCAAGCGTAAATCCAAAGGGCCAATCAGTCAAGGACAAGAGGCACAAGTACATACAACTCACTTCCAGAACATGCAAAGTGGTCAAACAAGGATTAAACGCGTCCAGGTGGAGCAAATGAACATGCAAGGACCGATTGGGATAGTCCAAATTGCAATAAAGAACACACCAAACTTTAATGCAAAGATCAAAACACTCGGACTTAGCAGGGATGTGCAGCTACCACCGGTATGGCTCACTCAGTTCCAACAGGAGAATTGAATACATAGGGAGCTCGAGGAGATGGGTGGCGATTGTGGACGGTACATCTCGCGGTCAAGGCAGTTGCATGCTTTTAATGCAAAAGGAAGCTCGAGTGCAATCGGCAGTCATCGACAACTTCTCTTCTCCTTGCTCTCACGCAAATATGGGATTTCTCTTTCTCTCTCGGCCATATAAATAGAGGCTCTCGAGCCAAAAAGGTGTGGGGGATCGCTCTCTGTATTCTCTCTGCTCCCTCCCTTGGGCATAACCAAATTCTGCCAAGACGGAGCTTGTAACCTCTTGATATGAATAAAAGACTGTCTTAGACTCCATTGTTCTGGTATAGTGTGTACATGTCAGATTTGCGCATGTGGTAGAGTTTTCTCCCTTGTCAAATTATAGTCTCACTTAGTTACTAGCTCATCTTGTTATGCAAGTCATGTTTAGTGCTCTACATCTCTCGATTGAAGCTCGTATGTGGATACTGTGACTGGTTAGTGTCTTACTCCAGACCTACCCCTTGATTTCCCTCAACTTAAATTGTTTGGTGAACCTCCTCATGAAACACTGATGTATGATAGATATTTGGGGGCTTGAATCTGTTTTTTTTGCTTGTTTCATTAGTGTTCTAAGAGTTGGGCAAGGTAGATCAACCCATAATTTTGGTGCATCACCTCCCTTAGCTTAGTTTTCTTTTTTATGTTATCTTTCTCTCCCTTTTCCTTGGTCAACAATAGATTTTAATGTGGGAATCAAGCGCTGAAGTGAAGCACTTGAGGAACTAGCCTCATTAAAAAGCCTAGAGGTTCAACCTCACTACAGGATACCCACAGCTTGAGGTTGTCCCCATGCTTATAGCCGGAAGTGGGAGAGCATAAAAAACTCTCCCACAGGGGTGCAATTTCGTGCTATAACAGTTTTGGCACGCCGGGTGGGACTAAGGTCCAAAGTAGTGGAAGGATTTTTGGTGTTGTCCTTCTACATATCAACCTTTGGAGGCATTTTTTAAACATCAATGGCGATTCCGAGCATCTATCAACTGGTTTAAACAGTCCAAGTGCCTAATCAACATATTTGGTATGTATAATTAACCATCTTTTGACCAACATGCGTATTCTCTACCTCAGCATCACATTTATCAAGCTAATAATGTTTGTGTTCCCCCCAAGTGGCCCTCAAACAACCTATCATCTCCATCATGGTCTTTACCCTCCCACCCCTACGTATGACCAAGATCAGCCTCCTATGCATTCAAATCAATCCGCTAATTTCCCTTGTCAAGACTATGTTTATCTTGTTACATCCTTGTCAGGATTCAAGCAAGCATTATCAGATTATATCAAGTTGATAAGGGAGATTGGTAGGGGTTTGGAGCTTTCTCCAGTCATCCCTGTCCATGTTCTACAAGAGGCAAGGAGTTCTCTTCAGTTCGTCAAGAACAGGTGGTAAGTTTGTGAGGACAAACAATCGGCAGTTTGTGAGGGGGAGAACAAAAGGTGGTTGAGAAGCATGGTCCAAAATTCAAAAAGTGTGCTGACGTCTTATGAAGATCAGCAGACTTAATGCAATCAGTCCTATGTGTCCTCTCCCCTCCAAGAGCCTCAATCTCAGTTTCCAAAGGTTTCAAATCAACCCCCTATGTCCATTCCCACTCAAGAGTGTGAAACCATCCCACCATCGATCTTCTCCCACACCTTTGACCCTGATTATGTCATGCCCTCTCTTGTGAAGCCACCCTCTCCTATACCCGTTCAAAAGGAGGTAAAGGTGGTTGTTTCCTGCACATTTCCATGCTGGAATTGGTTCAACAAGTTCAAGAGAAGAAGGAAGAGGTGTCGGTTGTGGTAATCCAAGACCCAGTTGAAGAAAAGGAGTTAGTGGTTGAAGAATATAAAAAAGAGAGGTTAGCTCAGCGCAATGAGCTTGCCCTACAAGAGTTCCGAGACTCTTTCTCCCTCCCTCAAGAGCCACCAAAAAGTCCACCCAAGGTCCCTAGCTGGAAAGACACTCTCTCAAGCTGCAAGCAAGGTGAACTTTTTCACCCTCCCACCATCTCCGTCTTGGAGGAAGAACCTATTTTGCAAGGAATAGAGGAGGAGCTTACAGTCAAGTTTGAGCAATCTATACCAACACTTAGGCAAACTTTAGTGAGCCGTGACAAGCATGCACTAGAGTTGCGCTCACAAAAGTGTTATGGCCAAAATGTTCCCACTCACCAGATTCATTATGTGGGGGATTCATTGCAGTAAATAAAAGCAGAATGGGCCTTTGTTGAGAGAGCAAATTGGAACAACCTCACTGATGACATGATGGATATATGCGGTTACATTCAGAGCGTTGAGGACAAGCTGGAGGGACTTGAGGAACAGCAGGGCCGGCCCCGCCAACTTTTGGTGCCTACGTATACATCGCCTCAACCTTCTTATGTGTCGCCCTTTCCTCCTCAAGTGACCGTTTCAAGTGCTCCTTCAAATCTTCCAAGTTCCTCATATGTTCCATAGTCTTTTCCTTCTTGGAAATCTATTCAAGGGAGCTGTCAAAAAAACGAAGTGCCTGTTGTGGAACAGCTTGCTGTTTGGGTCCAAGACATCATCCCTTTCCAAGAGCCTTCTTCTGTTCCTGACCACCTTAAGGAGGAGTTATTTCAAGAGAACATAACAAAGCAAATTAGAGAGTTGGAGCGGAAGGCAAGGAAGGAAGAGGAAAGGCAAAATCAGAAGATGAAAGCAGAACCGCTACCTTTCCCATCTTGGAGCCAAGTTACGCAACCAGCTAAATCCAAGGTCATTCAGCCTCCATCCCTCCCTCCTCAAGAGCCTCTATCTTTTCCATCTTGGAAATCCATTTAGAGAAGTGGGTCGAAGGAGGTGGTGATTCCTGAAGTCAAACAAGGAGCCTTGCAGCCTCTACTCCTTTCCCTTCAAAAGCCTAGAGCCTTTCCTTCATGGAGAGCCATTCAAGAAGCGAAGTTTCAAGAAGAAGTGTCGGATGTGGTGATCCAAGAGCCAAGTCAAGAGGAGTCATTGGTTGAGGAAAGTAACAAAGAGAGGTTAGCTTAGCTCAATGAGCTTGCCCTACAAGAGTTCCAAGACTCTTTCTCCCTCCCTCGAGAGCCACCAAAGAAGCTATTCCCTAGCTGGGAAAGCACTCCCTCAAGCTGTAAGCAAGGTGAACTTTTTCACCCTCCCACCATCTCCCTCTTGGAGGAAGAACCTGTTTTCCAAAGAATAGAGGAGCTTGTAGTCAAGTTCGAGCCATCAAAGGAGGAGAAATCAGGTTTGGACCAGCTGTGGCATGGCTTTGACTTTGAGGAATGAGACCCTGAAGGCAGCACTGATGTCTCCATTCTTAAGAAGGAATGTATTCAGAATGCAGTTGAGAGCAAGGAGGGTTTTATTTGGTCCCAAAAGCTTCCATTTGGCGTGGCTGCGGATGAAGATGATCAAAGTGCAGAGATTGACGCAGTCAATCAGTTGGCTGATCATGTTGGAACGGGGACAAATGAGCAAGAGGATCAAGACGAGGTTGAGAAAGCTGACCAATCCCAAGATGAGTTGTCTATTGAAGGCAATACCGTTGTCTCTTCAAGAATGAAGGGGAATGGTCAGATCTAGAGCCACAAAGATATGACATGTTGGGTGTTAGATGGATTGACGAACTGCCATATGACTCCTTTCAATGCAAGCCGAACACATATGGAGTTGAAGTTGGCATTGTCTCGGATGACTAAGAGGAAGCTGCCTTTTGGGATGACTTAGAGCTGTTTTGCTTAGACCTAGACAACAAACCAAGCACCAACTCAAAGGAGCCGTCACATGTTGTGCTTAATTCAGAGCACAAATTTGAGCCATCAAATGAGGGGATTGCAAGAGCCCCCACAGTCCAACGTGAGCCAAGTTTGGAGGACATGAACTAGTATGTCTACATTGGGGACATGTTCGTTCCATTTCCTCCATTAGAGGGCATACCAAAAGGTTTGAAAATAAAGCTCCCTGGTTCACCAATTCTGGTACCTCCAAAGTAAGGTATCTTTCATCTTGATTTGTTATAGGGGAATGATACTCATACTTTCCCATTCGATCCAGGAGGGAGTACTTGTAAAATGTAACCTTGTACATATTAGGATAGATTTCATGCTTTCCTCAAAGTGCCTTGTGCACTTTTCCTTTCTGTTCTGTTTTTCCTTTCCTCAAAGTGTCTTGGGCACTTTGTTTTGTTTTGTGCTGTCCTTTTTACTTCAAGAGGGAGTTCCAGAAAGAGTCAGCCTTGTATCCAGTTTCAGCCCAACCCTGATGTAGAGGCTGATGACTCCATGGCCAATTGACTAGACAAGGCAACATGAGCTGGGTTCTCAAGCATACCAGGCATGCCTCCCTGCGAGTCACTAGAAATGTTGGTCATTTTTGGCCTACATACCAAATTTTTGCCAGTTTGAAGAAAATGGACATAACTCACGAAGAAAAATGGCAAAGTATTCAGACTTCGGGTTTCCAGAAGAGCACTACTTAAAAAACCTTATAAGTAATCAGCAGTCGAAACCCCGAAGCAAGTAAGAAGGCTTGGAAAGCCCGATTTGGTCTGGGCAGTGGATTTTGGGTTCTCCAAGGAGCACCATTTAATTACTTCATAAGTTGTGAGCAGTCAGAAACCCGAAATAAGTAATGAGACATCAAAAGCTCGATTTGGTCTTAGAAGTGCTTCTCGGGTTCTCAAAAAGACAAGTCCTCTCCAAGCATAAATCCAAAGGGCCAATCAGTCAAGGACAAGAGGCCTAAGTACATACAACTCACTTCCAGAACATGCAAAGTGGTCAAACAAGGATTAAACGCGTCCAGGTGGAGCAATGAACATGCAAGGACCGATTGGGATAGTCCAAATTGCAATAACGAACACGCCAAGCTTTAATGCAAAGATCAAAACACTCAGACTTGGCAGGGATATGCAACTACCACCGGTATGGCTCGCTCAGTTCCCAATCAGGAGAATTGAATACATAAGGAGCTCGAGGAGATGGGTGGGATTCTGGACGGTACATCTTGCGGTCAAGGCAGTTGCATGCTTTTAATGCAAAATGGAGCTCGAGTGCAATCGACAGTCATCGACGACTTCTCTTCTCCTTGCTCTCACGCAATTATGGGATTTCTCTTTCTCTCTCAGCCATATAAATAAAGGCTCTTGAGTCAAAAAGGTGTGGGGGATCGCTCTCTGTATTCTCTCTGCTCCCTCCCTTGGGTATGACCAAATTCTGCCAAGACGGAGCTTGTAACCTCTTGATATGAATGAAAGTCTGTGTTTTAGACTCCATTGTTCTGGGATAGTGTGTACATGTCAGATTTGTGCATGTGGTAGAGTTTTTTGCCTTGTCAAATTATAGTGTCACCTAGTTACTAGCTCATCTTGTTATGCAGGTCATGTTTAGTGTTCTACATCTCTCGATTGAAGCCCGTATGTGGATACTGTGACTGGTTAGTGTCTTACTCCAGAGCTACCCCTTCATTTCCCTTAGCTTAAAACTTTTGGTGAACCTCCTCATGAAACACTGATGTATGACGGATATTTGGGGGCTTGAATCTATTTTTTTTGCTTGTTTCATTAGTGTTCTAAGAGTCGGGCAGGGTAGATCAACCCATAATTTTGGTGCATCACCTCCCTTAGTTCAATTTTCCTTTTTATGTAATTTTTCTCTCCCTTTTCCTTGGTCAACAATAGATTTTGGTGTGGGAATCAAGCGCTGAAGTGAAGCACCTGAGGAACTAGCCTCATTAAAAAGCCTAGAGGTTCAACCTCACTATAGGGTACCCACAACTTGAGGTTGTCCCTATGCTTATAGCCGGAAGTGGGAGCGCCTGAGAAACTCTCCCACAGGGATGCAATTCCGTGCTATAACAAGTCCCTTGGCGAAGATCTATCTCTAAGTTTCCTAGAAGTCCATGTCTGTTGTAATTCGCTAGAATAAGTGTCTGTAATTGTAATCTGATTATTGAAATCGAAATCTAAGACTCCGATATATACACGAGAAGTGTCATGTCTATTGCTATAGCCGACTGAATCAGACACAGGGATGAGTTCAGTCCTGACTGAACCCAACACTGATACATGTTCAACCCTGTTGGCCCACTCGACATCAAAATCAGAGTTAGAGATGGGTTTGTGCTAGACTGAATTTGTATGTGTGATCTGAAAAGGGCTAGAAAATGCTAAGGGGTGCAAGGAAGGAAGAATCTAGGCAAATTTAACCCTAAAACATAAAGAATAAGAACCAAGTGAGGTGGATGGAGGGACCTAAGGAACACTACAAGACCTATACTATCTAAGGTTAAGGGTGATGTCGCTGTGCTAGGTGAGCCTTCTCTTTCTTGTAATAATCAAGGGGCTTATTGGGGCTTTATTGGAGGGTGAAGTGCTCATGATGTGAAGCAAGTTATACTGCCTTAGGAATAATAAAGAAAAGGTAAGCCAAACAAATACATGATTAAATACACACCATCAAGTAACTAATGCTTTCTAGATTTACCTTGCGAATGAAGCAATGAAATTGACGAGTGTACGCTCGCCAAGCTGCTCCAAGATGTTTATCATGATAAACGAACCATATATGAGAATTTCATCAAAAGACTAGCTATGAGATGTTTGTTTATGCCAAACTTATGTTGTAGTGGAATAGAAATGTAAGGAATGATCCTATATGTGACCAAATGAGGCCAAGTGAGCTTATGATGTGAAATGGAATGCATGCTTTATTACCTCAAATGCATTGTTCTCTTTATGCATGCTAGTATTTATGAATGCCTGTAGGCTGCTTTGATTTTAAATGGCATCAAGAATGTACTAGATTTCATATTTTGTTGAAAATCTAGTGGTTATATTTTTTTTGATATTATTGAGACCGGTTTGGTAATGATCGAATCCATCTTTGATGCATGTTGGATGGGTTTGGTTCATAGCAAACTTGTCGGTGACTGTAAAATTTACTGAAAATGCTGAAAATGATCTATTAAGCTGTTTTCTCTTGGGGAAGGCTCTTGTGAGATGAGTCTAAGATGTGGAGGGGATGAAGAAAAGGATGGGAAGAAGAAGTGAAGGAACAAGCTACATGCATGTTTATCAAGTGGAAAGATGGAGAGAATGGAGATGGAGGCACCACCAAGACAACTTCAACAGAAGCAACACACCCCTGTCAATTCCTCAAGCATAAATACTTTTCATATCTAGACTAAAGACACCCTTTATGAGTAACTTTGGACCTACAACTGTTGTTGTGAACTATGTCCCATGATGGCAAAATTTTATTTTCAATGATTCATGTATAAGCTAAAACACTTTGATCCAACACATCCCCCGTTTTGTGGGACCTACGAGCTGGTGGCCACTATATGTGGATTGGAAGGTAAATAATATGTTTTGTGATTACGGAATTAGTGAATAAATGGAGGAATAAAAACATCGGTATTGTGTTTGTGCATACATTTAATGTATTCAGGAAAAGTGTACATTACAGATTATATTAATAAGAATAATGCCATTTACATGTATCATGTGTTTGACCGGCTCCTTTGGCTTATTGATGTTAATGGTATCTATTGTGTATTTTGTATATAGTTTTGTTGCCCAATGTTTAGAGTAGTTTGTTGTTGCTAGTTTGTTATTCGACAAATATTAGGAGATGTCAATCACATCCTTATTAGAAGCCTTTATCCTTCCTTTCTACACTATGGACAGTCAAATATTATCATAAACTGATTCTTCATAAACAGATTCTATTTTTTTTGGCAAGCCTTTTTTCTTTCTTTGTAAGGTTTTCCTTGAAACTAGTTCTTTTTTAGACTTCCACATCCACTTATATCTCTCTCTAGAGAAATACTAATGTGAGAAGCATATGCCTTTAAAGATAGAGGATTGCATCATTGGGCCCCACTAGATGCTTGTGTTGTTGCCTCTCTGATACTAGTTTTCTCCTTTAGTTTAGCAGCATCTTTATTGTGAGACTACCTCCTTTCAATTACTGTTTGGATGCCCCTCGTTAGTGTCTTCCCTTAAAGGAAATCATCATTAGCGTTGCCAGAGAGGATATCTACAGGGTAAGTCACAAGGTTCGAGTTCAATGAGGATAAAATTCGGTTCAAGTTTGCAAGTGGATAAAGTTCAAAAAACAATCGTCATTAAGTTCGAACCATAGGAAAACATATAAAAGTCAAATTAAACTATATAAAAAATTAATAATGATAAAAAAAATTAAACCAAATTACAAATCATAAAATATATTTTTTAAAATACGTAATAAAAAATAAAAATAAACAAATAAAATACTTTGAAAAAAATCATAAAAATAAATAATTAAACTTAAAAGTAAAATTTGAAAATTATAAAAATCAATAATATTTAAAATAAAATTATAAAAAATTCATATACATTATTAAAAAAATCAAAATAAATAATAGAAAAAAACTAAAAAAACCATTAAAAACAAATTTAAAAAATGTAGAAAAAAAACTAAAAATACATAAAATTTAACAAAAACAAAAGAGGAGTCATGACTTGGCGACGGCTCCCACAGTGTAACCCCTGTAGCAAATTGGTCTCAACACATCTGCAACAGACTAGTCACACGTTCACGACTCCAAAGCCTATTTATCACGTCTATGACTCCACAGTCGCCGAAGTCATGCTGGTCCAACTCCATCCAGTGCCGCCCAACCCTGCTCCACCCAGCTCCTCCATTCACATTCGCCTAGGGCCTCTATGCATAACAAGGTCTTTGGGTCTCCTCGTTTTTGCCCTTTTTGGGCTGAACATTCCGAATATGTCCAAACTTTTTCTGTTAGATAAAAAATTCGGTGAACTTCAATTTTCAAACCAAAAAATCGTGAACCTTGTTACACAGTCTACAAATAGTACATTCAGGTCCCTTGGACCTCTCATCCTCAGTTGCTCAACTTTACATTTACCTTTTATGTTGAGTATTTCTTACAGATAGCAATGGCATCATTTGTCGTCTTGACCATCTCCAGCGCCATGGATTACATGGCTTGAGCTTCCACCTCAACTAGTTTAATGTATGTTCCCAATATTTGTGGGATGAGATTGATCATCAATTTTCATGTGGGGACCAAAACTTTCGTCTTTGTTCCCTCCAAGAGGTGGAGATTGAGGAGCTTTTCATTTTCAGACGCCCCATTTATTATGAGATTAAGTGGAGATGCCATTGTCTTTACAGAGACTTAAGTGATTCTTTATCCACCTTATTTTGTTACCTGAAACAATGATGCCTTTTCTTTGAGAAGTTGTCACCCTTTGACATAGGTCCCTATAGGGGAGTCCTAGAGATCCTAGGCTGATTACCCCTTCTTTTAATCCATCATGGATGTTGGTGGTGTTAAGCGCCCTTTGGATATTGATGCCTCACACAAGAGGGGGGTTAGTCAATGAGACGGCACTCTTCTTGGTACACTAATACTAGGGTTACCTAGCGGATTCTCTCTGGGCATCATGGATTTGCTCCTTGACCGCTTCTTGGGCCACTGGTGCAGCCAACATTACAAGTTTCTTCGCTGCTATTGGAGTTTCTTCTTTTTGGATGTTAGGAGAGATTAGATGGGGAGTTCTTTGCTTGCTGCTAGGATTACCCAGCCTGGACTTCTTAGCTTTGGATGCTTCCCAATTAGCATTATCAGATCCTGCATTGGCCCTTTCACAATGATAGACGTTGACATGGATGATTCCTTTGGATCGGGTCATGACAGAGATGCATGATGGGACTAGCTTCTAGTCTTTATGACTTTCATCATAACATGCTCTTTGCTCCCACCACATGGCTATTTTTATTAGTACTTTAACCACGTGGGTTTGGGCTTTTGCTGCTTTAGGTTTACCCGCTTTGTTCATTTTTAGTGCTGTAGTTTTTTAATTTAGTTTTCGATCCTAGGGTAATTTTACCCTAGCAATTTATATTGTAATTGGATGTTTTCTCAAGTCCCTTTGACCCTATATTTTGGTCATTCGTGGACATTAATATAATTTCTATTTCTTTTTGTCCATTGATGTTAGACATCTTTGTGAATAGTCCTTATGTATCTTGTATTACATGTTTTAGTTGTGTTGAAAAATCCATTTCATTGTTTCTCTTTGTATATTAGTTCTTTCTCATGATCTTTAATTGCTAGCATTATATTGCTCCGTTTGATGTGCTATCATTTGTATGCAAGTTGGCAAGATCTCATAACTCGAATCCTTTATTTTATGGTGAAATGGGTATTCAGTTTTCTTCTATTATTCATATTTGTGAGGGTTTGGTGGTTTGATTATCTTTGAAAGGTAAAATTCTTCTAATTCTATTTCGAAAATATTTCGTGTTTAGTATTCATGACACCACCTCTAGCCATTTGGTTAATTTTCACTTCCCCAACTAGGAGAGCCTTTAATATGAATTCAACCATTTGGTCATTGGTATGGCATCTGAATGTAAGATTAGTGTGAGATTTGAATATGATTATTATGTTTTATTTTTTGAATTGGTACTTGAGATGTCTTTTCATGTGGATGTTAGCTTTTTGCTTGGCATATGGTACACTCTAGAAGGCCTTTGGGATTTGATAAACTTGTAAAATATTACTCTAAATTGAGCTTATGGGAATTAGGGGGTAATCAGAATGTTTTAAGTTCATCATTATTCCAAAGCAAAATTTTATCTGGATTTGAGATTAGTTTCTTCAGTGTATAGATAAATAAAATTCTTTTGGAGTGAACTGTGTAACAAAATTAATCCAAAACTACTGGCTTCAACCTTCTCTTCACTGATGATGGATCAAGTAGTGCGATCCAAAACGTTGGATATCAATTTTGTTACACAACTCACTCCAGAAGAATTCTATTTAAAATTTTATCTACTTCTTGCCATTCATTGCACTTAGTAAAAATGGTAATAAAGCTGTACCAAGTTTGAATCTTTGTAATATGGTAACAATGCTTGGGCGTTCTATTTACCCAAAAATTTTCTTATTTCGTTTTTTTTTTACAATTTCATTTCTCACTTGTTTTTTTTTCTTACTCACTGTTATGACATCTCCTATTACCTCAAGTTGTGCACGGGTGCTTTCATGTGGAGCAGTTTGTCTGGGTCTTGCATCTGGTACAAACATGAAGGTGACAGCATCATCGAGAATGTTTTGACTGGTCTTTGGTGATCCATAGACATTTAAAAGAAATTCACTAATTTCTAGAATCTGCATCAGATTGACGTGACTTGACACTTGAACATACTCTTGTTGATTCATGAAAGGATTCATTTTGGGCACCATAAAAATTTATAGGGTTTCCGCAGCAAGATTCACACTAAAGTAGCTTGCAACATGGGGACCCGTGACAATGCATTTGGCAGCAAGACAGATTAGCAACAAGCATCTGCAATGACCAAGGACTATATCAACTTGGTTGTCGTAACGTGCCACGGTGGTAGCAACATCGATCTACAAAAGTGGCCTTGGAAGAGAGACTTGTGAGAGCAGGTGTTAGCTATCCAAATAGCACCCAATAGAGGTCAGATTTGTTCAAGTCTAACCCATACCTGGACAAACATGGGAATGATCTAAGGTTGTGGGATGCCTATATCTAGACTAGACCTCTAGGGTTTTTAATGAGGCTAGTTCCTCAAATATGATAGTTTGGCCCTCTCTTTCTAAGACCTAAACAAGTTGGGTTGAAAAGAGTCAAGAGATTGCATAAAATAAAACCTAATTTAACATGTGGTGATGCATGGGATGTTCAAAGATCCACTCAAGATTGAACTCAATTAGGACACTAATAGACTATGAATAGAACTAATGTAGTATCTACAATGATTTCCAAGCAATAATGCTTCACCTAGAGATCAATTTGATGGACTTAGGCTGGAGGGCAATGAGGGTAAGGCTTGATTGGAAGCACTTACAGTCAACTATCTACTCTATACTTGAGATATCAACCTTAAGATACACTAGATGACCTGCAAGAAAAGTTTATTAGCACTTAGGTTGAACTCGGACCTGCAAAGGGAAGATGACAACCACTTTTGCATATCAAACAAATACAAAACACTGAGCACATATTAATAAACAACTGCAAAATGCTCTATTCATTACTCCAAGAGGTGCAAAATACAATTTTTGGCAGAGTCTAGTCGTACCAGCCTAAGGGATGTTCAACAGTAGCTCAAAGGCCATATTTATAGAAGAAAGGGGAGCAAGAGAGGGATTTTTTGGTGCTGAAAAGGGTAATTAATGAGTTCAAACATTTGAACCGCAGTTAGAATTGCTTCAACAAATTATGCTCATTCACACTTTTTGATTGATCCGGGTCACTTCAAGTGGTTGCATAGTTACATTATTCTCTCATTGATGCTCCTTGACGGTTGCAACAATGGGATCAAGTTGTGTCGAGCTGGGTTTCGACATCAATGTAGTTACAACCATCGGATCAATCTGTTAGAGTTTTTCTTGGAGCTAACTGCTCTTCACTAGTTCGTCATGGTGTGCAAGAGTGGAGAGAAGGGTCCTTTTCACGCAGTTGGTCCTGGAGATGAAACCGTTGGGGTCTACGTGTATGCCTTCGTGGCATCCTTTGAAATGCTAGCTCTTGTTCAAACTGGATCATGCTCGAACTCGTCCCCATGTTCATAGGTCCACTATAGATGGAAAACCAATCTTAGACTATTGGTTTTTCTATAGTCATTATGTCGATGCAAACCTATAGACTATATAGCTCCCTTTCTTGATTATATTAGGTCCAAATAGACCCATTCTGTCTTTGTGGGAACCGAGAGTTCACCATATGCATGGATCTTTCTTTTAAAAACGACGAACACAGTCACAGAACGAACTTGCATGACACAAACTCTCGAGCCAGAGGTCCATATCAAGTTTT
Source organism: Torreya grandis (assembly GCA_037957365.1). Lineage (NCBI taxonomy): Eukaryota > Viridiplantae > Streptophyta > Pinopsida > Cupressales > Taxaceae > Torreya > Torreya grandis. The sequence continues at coordinate 646,313 of JARHVA010001417.1, read as the reverse complement.
AATGGCGCTCCCTTTATGTCATTTAACCTGACTGCATCAATGTGTTCCTTTTAATGGCGTTGAGCCGAGCTCCAATGGCAACGGGATGACCCTGCGATACCTATTTGCCTTGGCCGAAAAACTGCCCTTTGGTTCGACTTTGTCCATCGAAAATTGCTCGGGCCTATTAAAACACTCCAACTTGTCTTTATTCCCATTGGCCTCGTAGATCCCCGCTGTTAGATCTTGACTTTTTGACCTCCTGTGCACCGTTGGTCTCCTTGGTACGAATGAACGCGGGCCTTTAATTTCTTGCCACAAAGATCCTTTGACATGTTGACTTGAGCTTGCACTGTTGGATCAAGATGTACGAATGAACGCGGACTGTCGGATTTGCTTGGACCCACCATTTGAACTCAAATGACTAACTCATGAGACACAACTTTGAAGTGTATGTGCCCGTATTTGACGTCTATGCGAATGTATTTGACGTTTGCGCGACCGTCATTAAGATTTTTGAACCACAATTGTTATTTGCCGTGTCTTAAATTTGACATCCGCATGCCTGTCAATTTATATTCGCGTGACCGTCAATCTTTTGGACACCAATAGATAAATGTTGAGCTTCATTTTGACGTCCGCACGAATGTCCCATCTTGCAAGTCTAACTTTGAAGCTTTATAAATCGAGCTAGAAATTTTGTGCGGGCATGAAATTTTTTGGATATGTTCTAGGCCACGAAGAGCTCCATGGCACTGCAATCCTTTGGCTCGTGGGGGCTTCCTGAGTGAAGATAAAAAATGCTCAAACAAGCTGGTCTGCTCACTTCTGCATGACGTCCTGGTGACGGTATGGTCCTTCAAACCTATACAGTTCATCTTTTGATCGTTCCTTCAAGGTTTTGATAAATTTCTAAGGCTTGTGCGACCTTTTCATGCCTTTTCATGCTTATGAACATTATGAAGATCTACCTGGATCCCTCCTTTTGCAATGCTGAACCTGCTTCTAAGCCATTTGATTTACTTATCAATTGGGACCCTGCTAGGCTTCTCTGTAGGTCTAGGTGAAGCTTGGTATGTGGGCCAAAATGGCAAACAGCAAGTGCTTGTGAAGAAGATATATCACTGGATGCAAGTGTCTCTGCCAAGCCTGGAAACAACAAATGAGGAAAAGACAGACTGTTGTACTTGAGGGGAAAACCGATCCTGATTGGCCTTTGGATAATGGACATATTCTTGTAACTGATTAGTGTAAGCTATAACTATATTGCCTTGTGAAAGAAGTTTAGAAAAAGAGTTAACCAAAGTTGCCTAGTTGAAGTTAGGCTGATTTAGGAACCAATGAAATCATGCATGACAGCTGAACTCTCTGTGTTGGAGATAGCTCTCACTCTATAACACTGAATTATGGCCAGGAAAGATCTTCCATTAAATAAATAATATAAACATCTATTTTTCTATATTTTGATTTTCTGTTGGCTAACAGGTCCATGATGTTATGTCCACAATTCGTTTGAGTCCATACCAAAAATAAATGATATTATTCTGACTGAAATATTGCTTTGTTTTTGTTTTGCATTTGTGGTTAGAAGAGAACCTGCTAGACACAAACTAATTTGGTATTGGAGTAATAATTGAACCAAACATAGATTAGATTTATAACAAAGCTGCCTGGCCGGCAACTTGAATAAATGTTTTACCAGGTTTGAGAACAAGAATAATAACTGGTTTTGGATATAAATATTGGATGATGAGACTAGTGATTGTGTGAACCAGTTCCCAAGAAAAAAAGCTGGAGGAGAAAAAAGAAACAGTAACTCTAAAGGAACACCTATTGGGATGGAGAGAAACATATGTGAACCAGACAAATTGGCAATCATATTGAACAATTAATAAACTTGTTACCTAATTGGACTAGCGGGTGAACTAGTTACAACACGTGTCAGAACCTACTAGCACAAAACACATCTCCACCGTAAGTTCCTAGAAACTTTGCCACTAGCCATACACCTCCACCCAGTGGATAAATGGACCAACAACAGATTGCATACCATGAATCAACAATGATGACATCTGATATGCTATTGGTTAGTAATGGCTTTAATGTGTTGGTCAAAGTTAAGTCCAAAATCGATGTCCCCATGTTTGAGGCTGGAGTAAATGTAGGCAAGTTGGATAATTGGCCTTGATAACTTGAGACTACTTTCCGATTTGGAATTAGTTAGATGTGCAGAAGATTGTATACAAGTGCTTGAAATGTGAGGAATTTATTCATATGGTGGGAGGACTCCTATGAGCGCCAAATAAAACAGGGTGTCAAACTCACCCAAGATTGGAATGAATTTAAACAGGTAAGACACGGCATTTTAGCCATTAGACATGAGGACTCGATAATCATGTGGCAGTTCTTATGCTCGATGCAGGGACAGATTGTGGAAGATTGGATATAGCTGCTCAACGAGTTCACCATATGCTTGAAGGTCAAGGATGATGAAGAGTGGTTTATTTTGAACTATACCGAAGAATTTTACACCCTGATCTAGGAGTTTACATATAAAAATCTTAAAGAGGCTTTTTACAAGGCAAGGAAAACAAAAGCGGTCTAATGAAAGGTGAGAACAAATGCCAACCAGAAATTACAGTAGCAGGAGCCAAATGTTTAATGCAAAACATGCACATCAATAAGATGCAATGACAAGACAACGTCTGCACAGATGGTGATAGGATAGGATGCGAGTGAGTTCTGGAAAAGAGGAAAAAGGAAGTAATGCAATGATTTTTCTAGATAGTGACACATTGAAAATGAATGTTGGTATAAAAATTCTGAGACGAGATGGATTTCATAATCATGTAAAGGAGATAGCACTGGAATAACTTAGGCACACTGCAACTTCGTGTAAAGGAGATATCACTGGAATAACTTATGCACACTGCAACTTCGTGTAAAGGAGATATCACTTCAATAACTTAAGCACATTGCAAAATCGTGTAAAGGAGATAGCACTGGAATATCCTAGGTGTGTTACATAATTGTGTACAGGAGATAGAACTGGAATAGCTTATGGATGAAAGAAAAAATCTTATGCCATTAAACGGTGCCAAAATTGTGATTGACCCTAAAGGCATAGGAAATATTGCAAGGCAACACCATGAAGAATGAGTTATTTATTTTCAAACATACAGGTGAAGTAGAGTTCAATTTCTAGACATTGATTTTGGCAGCCAAAGAAATTTAGTGTCAAAGGATGTGGGGAAATGAGTTGGCTTGTAACAACACCTCATCTACTACCATACTGGTTGGATGGTTGAGCATATATACACATAAATTTGTTTGTTAACAATGTAGAGTCAAGTTTTCCATCTCTGGAATACATTGATCAAGTAGACTGTGACAATGCACTATTAGAAGTCTGCAGCATTATTTGGCATCGATCATGTAGGATTATAGTGACGAGTTTAGGAAAATGAGCTAATGTGTACAATGTATCTAAAGAATAAATAATTTTTTAGTTTTTGCACCACAGACATATTAGCTATTATTCAAAAGATAAGCTAAAACATTTGGGAACATTAGCAATACTGATTGAGATGCCTGCAAAGAAAAGGACTTCGTCAGCAGTATTCAAGAAATGCAATTAATTGATTGAGCTAAACAGAAGCTAAGTTTGACAGGAAGAGAGCAATGCTTAATAAATCCTTGAGGTTTGGTCTAACAGAAGATCTAATTTTTGTGCCATGAAAAGTTCACATGCTTTAGGCAGGTTCAAATTTTATGCCAAAGTAGTTGGCAACAATAGAACTTGCACCAAAGAATTTGGAAACAAGATACATTGGTGAAAAGTTCCCCCAGCAACAGTAGGGGACACATCAGCAGAAATCAACACTCTGACATACCAAGATGGGAACAACATCCGTCTGCAATGACGAGTTGCAATGATAAAGGCTTGTAGTGAGAACAAGTTGGAACTGATGGGACTATGTAGGGCCTCCCATACTGATATCGAAATTTTCCTCTGTATTTCTTAGATTGGGTTCACTGAGGGTTTGTCTGCTTGGATTTTAAACCCAACAGGTACACTTATTTCTTCTTGTTATTAATAATTTAACTGATTAAATCAAAATTGTTTAGTTGCATATAGTAAGCAGTGTGTGCAAAGCTCTATATGCACACAAAGCCTGTTGGATATTTCTATTTCATCATAGTTTGATGTATTAATCTTAGATTTGTCTAAATTAGCATTAGTTGTTAGGAGGTTTGTGGGATGTTGTTAGAATCCCCATAGATGGGATTTAATATGAGAGATAATATCTAGAACATAAAGGTTGTATCCTAAATAGTAGGATCACAACTAACTCATGTACTTTGTATATATACTTGTTGATGATAATACTAAATCTATCCTGATACAGAGCAATTTTGCCTACCAGAGCTCCAATATTCACATTAGATCTAAATCTAACAGCAATATCTTATTGGGCCATGCATAGGCTTATTATGTCATTCAAGCTTCAAGCAAAAGTATGCAACCACAAAAGACGTTGAGGACATTACAGGCCTAAATAGTATCAAGATTGCCGAAGATTCTTGTTTGTATTCAATTTAAGATATGTTACACATTCACTCTTGCTCAAGAAACTTATCTCATTCACATTGCTCTTTCATGGTTTAAACTCGGAGCCAAAGAATAAGATATTTATAATTTATGTAAAGAAGCTAACAATTTCTTCAATCATTCAAAATCAAATGAATGTCTGCTTCATTATCTCACAACTCAGCTGCTTTCATTGTATTTCTGGAAAAGGCTTCGCTAAATTGCTGCTACCCTGCATAAATGTAGCTGATACAGGGGTAGAAATGGAAAGGTTGATTTTCTTTCACATCTCAATCCCTGCCGAGGGATCAACTGATCAGAAGCTTTGCAACAGATTGCTATAAAAATGAATTTTCTTTGACTATATTAGTCGGAAAAATCTGACAATGTCTATCAATTCCAAAATCTACTAGTAAAGGCAAACACAGCCTATGGAAAGCTCTGCAAGCTCTGCACTTTTCTTTGAAAACTCCAAATTTCTGATGATGATCATACAATTATATGGATCTGCTCACGTGCTTGGTGCCACGTTTCCTAGTTATCATTCTCAATTTCCGCACATCTGGCTTCAAAAATAAAAAAAAACTTCTTTTTATAACAATGGAAATCTGGGTTTTACCAAAAATTAAGTACTTAATTTTGCATTTTGGCGCAAATTGTGCCCCGTTTGTAACAAGGATCACACATTTTGGAGTAAATTGTGTATTTTTGGCCAAAATTGACTATAATCATTAATAATAAAAAATTAAAATTTAAAATTAACAAAATTTTAATTTATCTTCCTGAAATATCAAAAATTCAGCTTAAGGCCAAAATCCTACTGCTTGTAACTACAGAAGTGATCCTGTCGTTATTTACAATATGATATGTTTGTCCCTGAAAGTCTACTGTGCGTCATACTTGAGGCACACCCAGTGTTGGTGTTGATATAATGACATATTAGGATTGATTTGCCTAATAGTGTCCTATTACTTAATCTAGTCAGTCAACTTAAGTGTGTCATCTGCACACCATCAATATCAGTTTAGTATATCAGAATAATAACATCAATGTCGGTGTACATCAATGCTTATATGCCCAGGGTAATCAAACAGCCTTTGCTAAGTTTCAAAATAATAACAGTACTGAAACCAAATGCAGAGAGTAAAGCAGTCCTGCATGGCAGCACACTACCATAACTGATCCAAAAGATGGTTGGCCTTCTGATAACAGAGAAAATTCTTCTAGTTGATGAATGTAACTATAAATATGTTGCCTTTTATATTGTTATTCTGATATGAGGCGGGTGTTCAGACTTTTGTGTTCTAAAGATGAGTTGTATGTTTGGAAATTTGTATGTGGCATTAAGATGAGGTAGATGTTCAGATGAGGTGGATTTTCATATATTTGCACGTGTAATTTCTTAGTGCATAATCTGAACTTAGAATATATGAGCTTAGTACCATATATTGTGTATAACCAACCCATTACTGGCATATTGTTTACGTTCATATGCAGAACCGAGGTTCCTTTGTGGTGGCGATTTCCCTATTTCACACTTAAGAGATACCATAAGAGTCTTCTAGAGCATTTATTCCAAGTAGCTTATTTCTTCTTTATTTTGAAGGATCGAGCAAATGAGATTTATAAGAAGGTTGAAGACCTGAAATCTATCAGGGGAAGAAATCAGGATGCCATCTTGGCTGCTTGCCTCTATATAGCATGCAGGCAAGAGGATAAACCTCGCACTGTGAAAGGTATGCATGAAAATAATCGTGTATAAACTTGCTTCTTAAGCTCGCAAGCTTCTGTTTATGAGACTAATAGAGTTGTTTGTGCACCTTTTTTTTATTTTTCCCAAATTGCAGAGATTTGCTTTGTTGCTAATGGAGCCTCCAAAAAAGAAATTGGTCGAGCAAAGGAGTTTATTGTGAAACAACTAGAAGAAGAGATGGGAAAATCCATGGAGATGGGAACAATCCATGCTGGAGATTTTCTGGTATGTGGCTTTCACTTGGTCGCCATAAATAATAACTTTGAATTATCTCTTATTAGCCATATTTAGTCAATTTTGGGAGCCTATTTAGTGTTTATAGAATTGGACTGTTTGCTTTGGGGATCAACTCCGGAGCACCAGTAGAACTCAAATTTCTGATTGCTAAGCACATTATGAGCTCCAATGAAAGTGTGATAAGCTGATCTTAATGAAGTGATGGAAATTAAAGGGCTTATGTAGGCTACTGCTGTGCGTCTTTTGGTATGGTGGTACCACTGCCCCAACTTTGCGAGTTCTATGATTGTATAATATTTGAGGGATTAAATATTTAACATTAGGGCTGACCACCTCAAAGAAAGGATCTATGTCTTGTTCTGCTTGCTGTATTGCCCTGCCCTAGATGTTCTTTAACATAAACCATGCATTTGTTGCATGTAATTTTTTCAGGATTTTTTGTGTCTAACTGTATGATTTGTTTTAATTTTTATGGGTTTACATTTATGTTTTGTGTAGAGACGGTTTTGTTCACATCTTAATATGAACAACCAGGCTGTTAAAGCTGCCACAGAGGCAGTTAAGAGGTCAGAAGAGCTTGATATCAGGTATTCTCGTCGCTATCATTTTTCTTATCAAAGAATTTTCTGTATTGTAGATAGTCGTTCAGCTTCTGGTATATATATTTCTTAATCGGAGCAGGTTCAGCAGTATAGAATAATAAGGGGATGTTTAGTCAATAAATATGTAATTGGATAGGTGAACAGTTGTACCAACCATGTCATCCCAAGTTTCATAATTATATATATATATATATATATATATATATCTCAGAATTTTAGTGTTAGGAAACTACAGAAAATAATTTGTTTTTAAAATTTAAGTAATATATTTGAGAACTTTAGTGTTAGGAAACTATAGGAAACAATTTGTTTTCAAAACTTAAGTTATTCTCGGGGGCTGTTGAAAGAAATGACAAGAGACACGCCAAGGGATGGTAGGAGATGTGCCGGGGGATGGTTGAAGACAATAGGAGTCTTTTGGTGAAGTCTTTTCCTGCCTAGAGAAAATCCTTATCAGTATTTCCTATACCCAAATGCTACCTATCTTGGAGACATGTACCAGGGACTGGGAAATGTTTCTTAGGGTTACACGTATACCTGCTGTAGGTAGACTGGAAAAACCCAAGGGGCACAAGATTTGAACAATATATACAAGGTATGGTGAAGAATTCCTCTTGTTCCACAAGGGTGGTCTCATATGCCAAGTGGGTGTGTTGGCTAGGCCGTGACCTAAAATGAACACTTGTATGTTTTTGTGTACTTTGAAAATGATTAACAATGGAAAATACAAGCTTGTACACATCATCGGAAGCAATTGACAATCACAATGATGAATATGTTAACAATGCTGAGAGGATGAATTTTTATTTCTACAGGGTAAATTTTTATAGAAAATTTGAGATCTTCAATATAATGGAGAAATACAAGTACTCCTAGATTCTTTGGGACACATGATTGGAATATCACATGTATAAAGATGCTTCCAAGAAAACAATAAAACAAAATTGAGAAGCTTAAGTAGAAAAAATTGAATGAATGTTTGCCAAAGATTGAATTGAAATACGTTGAAAACAAGCAATGAAACAATGTTACCTTGCCAAAGTGAGCAAAGCACAAATCCAAGATGAGATTTGACAAGTGGAGAAACTGTCGAATGAAGAAAAACACCACAATATTATTAGAAGTCTTGCAACAATGAATCTTCAATAACATAGCAAGAAGAAGCTAAGAGTGTGAGAGAGAATGCCTTTAGGCCAAAAGAGCATCACAAGGATGCAAGAGCAAAAGTAAGATCAAGACTGAACCACTACCAAAAAGGCAAGAGAGGAGGAGAAGAGCTCAATAAATAGAGGTAGGAGGAATAAGGAGTTACATGTGTAAGCTTTAACATGTGTGCTAAGTATCTCTAATCCTCTTACAAGTAAGGAGAATGTGTGTGACATGTGGTAGAGGAGATATTTATGAGAGAAACTCCAAAATCCAACAAGTGGATTAGAGAGGTGAGTGACACCTCATAAAAGTAGGATAAAGCGCTTTTATGATTATAATAAATTCATGCATAACTAACACTTAGTATAAACCTAGAAATCTATTTGAAGAATCCAAATAAGGTTAATTCTCCAACACTTCCCCTTAGGCTTAATTTGGGGTTACAAAAGTGAAGAAAACCTTTTACAATCAAAGAAGGGAGTTGAAATTACATAATACTCCCGCCTTAATAGAATCTTCCTTCAAGAGGAATTAAAATAGTTTGAGAAGGAAGAGAAAGTGCTGTCAAAAGTCGCAAGGATGAAAGTGTGATCATGTAATGACCCCTTTCTCAAATTAATGAAATCAGAGGACTTGTAACCTATCTTTATTTCCCGTAGGCTAAGGGGGGTTTTAAAAGGGAAATAATCTAATAATAATTTATTAAGTTGTCCAAAAAGGTGCTTTAAATTATGATTTTGAAAAATGACATTTAATTTATTATTATTGAATGGAGCCAAGAGTAAATAATTAACATGGCCAAAAAGTAATTAACATTCATAAGTTGGCAAAAGGTGAATATTTAATTAAAAGAAATAGTAATTTCTTTTAGGGTTGGAATGGAAAGTGAATAATAAAAGAATTGCGTGGAAAATAAATCTTGATTCAAACATCCGGAAAAAAATCAAACCCTTTTTCTAGAGGTAAAGCTTGCAGCTTTATATTTTCATTAGAGGACGAAAATGCTCCGGGTGAATGGATTCAAGGTTGAAAATCCTTTCATCCTTTCGTGGTGACTTCATACAGAAGTCACATTGGTGCAGAAAAGATCGTGGTTCATCCGGTTCAGTTTAGAGTGTGTATTTGTTGTTGAGGGCATCTAGGGTTTCAGATTTTTATGAAAATCAATCATTGGTAGTTGGGCATCTATCTTGTGAGCAATTAATACTGTTGTATTTGCCTATTTGATTATGGTGTCACATTTATGACAGTTTATGACCTTTGGTGCCATTTTTGGTCTGTGGCGTCGCACTTTTGATAGTTTATCACCCTCGGCGTCATTTCTGGTCTTTGGCGTCACACTTTAGATTACTAGTTGTTGGTCGTACAGGGCCTACACCATTGGTGTCACCCCCTATTGGTTGGCCGTCATCTTTTCTAGCATCCACTATTGCTGGTGTCATACCAATTGACACTTTTCTTGATCGTACAACCATCCATTTTTGGCATTTGCTTCTATTGGCATTACATCTGGCTGTTGGCATCATTTTTGGTTGTAGTTGTACGTCCCAGATTCATCATATCCAAACACATCATGCTGCCATACTGTTCTAAGGTTTATTCGGCAAGGGTTTTAATAAAAGATTCCACCTTTATGCATTTTTAGGTTATGTCAGGGTAGGGCTTGATCAAAAAATTCTATATGGCTTTATTATGTTGTCGTAATTTTTTAGTATTCAATTTGGTTTTCAATTATTAGTTTGCTTTCTGTTAGTATCTATTATTGGGTGAAATTCCAGTTTTGAATTGAATAACAACATAAAGGTTTCACAACAAATCTAGAATTGTTCATATTTATCCAAAAAGAGATATTTCAGTGGTATCAGAGCCATTTTTTTGTCAGCGTGTGAACCATGGGGTCACTACATAAGGATATTATGGTCAGTTTTGATTTATACAAAACTCTTTTAGCAGAGATTCGAACAAAAAACTCTTTTACAGACTTTATGGAGTTGAAGTCACGGATGGATAAGGGCACTATGAGGAAGCCAAGGAAGAAATTGTGAAGGTGAAAGCATCATTCTGTATTGTCTTCAAATGGGACAATTAGGCAAAGTTAGGGGTTTCAAACAAATCTTTATATAAATCTGAAAACAATTTGAAATCTGCCCTAAAAACTAGCAAACCCTACCAAAAATAGATGGCCAATTCCCAAGCAACAACACTCCAATATAACCTCAAAATTAGCTGAATATGAAACTAAAATAAAATAGCTCTTTGTGACAAGATGGAATGGCGATGTGGTTGAAATTTTCCTTGTAATACTTTTGGTTTTTATGATAAAAGTACAACTGTGTTTTCTCCTTCCAAACTATTTTGAAACCCTTGTACAACTCTCCAATAATTATGTCAAAAATCCCTACAATTTATTAGTGCTTTCAAAGAACACAATAGGGCTGCAAATAGTCCAATTAGCCCCTTCAAAGAAGTTACCATACTAGAAAAATAGGTAGGATTAAATCTAAAAACCAAACCTTCGATCTAATCCTTCAACAAGTCTCTAAATTTCCCAAATCAAGTCTCCACTCTTGAAAAATTATTATAATAATTTTCAGAATATTTAAGCAAATAATATATTATTATTTCCTCTAAATTAGAGCCAAAAAACACTCTAAAAATCCTCCTAAGTGAATTGTTCCATTACGAAAATTAATAAAAATAATTTAGGAATTAGTTACCTTTTTTCCAACCCTTCAATTCACTCAAATTCAGCTTGCAAATGACCAAAAAATTATAATAATAATAATATTAAAAACGTTATTATTGCCTTTCCCCTGTGTTTTGCCAACGAAAGCAAGTCCAAACATGCGCTAAGGCATTCGCTCCACCTTCCAAGGAAGTCGACAATCTTTGGGAGTCTCCTTGTTGCCCTGGGGTAATTCGCTACTCTTCTTTGACCTGCGAGTTGTCAATTCCTAGTTCTCTATTGAGTTTGTTCAATCCTCAATGAAGGTGATGTTCCAAAACACCTTTGTAGGTCCAATTGCATGCAACCATGCAAATTTGAAGCACAATTACAGTCCTTGAATAGACCTGTCCCAAACGAAAGAATGGAAGTTTTCGTCTGCAAACCCTTGGCAAACTTGAAGGTTTTCATCCTCTAGTTGTGGTGAACAAGCTTGACATACTTGATCAACAATTCAATATTCCAAATGAACATAACCTTTCAAATGAACCCTCAAGTGCACTTTATAATCATCCCCAAGGGTGGTGCCCAAATTGGATGTGACTTTTGAATCATAAACAATTTTACCTTTTTGAGGGGTTAGGCTCCCATGACCGTTAAAGGTCTCCTAATTAAGTGAAAATTAGACTAAAAGTACTTTTTTGCATAACTCAACTAAAAATTAGAATACTCAAGTAACTTTTCATATTTTTTGCTCTTTGAATGTCCCCTTCATCGTTCCCCTTCTTTCCCTTAGCCTTGTGGGAAAAAAACAAGCTAAGGGTTTATAAGCAAGCTATGCCAAAAAGGGGGACATTACACATTCATTGATTTCCCAAAGAGTTTAACAAAAAAGAAGGGTAGTAATTACATATGTGAGGTAGAATTTAATGATCCACCATCATCAATAAAGACGGATCCTAGAGTTGAAAGGAAACTAGCCACCTTGCAAGTAAGCATGAAAGATGTAATCAAGACCCAACAAAGGTGTGATGAATGGCTAAGGAGAGCTAGGGAAGCTAAGTTGATAGCCGCCCAAGCAAAACAACACCTGCGTGAAATTAGGGCAAATAATTTTCCCTTGATGATAAGGAAAGAGGGAGAAATCATGGAACATGAACCAACGAAAGAAGAAAAATCCAATTTGCAAGATGGTGGAGAGAAGTTGTTGGTTCAAGCCAAATTTTTGGATGATAATGTTGATTTTCAGCTTGCTGGAATTTTCGTAACAACAATTAATGGTAAGCAAATTGATTATCTTCATAGCAAGGGTTTATTGCATTACCCTCATACTATGCCCTTACAATATTTTGATCATTGTGAGAAGTATTCTAATAATGCTGAGAAGATGAAGGGTACCAAATGGAAAGAGGATCTTTTCAAGAAGCTCCTATCCATCTTCTGAACATTCTTAAGATCGAGCCATCACCATATGAGATGCATTTTTAGGACAACAAAGAACTATTCCAGCCTTGCCATCATTCAAAGAATAGAAAAAGAGTGAGGGAGACATCTCATAGGAGGCGAGTCCCATGGGCAGCACATGATGAGGTAAATCCTACAAGTTCATTTTCACAACAACAGTCATGTCATAAGAATTCTGAGCTCCTAATTGATAAGCATGCTCTTGGGAAAGGTCTCTCATTGGAGACAGGTAGTAAGTTCATAAACTCAGCCACTAAGGGTAAGCAAAATATATATTACCTTGCTGTTCAAAATGTTATAGACCTATATAGCATGGTAGCTATGAATGTGGGCAATAAGAACTATGATCCATAGTTCTTAAAGAGTGCTGTCATGAACTTTTAGACTACTATTTTCCACATTTCCAGCTTTGCCCCCCTTACCTTTTGCAGCGATAGAATAAAGATTTGTTACCGGAAAGATGCACACTCCATCCACAGACATTGGTGAGGCTTTGGCTGCCGGTACAAGATGGTTTCCAGCCACCACCACCCCAAGATTGAATGAGAGAATACAATATTACAGACATAGTACTCTCCTTGAACATTTGTAGATTGGCAAGTATGATGATGTTTTTGATGTGTGAAAGAAGCCACTTGTTGAGAACATCATGGGCAAAAACTCCAACACCCTTAAGGCTATTTTGGAAGAAAGTAAGAGCAAGGAGTGATGATCTTCTACCTCCCAAGGAAAAGGAGTACATGATGAGGACAAATGTGCTCCAAACCTTCAGTTTGAAGGCCAAAATCATCACCATTTCCTGCTGTCACATGACAACATTTGCAGCCATACAAATGCTTCTATTGCATGATCTTCATTTTGTTGCTGTTAATGAAGTATTTGTAATCATTATTTGGTTGTTTCTAGCTCCTGTTTCACTAATACTAATAATTTTTGCAAAGTATTTTCAGTATTATAACTGCTGCACCAATTTTGTTTTGCCGAGTCCCAGGTGTTTGCTATTGGGTGAAGAATGCCATCATGAGTTGGATAATGGTGTGGGATACATCATTCCTATTGAAGTAGTTATGAGCACCATAAGAAGATCTTAAGGGGCAATCCACATAGATATTTATGCAAGAGATCTCCAACAAGGCATGGAGGGAATGCAAGATGATGTGTTATTTTCGTCAAATGATAGAGGAAGTATATACATGACAGCCATGAGCCAAAATGCCATCATTAATGCTGTTGTCATCACCATTAGAAGCCACCCCCTTATTTGAGTTACATTCATATTTGTGGATAGGGGTGTCCTTTCCACATAATTGACAAGGTTGGAACGAAACGTGAGGTGGCCACAATGGAATATGTATTAGCTTGTAAAGCTGTTTATTATTTATCCATTCTTTGCTATTGGACAGTAATTGTAGCTATTTGCAAGGCATTTATTACAGTTGAGTTTGCAAAGAAAGAACATGTTATTGCTGTCTTAAATGGTGCAAGTGAAGAGGGCAGGTTCAAGGTAGTGGCTGATCTTTTTTTCAAAGAAGTTTTAAAACTTCATGGGCTGCGTAAGAACATTGTGAGTGACAGGGATAACCGGTTCCTTAGTTTGTTTTGACAGGAACTCTTTTATTTGGTAGGGACAAAATTGACACCATGCCCCATCTACCACCCAAAAACGGATGCACGCTGAAATTGTTAATAAATGGCTTGAAGGTTACTTGAGAAATTATGTGGCGGGGCAACAATCAGCTTGGGTTAAATGGCTTTACATGGGAGAGTATTTCTACAATACCACTTACCGCCTATCCATTGGTATGTCACCTTTCAAAGCTCTATATGGGTATGATGCTCTTTCCTTTTTTGATTTGGTTATTGCTGATAGTAGAGTGCTATGGGCACGAGACTTGGTTGCTTAAAGCCAAGACAAATTGGATTCGAGGATGAAAACTCTTTCATCCTTTTGTGGTGATTTCATACAGAAGCCACATCGGTGCAGAAAAGACCATGGTTCATCTATTTTAGTTCAGAGTGTGTATTTGCTGTTAAGGACATCTAGGGTTTCATATTTCTAGGGAAATCAATCATTGGTAGTTGGGCATCTTATTTCTAAGCAATTAATGCTGTTGTCCTTGACAATTTGACTGTGGCGTCACACTTTTGGTGGTTTATCACCCTTGATGTCATTCCTAGCTGTGGCATCACACTTCAGATTACTAGTTGGCCATATAGGCTCTACACCATTGGCGTTGTTGGATTGTTGTCATTGATGTCAAAGGAATTGTAATTGATGTCAATAGAATTGCCAATGGAATTGTCAACAGAAATATCAACAAAATGGTTGATGGACGACGGAAATGTCGATGAAATTTGCGACGGACGACAGTATGGTCGACAAATGATGGAAATGTCGACAAATTTTTTGACGGACGACAAAATTTTCGACGAACGACAAAATTGTTGACGGATGACGGAAATGTCGATGGAAATGTCAACGGTCACATCTTTTGGTGAAGCGGTGCCTCTTGGATGGGATGCCTCCCTTGTGAAGAGCCTTTGAAGGCTATATAAGTTTGGATAGAAGGTTGAGAAAGAAATGAAATTTGAAGTGTGAGATATGTGAAGATTAATAAAAAAGAGAAGCAAGCAAGTGTGTGGAGAATAAAAAGATATATCATACAAACACATGCAAATTTGAAGATTGGAATTAATTCTTTATATCATTCAAGCATAAACAGATTTTTGTGAAGAAGAGGAGATTGAATTTGCCATCATTCATTGATGAAGCAATAATAGTAAGGTGAAAGATTGTTTCAGTAGAGGTCGGTGCCTCAGAAAGAAGAGATTGGTGTCTCTATTAGGTTGCTTACAAATTTTTTAAAAAGATTATTATTATACGGTTGGATTTAGACGGTAGTTTCAAGCAACTATTCATTTGTAGTTTTTTTTCGAAAGGGTTTTCATGTAAATCTAGTGTCAATCTGTGTCATTTTTATGTGAATGCTTTGATTGTGAATATTAATTTTCATTAAGTTAAAGATAAGATTATATTGATTCACCCCCCTCTCAGTATAAGCGTGTGCTAACAACTGGTATCAGAGCAGTTCCTTCAGAAACAACCTAACTGCTAGAAGGTAGATCTCGGGAGCACACATGGCCAGATAAGAAGGTTTCTCTACAAACAAGGCTTCGTTGTTTGACGGAACAAATTATGCTTTTTGGAGTACAAGAATGAGAACCTATTTAATGGCATTAGGGTTTGATATTTGGCAAGCAGTAGTAAATGGTTATATTGTTCTATCATCTCCACCAACAAAACAAGCTGGAAAGAAGGTTGGTGGGAACAATGCAAAAGCTATGAATGCAATCTTGCGTGGTCTATCAGAATCGAAGTTTGTCAAGGTGATGCATTGTAAATCGGTGAAGGAAATATGAGACAAACTACAAAAGATTTACAAAGGTGATAGTAAGGTGAAGACGGCCAAGCTTCAGACACATAGAAGACAGTTTGAAAGTTTGAAAATGAAGGATGAAGAAAACATTGCAATCTATCTATTTCGTGTGGATTAAATTGTCAACACTATCATAGGTCTTGGAGAAAAGATTGAAGATACAATGGTTGTGCAGAAAGTATTAAGGTATATCCCCTTAAGATTTGATGCCAAAGTTTCCGCTGTTGAAGAAATGAGAGATCTAGATACGCTAACAATGGATGAATTGCATGGGATCCTCATGGCATATGAAATGAGGACCGAAAAGGAGAAATCATCTAAAGAAGGAAGCAACCTTCAAAGCTTCTAAGAAAGGGAACTATAAAGAGCTCGAATCAAGTGATAGCACCAACGATGAAGAAGATGAGAAGGTCTTGTTTGTCAGAAAGGTTAAAAAGGGATCCGACAAATACAAAGGTAAGCTACCTTTCAAGTGTTTCAATTGCGGTAAAATATGGCACTTTGCTACTAAATGTCCACATAAGAATGATAGAGATGATTAGGATAATCATAATGAGGAAAGAAATACAAAGGAAAACAAACATAAATACAAGAAAAGCTTCAAACAAAACAAAAATAAGAAAAAGTTTGGTAAGCACATTAAAAGTCTATTCTAAAAAGGATAGCAACTCAGCTGAGGAGAGTGATGAGAGCATTTCAGGTCGTGACAGAGAAGAAACTCTGTTCATGGCTATAGAAATAACGAATGATGCCTCTACAAGTGAAGACACCTTGAAAGAGGAGGAAGATGTTGAGGATGAAGAAGAAGTTAATTTTGAAGAACTAATCTGTGCTTTAGGTGAGATAAAAGTTCTTAAGAAGAAGAATCTAAAACAAAGATTACAAATTCAAAAATATGAAGAAGAAAATCATGATCTAAAACCAAAAATGTCTCATAGCCTTGAAGAGGCAAAAAAGGTCATCATTAGTCTAAAGACTGAAATAGAAGCCAAGAAGACAGAGGAGGAAGTAAGAGTCCAACTTAAGGCAAAAGAAGACCACATTGCCAAGTGAGAATCAGAAGTTGATTTCTTAAAGAATGAATTGGAGAAGACATGTGCGAAATTGAAAAGCAACAATTTTTTTGAAAAAAACACCGATGTACTGGATGAGATTCTCAATTGACAAAGGTCATCATGCATCAAAAGTTGTCTTGGTTATGAAGAGAACCAAAAGAGCACTAAAGAAGGGCAAAGTGCAAAAACTAGAGAACCATCTAAGAGGATGAATACAAAGAAGCCCAAGAGGTATGTGGATGCACTCAAGGGATCCATAAAAGGTTAAAGTGATAAGGAGCATGTTAAGAAGGGCATGTTACTCATCCCAACAAAAAACAAGGTAAGAACGTACGCATACAAAATATTAGAAGAATCCCTCCAAGACAGTATAATGCGATCAGGTACACAAATTCCTTCTATGGTTATTGTTATTCATGAAATCATTTTGGCCATAGAGCAATGGAGTGTAGGACACATCCAAGAAATAGGTACGCATGGAACAATGGCAAAATTACTTATGGAGGTCCAAGTAGAAACTATAATTCATTTGCACTATTATCGAATTACAAAGAAAGTGATATTGTATGCTATAATTGTAGCAACTTTGGACATACAACATGCTTTTGTAGAAGTGGTTTTATGAAACCTCCTAGGCAGAATAAGAAAGTGGAAGCCATGAGTAAACAAAAGGAAGAAACTTCAAAAGTGTGGAAAAAGAAGCAGGGTCAAGAAAAGGAGAGACCTGTGCTTGTGCAAACTGCATTTCATGCACAAGAGGTATCACTAAGCTCATAAAAAGCATGAATTCAGGGGGAGCTAATCATTGCATTATCTTTCAACTCCATAGATTCTTTGGTTATATACATTCATAAGATAGAGAAAGATCAAGTAATGAATATTCTTTGTGAGAGTGATGATGCAAGTGATGGTACTTTTATTAGAAACAAGTCAGAGAAGCAAGAACAAAGCATAATGAAATCAGACAGGGTGCAAAACATCTTACAATAGGCATGGGTCAGCGTTAAGTACAAATTGCAAAAGATAGCTTAGATCTAGCAAGTGATCAAGCTGAGAATCTTAATGAGCATATGGAGCATGATATGCAGATAGAAAGGGAAGTGGAAAAAAGGAGTTACCACTTGAGTAGCTAGAGATAACCCAGATGGATGTAGATGATGTCAAAAAGCCCAAATTTGATCAATTTCAAGGAGAGCAAATGAGAAAAGAAGTTCTTATGTAAAGGATAGGGAAGAGCAGAAAGACAATCATTCAGTTGTGGTGATGTTGAAGAAGATGACATGGATGTTTCCCATGATTTATTTGTGGATGGAAGTATAATGAACATCCCTTTGCCATGGATGTCAAATGAGGAGAATTAACGAAAGGGGGAGCAAAGGAGGAGAACTACAACAAGGGGGAGTTTATCTACATATTTGGCATCAATGACAAAGGGGGAGATTGTTGGAATATTGTCATTGATGTTAAAGGAGTTGTAATTGATGTCAACAGAATTGGCAACATAATTGTCAATGGATTGTTAACGGAAATGTCGATGGTTGACGGAAATGTCAATGGAAATGTCGACGAGCACATCTTTTGGTGAAGAGGTGCCTTTTGGATGGGATGTCTCCTTTGTGAAGAGCCTTTGAAGGCTATATAAGGCGGATAGAAGGTTGAGAAAGAAATAGAAGTTGAAGTGTGAGATATGTGAATATTAATAAAGAAGAGAAGGAAGCATTTGTGTGGAGAATAAAAATTTATATCATACAAACACATGCAAATTTGAAGAATGAAATTAATTCTTTATATCATTCAAGCATAAGTAGATTTTTGTCGAGAAGAAGAGATTGAATTTTTCATCATTCGGTGATGAAGAAACAATAGTAAGGTGGAAGATTGTTTCAGTAGAGGTTGGTGCCTCAGAAAGAAGATATTGGTCTCTTGTTAAGTTGGTGCTTAGCAATGGAGATTAGTGTCTCCAGTAGGTTGGTGCTTACAAATTGTTTAGCGATAGGAATTGGTGTCTCCAATAGGTTGGTGCCTAAGAATTTTGTAAAAAGATTATTATTATATGACTTGATTTGGACAGTAGTTTCAAGTAGCTATTCATTTGTGGTTTTTCACCGAAAGGGTTTTCATGTAAATTTGATGTCAATCTGTGTCATATTTATGTGAATGCTTTGATTGTCGATATTAGGTTTCATTAAGTAAAAGACAAGATTATACTGATTCACCCCTCCCCCATCAGTATAAGCGTATGCTTAACAGGTGTCACCTCCCGTTGGCTGGACATCATCCTTTCTGGCGTCCACTGTTACTGGTATCATTCTAGTTGGCACTTTTATTGATCGTATAACCATCCATTTATGGCATTTGCCTCTATTGGCATCACATATGGCTGTTGGTGTCATTTATGGTTGCAACTGCACATCTAGATTCTTCATAACCAGCCAGATCATGCTACCGTATTATTTTGAGGTTTATTCGGCAAGGGTTTCAATAAAAGGTTCCACATTTATGCATTTTGAGGTTATGTCAGGTTAGGGTTTGATTAAATTTTTAAAAAATAATTAATGACTTTATTATGCTACTGTACTTTTTCAGTATTTAATAAAGATTCAATTTGGTTTCCGGTTATCAGTTTGTTTTGTTATTTTTTATTATTGGGTGAAATCCATATTTGAATTGAATCACAAAATTAGGGTTTCACGACAAATCTAGAATTGTTCATATTTATCCAAAAAGGGATACTTCAGATCACCAAAAATCTCTAAGAATCCTCTTCAGACAATGTGGTCAATTTGCAATGAAACAATAGCCAACAAGAAGGAGAAATGATTTATGAAACTCTGCAAAACAAACAAGTTAATACTAATCTTTCAAGTTAAGTAACCAATATGCCAAAAATACAATCTACATACATTATGTAATAAAAGTAGATGTACAAATAGACAAAGTTGAGCTAAAGACAACTTCCATCATAAAGTGTGAAACCTTGCATGAAAAGAAGTTAGTAAAAAAAACTTTAAATAAATCATATTTCCTTTACAACAAAAAGTAAGGAATGCATAACAGATTGAGAATATCAAAACGGAGATAAAGAAGATGTGTCACTTGCAAAAGATATTCTACATGAAGCATTAAAAGAATTATTGCAAGAAGACATATCAAAGTCTTTAGAAGATTCATTTTCTTTAGGAATCTAAACAATTTTACCCTTAGAGGTAGAAGATTTAGTTGTTTCCAACAATGCAAAGTGTCATACGTGTATTTACTACAAGATTTGCAAGGATGCAATTTTCAACATTTACTACAAGATTCATATTTGAGATTGATTTTTTTTGGTCTTGAAAGTGTCTCATAGTGTGTATTGTGCAATTTTGAGTGATCAAATCATTGGTGCATTACCTCAATTACATGCTTTTATAAGTTATTATTAAAATATCTCTCCCTTTTCCAAGCAAGTGCTATTTTAGTTTAAAATTTGTTTCCAACAATGCAAAGTGTCATACGTGTATTTACTACAAGATTTGCAAGGATGCAATTTTCAACATTTAGATATGCGATGTCCATGTTTTCCACAATATGCACAAGGTTTATCATTTTTAACAAAATTATGAACATTCCAAACATTATAATCAGAAGTTGTAATATAAGTCCTTAGATGAGAAGGAGAATACAATTCCAAATTTTCATTAAAAGTATGTGAAGCATTACAACCAAGACCTTTAGAATTTGCATTTGATTTAGACAAAAGAGGTTCAAGGATACCGTTTTTGCACTTACCAAGCCCACCATCTAAATAGTCTATACAATGCATGTTTTTTAAGCCAGGGTTAGTAAAAGAAGTGTTCAAAGAAATTTTAGGTGTTTAAAAACACAGAGTTTCATCATTATGAGAGCTAGTGTCATGTGCAATAGACGTAAATTTGTCATTTAGGGTGTTGAATGAAGATTGCATATTTATCATTTGCTTTTGAAAAGCAATTTGAAGTGCAATAAGCTACTTATGCAAATTAGAAATAATATCATTTTGACATTGTATTTCATGTTCAAGTGCAATAATTTTTTCATTTTTAAAAGGAAATTGACGCGAAACATTTGAAATGCTAGAAAAATCCTTAATTTGAACACCATTATGTAAGATCTAAGCTTGCACAAAACAATGATACTTAAAAACAATGGGCTTGCACAAGATTGATTTTGAGATCAATTAGCTTGTAAATGTTAGTCCACACCAAAACCTCAAATTTGTTTTTACCTAAAAACAATTGAAAATCATTTAATGATTTTAAAACAATGAATTTTTATAAATGGATATGGAAAAAAAACTAAGAGTTTTGAATTATCTGAATAAAAGCTTTTAAATTAAATAGCACTTTTATTTTATTCAATCGTGCCAAAAAGAAAGTCATGTTTAAAAAAAATAATAACCATTTATGACATGCATATTTTTTATTTTTTTCGAATGCATGAGATCAAACTTAAAGAGGTTAAATTAATTCCACGCGAGAAAAAAATTAAAAAGCAAAAGATCTCTTTTTTTGTTTTATGAGAATAACAAAGCATATACTTGTGAATAAAATTCCTTAAAAGCAATTATTACAGAATTAAAAATTCCTTAAGATGCTTTTAAGTGCAACGCATGTATATGCATAGAGTTGATAAACAACTAAAATAATTTAATAAAATAACCACTAAATGCCTTGAAGGCATGAATGACACAAATGCCTATAAATAGAAAGCAAATCCTTTGTTTTGAATATGTTGTTATTTGGTCGAAAGGTATATAACTTTTTTTTTGGGTTGATTGTTTAAGATAAAAAAAAACCAGGTTTAAGGATTTAAACTAAAGCGTATAAGCATGAAAAAGGCAATTGCAATTATCTATACACAATTTGCATATAAGATTGCTCTTTACAAATAAAACCATATGCAATGAATAAAGGCGCTATTACCATAAGAGTTTATGAATGCGTTAAGGTTAACAACTATGAGTAAATAAGGAAAGGGCGTCGTGGAGATAACAATCAACAAAAAAGGAGAATCACTACGTAAGGCATTACATAGTCCGCCTTAAAAGCAACAGAAAATGCCAGGAACCAATCAAAGAAGATAGACGAGAAAACATACAATTGTAATGCACAGAGATAGTGCAGGGATGAGAGGGAAAAAACTGCTCACACACAACACAAAGAAAGACAAAAGAGATGACGCGAAAGAGAAAATGCAAGTGCAAAGATATACACTGAAATAAGGTATAAGACAATTGCACAAGAACAAAACATAGAGATTGCTCTATATAAAAAGGATATGGCACAAGACTTAGCAGCAAAAGAATTGTGCAAAGCTAGAGGTAAATATGTTGCACAACAAGGAGCAGTCAAAATAGAACTTGAGCATAGGAAAAAAACATGCAAAAGTTGGTACAGAGAGAGCAATAGCTAGGTCTGATACAATAAAAGAAAGAGCTAAGAGAAAAGATAGGCACATAAATAAAACACAGACAATAGAAATTACAATTGGTATTGCTTTGCAAAATTAATTACAAGCAACCTGGAATAAATTCTTAGAACTAGTAAAAGAACATGAGAATGAAAATTTGAGTTTTTATTTTTTTTATGAGGGAACATGAAATCTGCAAACGAATAAGAAAGAAGAATACCTAGATGGATAGTCTCACCCAAGACCAACTGAAGGAAGAGAAAATGCTCCTTAGGAGCACTTGCAACAACTTTTATTAGAGGTCAAAAGCTCAAGCAAAAAAATGAAGAGGAGGAAACGGATCAAAAATATTTGCAAGGGTGGAGCCCTTACAAAAAAAAAGAGATTTCTACAAAAAATTTGCACACTCACAAACCAATGTTAAAAAAGGAACAAGTTTTTGATACCATGAAAGAATATTTGCGAAGGATTAGATTAAAATACGCTGAAAATAAGCAATGAAACAATGTTACCTTGTCAAAGAGAGCAAACCACAAATCCAAGACGAGATTTGACAAGTGGGAAAATCGTCGAATGGAGAAAAACCCCACAATATTATTAAAAGTCTTGAAACAATGAATCTCCAAAAACATAGCAAGAAGAAACTAAAAGTGAGGGAGAAAATACTTTAGGCCCAAAGAGCATCACAAGGATGCAAGAGCAAGAGGAAGATCAAGATTGAACCACTACCAAAAGGAAAGAAGAGAGGATGAGAAGAGCTTGATAAATAGAGCTAGGAGAAATAAGATGTTACATGTACATTTTTCAACATGTATGCCAAGTGTCCCTAATCCTCTTATAAGTAAGCAAGATGTGTGTGACGTGGTAGAGGAGGTATTTGTGAGAGTAACTCCAAAATCCATAAGTGGATTAGAGAGGTGAGTGACACCTCATAAAGGTAGGATAAAGTGCATTTATAAGTATAATAAATACACACTTAACTAAGACTTGAGATAAATCTAGAAATCTATAGGAAGGACCCAAATGAGGTTAATTCTCCAACAAGAATCATGGTAAAACGAAAAACGGTAAAATGGAGCATCAGAGCTATTAAAAATAAAATTAAACACGAGAATTGGAGAAGATCGATGAAAATGAGAGTATGATGATACAGAGACAAAAGTTGATTGCAAGGACATACTTCTGTTTAGATGGAATGCTAATGTTTCTGGATCATCAGGGTGATCAAGTGCAATAGATTGTAAAATATGAACAGATGTTGGTGAAGCAAACAACAAGATAAAGACAGTTTCAAATGTTGAGACATGGTTGAAATAAGTTACACATAGGGAGCTATCATTCATTTTCCCAGGTAAACAATCTGAGGAAATACAATACTGTAGTATAACATAAAACTTATGTAATGTCCCATTCTTGAGTTTAGTTTGGTTTGGAAATGCTTAGCCGACTCTTTTGGTTTCCCATTGGTTAAGGGAAGGAAAATATAAGGGAAACATGGTTCTTGTGTTCAAGTTGCCAAAAAGTAACTATGTCTGCAACTTATTCTAATTTTGACTTAAGGAGGGGACCTTTTTGTCATGAGCAAGTTAGCCCTTAAGTGAAAAATATAAGGAATGGCTTTTTGAATATTCAAATCCCTTCCCCAAGTGGAGCGCCTTCTTTTGGGATTGATTTTGGAGGGAAAAGATATAAAAGAAGGAAATGAGGTTCATTTTTGGACTCATGTCATTTTGATCAACTAAAATTCAAAGTTTGAGCAGCTTGCTTATGCTTTCAGCCCTAGAGGATTAAAACTCTCTTTGGAATTCGGATATTGAGGACGAACCCTTTTAATGTTCAGCGGATGACTTCATTCATAGGTCATATTTGAGTTGGAATTGAGAAATTTCAGGTGTAAGGCATCTTTCCAATTGGAGTTCGACAGTTGGGCAGCTTGTTGAGGTGATGCGCAATTGCAATCAGCCCTTGCAAGGGCAGAAACTCAGTTGGGAGCTCTCCTAGGGCAGCGACCCCCTTTGAAGGTTTGAGATTGCAGTTTTTGGGGCAATTTGAGGTTGATTTGGTGTTTGATCATACATTCCTTCAGCTAGTATTTTTATAATATTTTTCAGCTAAATATTTGATTTAAAAATTCAGATTTTGAGGTATTTTGCATAGCTTTACTCTTAATTTTTGCAAGGGTTTGTGGCCATTAAATATTGAATTTTGATCTAAAATAAGTGTTTCTAGAATTCTAAATTTTTCTGTGGTTAGGGTTTGAAAAAAAAATTTAGAATTTGCATTTTATTTCAAGGGTTTGCAGCGATTTTCAGGTTAAATAAAATTGGTTTGGAAAGGGGCATTACATTGGTATTAGAGTCATTTCTTGGTCAGTTGTGGGATCTGAGTTGTCTACAATGGATTGGTGACCTAAATTCTTACCAAAGGAAGATTACATAGATCCTATCCAAGAGGTGTGGATGCGAATACAAAAAGAGCAACAAAAAGTTAAGGATTGCTTTAAATAAATCAATAGAAAAACAAAACAGGAAGTACAGATGAAAAGCCGAGATATTAAGAATCAACTTAAGAAGTAGTTTTCTATCAACTATAAAGCCTTAGATTCATTTAGAAGAATGCAAAAGAATGATCCTATTCAGGTGGCATGGTTGGAAGAGCAGTGTGATAAAGATGAGGTCAAACTTTTTGCTTTTGATGAATATGATAAGAACGCTGACATATACATGTTTTATAATACCTTTTAAGAATTTTTGGAGGTATATACAAAAAATAGAAATATAAGTTTGAAGAAGAAATATGGAAAGCCAAAACTTCAAAAGGATCCCAAGGAAGAAATCAGGTAGCAAGAGAATTCAGATCTGAAAGAAGTTAGTGAGCAGCCCATAAAGGAATCCACCATGCAAGTGTAAAATGAAGGTTCTTCAATAGAAACAACCCTAGAAGTTCCTATCAATCTTCCAAGCATTGCAATGATGGTTGTGTCAAGGCAAATTGTTCAAAGGCTTCTATTGATAAATCAAAAAAAAGAAAATCATTTTTTGAGATTTGTTGTTTCATAATATGCCATTTTAGATTTCCTGCCATCATGAACAGTAGGCTAAGAAGGATAAAAGAATAAAGGTAGAGTCTTTTGTTTGAAATACATTTTGCATAATGGTATCGAATTCAGGGGAGATTTTGAAATCTATAAAGGATAGAATTTTTGATTTCAATATCATTGTTGTTGATAATTTCACTAACCCATACAAATGGATAAGAAAAAAATTACAATTGACCTTAGAGGAGCATAAGAAAAATATTTTGAAAGACAATAGGATTCAGTGGTTGAAGCACAAGGGTCAAATATCTCAGCTACAAGCCACAAGTCAGCAGCTGCAACAACACCACATTCAGTATCAACAAGGTATGATTCATGCTTGTGAACCACATAAAGGTATTCTCAAACAATCAATTGTTGTTTTGCAAGTTGGGTTGAATGGTTGTCCCCTATATAAGGTCTATGGTATGCTAGATAGGGCATCAACAACTTTATCTTCCTATACGGATTTTTATTCAGTTGCTAATATACCTTTCAACATGGGCACGATATTCTCCGTATCTAATGAGTTGTATTTGTGGAACGGATTGTGTTTGCATCATCATGATCTGACAGTTGTAGTCAAAGGTCAAGAAGGTAAGTCACTAAGCTGCCCATGTATCCTAAGATGGAGTTTTGGAGATATTTCTAGACATGAACAAGGTAAACATCATGTGGATATTCAGATTTTTTAGAATAAGTGTATAGTGGTGTTTGGACATTATGATGGCATATGGGACTTGGACAAAATTCTAAATGACGAAGTGGATAGAAGCTTTGAATCTACTCTGGCATTCTTTATCTTTGGCAATTGGTTAGAAAGGGAGAACACGTTGGGAATAACAATGTTCCGAACCTTTCACTTAACGGCTAACATCATCACCATTTCCACCTGTTGCATAACAATATTTACAACTATACAAATGCTTCCAATTGTAGGATTGCTTACTTTTCCCTTTGTTTCTGCTAATGAAGTATTTCCAATCATTGTTTGGTTGTTTTCAGCTTCTATCTCAATAACATTGATGATTTTCTCCAAATATTCTTCGTATTGCAGCTGTTATACCAATATTGTACTACTGAGTTCTAGGATTTCTAAGTTTGAACTGCTGCCATCAATCGCATACAGTTGCAGTACAACTCCTTTATCTTTGCAAAAAATTGAGGATATAGTCAAATGTCATGGAGAAAACACCATTTGCCAATACACCAAGGAGAAGCCTAATGAAAGATGGTGGCAGCCATTGCTTATTCCTCATCAAGATTGGGAGGGCATGATCATGAATTTCATCACAAGTCCTCACAAGAGTCAAAACAACAGTACTACTATCATTCATGAGCTCTTTTGGGTCAGGCCGACTCCAAAAAATTGCACAAAAGATTGTCAACAAGATATGAAGAAAGCACGGGGTGATAACATCCTACCATCAAAGGGTAGAGGGAACACCTTTGGGACGACAATAAGTCTGATATTTACTTTTGCTGTCATCACCATTATCAACCACCACATTACTTCATTGAGTCTCATACATGTGGGTTTACAAGTGCCTTCAATCAAGGGAAGGAACTACTTTTAGTTTGAGGCTGCTTAGAGGATATTTTCAGTTCTTGCATGGCTGTTCTCAGCCTTTACATTGCCCAATTCAATAGAGGAGGGTGAACCCCTTATTGGCAGCTTAAGGTATGATAGTGATGATCACATTTTAGATTTGTTACTTCCTTCTATGTCGTTGCAGTTTTTTTGTTGTCATGTGCAACATGTTAAAAATGGTGATAAGATGAAGAACACGTTGAGTAGCAAGGGGCACATAGATCCTTTCATACAAGTTCCAAATGGTGTGTGTATAAAAGAGTGG
Source organism: Torreya grandis (assembly GCA_037957365.1). Lineage (NCBI taxonomy): Eukaryota > Viridiplantae > Streptophyta > Pinopsida > Cupressales > Taxaceae > Torreya > Torreya grandis. The sequence continues at coordinate 619,022 of JARHVA010001417.1, read as the reverse complement.
GACTCAGGGGATCATTTGAGCTACAAGGATAATCACTCATTGGAACTAAGTCCTACACTTGAAGACAAGGCTATGAAGAAAGTCACCGTTGTTAGGGTAGAGAGATACTGGATGTGGGAAGGTGGTAAGCACAATAGATGTTATTTTGTTGTTGTTCAAGGTCCTTTGACTCAACATAGCATGGTTTTGTTGGGGTCAAGCAACATGCAAATTTGCCACCCTTGGATGTGTGAAGGAAAAGTCAAGGAAGATAAGAGTCTTCAAAATGGCTTCACCATTCTAGATTGTAGACCTGCTATTATCCACATTTCCAGCTTGCGTAACATTTTGTTGGCAACCATACTAGTGTTTCCTAGCATAAAGTTGAGTTTTTTTCAATTTGTCGCTGTTGTTGAAGTATTTCCAGTCATAGTGTTGTTGTTTTCAGTGTCTAGATTACTATCATTGATGTATTTTATGAAGGATTTTTCAGTATGGCATCTGTTGTACCATTCTTTCTTCCGCTGCCAGTGACAGTTCTAGCCCCCTTTACCTTTTTATGACAGCCATAAAAAGATTTTCAGTGACATGGTGGAAGAATTTCCAGCCTACTGTCAATGTTGAGGCATGTACAACAAGTGCAAATTGGTTGCCAGCCACCACCATTTGGATATTTAGTAAAGGAATGCAAGTTGTTACAAGATGTTTTCCAGCCACCGTCATTTTGATTTTTAAGAAAGGAATGCAACACTTAATTCATATTTGGGGTAGCATGGAAACAACTCGTGGAATTCAAAGTAATCTTGGTAATCCCAATATAGAAGATGTAAGCTTTAGTGCTAGTATGCATTGGTTATATTTATTTTATAAAATAGAATTCAAGGATGAAGAGAAAGAAGCAACACTTCAAGATATAGTGAATGGAGTTCCAAGCATGGCTACCACTAAGGGAAGAGATGTATATTTTCAGATAAATCAAGTAGTGCAAAGCACTCAGTGTATAGAGACAACCAAGGGGCTATCCTTAGTCATGGAAGAGTTTGTGGTCAGATGGTGGAGGAGTTTCCAGCTCATTACCCATGTTGAAGTATTTTAAGGTGGTACAAGGCAGTTTCCAGACTTTACACCTTTGATTTTTGGAGAGGAATATCAGTTTAACAATGGCTATACCATTGTCACATTCTTGAATTCGATAATTTCAGATCATGAGCTGCTAATATCAGTCATGAACAATAGTGGATTTTGAATTTTGAGAGACTTTCTTTTCATGGTGATGTTATTAGCAGAAGATGTCGCTATTAGGGACAATCAACCCAACCATCCTAATGCTGATTGGAATGAGATTCAAGGAGGTTTGTGGCTGTTATGACTTATTTCTAGCCTACATGCAAGCTGTTTTTTGCCATGAATTGGAGGGACTAACCTGCAGTAACATTATGGGACCCATTGGAGCTCAAGGCTGTAGTCATGAAGCATGTGGTTGGGATTACAAATTCTGAGGATGGATTTGGGATTCAGGTATCGGTAGGAAGGTTCAATATGGAAGGATTGGAGTTGTTACAATATTGCTCGAGGACAAACAATTTTGAGAGGGAAAAACTGTAATGCCCCCTTCTTGAGATTAGTTTGGTTTGGAGACCCTTAGTCGACTCTTTTGGTTTCCCATTGGCTAAGGGAAGGAAAAGAAAAGGGAAACATGGTTCTTTTGTTCAAGTTGCAAAAAAGTAACTATGTCGGCAACTTATTCTAATTTTGGCTTATGGAAGCGACCTTTTTGTCATGAGCAAGTTAGCCCTTAAGTGAAAATTATAATTAACGACTTTTTGAATATTCAAATCCCTTCCCCAATTGGAGCACCTCTTTTTGGGATTGATTTTGAAGGGAAAAGATATACAAGAAGGAAACAAGGTTCATTTTTGGACTTGTCATTTTGATCAACTAAAATTCAAAGTTTGAGCAATTTGCTTATGCTTTCAGCCCTAGAGGACGAAAACTCTCTTTGGTATTCGGATATTGAGGAAGAAACCCTTCAATATTTAGCGGGTGACTTCATTCAGAGGTCATATTTGAGTGGGAATTGACAAATTTGAGGTCCAAGGCATCTTTCCAAGTGGAGCGCAGCAGTTGGGCAGCTTGTTGAGGTGGTCTGTAGCTGTAATCAATGCTTGCAAGGGCAAAAACTCAGTTGGAGCTCTCTCCTAGGGCAGCAACCCCCTTTGAGGGTTTTAGATTGCAGTTTTTGGGGCAATTTGAGGTTGATTTTGGTGTTTGATCATATACTCCTTTAGTTGGTATTTTTATAATATTTTTCAGAGATATATTTGACTCAAAAATTCAGATCTTGATGTATTTTGTATGGCTCTACTTTTCTTAATTTTTGCAAGGGTTTGTGGCAATTAAATATTGAATTTTGATTTAACATAAGCGTTTCCAGAATTCTGAAATTTTCTATGGTTAGGGTTGGATAAAAAAATCAGAATTTGCATTTTATTTCAAGGGTTTGCAGCGATTACCAGATTTATTAAAATTGGTCCGGAAAAGGACATTACAACTTATCAATGTTGTACACCAAAATTTGGGTATTGATGCAAATTATGATTACGAACAAGAAATTCAGACTGAAGAAACAAATTAAGAAAAACAAAAACCAGAGCCCAACAAAGTTCAAGAAACTGCTTTACAGGTGAAAGAAGGGGCAGAAAAATAAGCAGGTGTGAGGGTCATAAAAACATTCCTCAGCTTATGGAAGATGATGCTTAGATTTTTTTTTTTTAAAAAACTTGATGCAATATTGCCATCATTGAATGCAAATGTCAAGGCAATAAGTTCACTCAGTAAAAGTGATGTCACCGAGACAAATTTAGTCGTTAAAATATAAAAAATAGTTTGTAAAGACATGTATATCATGCAAGCTAATGACACTATCCTTATGTCAGAATTTACGGACAATTCTGCAACTGTCACTAATAATGAACTAAAGCAAATATTTCAATACGATGCTAGGTATGGCCAATTGGTTAAGCCTGAAAAATAACTGAAAAATAACCATCAGGCATAGTCTCAATGTCAAAATTTCTCACATCAAATATATGAAGTCAGTATAGAAGATCAAGATGGCTTAACACAGAATAAACTAGCTCATTCAGAAAGGAACTAGCACATCCTTATCCTAAGAGTTGTGCAATGAAAACCTGGGATTAGGAAGAAAGGAGATGTGGATATTTAAACATCTTTTTATTTAAATCACATGATTGAACATGCTTGGGACATGTGTTTTTTGATAATATATTTCAGCACAGCTATGTTGGGAGTATGCTAGGAATTACTTTTTGTTTGGGTATATCAAATGTATCCTCTCTTTCAGAGTATAATTACCTTGTTAAACACATTGAGTTCAATATTCACCTTGCTACCACTTTGCAGCAGATTTTAACATTTTCAACATATGACGTGATTAGAATGAACCGGCTCAATAAGTATATAATCAAAGATGCTGGAAAGAGGATTAAGGATAGCAGGATAATGTTGCAATGATACCATAGGTTTGACTCTCTAAATAAAAGTATTGGCAGCATACCAATCGAGGCATGGACAAGCACTGAGAGTCTTACATACTGAAACTATGAAAATGGTAAATGGTGCTGGCAATCTTAATAAATATTCTCTGAACACAAATGAGAGTAATATACACGGCAGGAAGACCAATGGAAATCTTAGAAAGGCTAATGAAAAACAAAAAAGAGATGACCATGAAAATATTGAAGAATGACGTGTTTTACAAAAAATGGTGGATAAGTGATGAATACATAATGCCAATTACATAAAACCATGGCACAAGGGAAACCATAAGCAATATATTCAGATCTACCTAGGGCCAAGGTGGGATGATGAGTACCGTGAACTATAAATAATCAATAGCAATAAAGAGAAAGAGCAAGGAGAGAGATGGATAATTGAAACGAACACCCCTGGGTTCTGATAGTGCCTGGAAATGCAAAGAGGAAGGTTTTGGGATTGTGTGGACTGAAATCTAGAAGTCAAACTAAGTTTTGTGCAAATCGGCCATTACAATCAGACCGGAATTGTATGGTCGATGATGGCAACTTCATGTTGATTGTGGAATCTTGCTACGATTATGGCATTGTTGCTCTTTGCTGTTTGAAACTTTCTGGGATCCTTCGTCATCAATAGATGCACATATGCCTCTCTTAGATTTTGTGGATTGGCACGAGTAAATGTCAGAATCTTGTCTCTTGAATTAAACTTAATCTAGCTTCAACACTTGAAAACACATTCAAAGACCAAATAAATGTGCAATCAAGTGGCTTGGGCCCCTTTGAGGGTTGCAACTACATATTGCAGTCTAAGAATTAGGGATTAATGTAGTTCTAGTGCTGTGTGTGTACATAGACATGAATCAACCTTTACCTGCCAAAATTATGTTGGAAGTTGGAGAAGATCAATGGGATCAATAGATTGATTATGAGAATATTACATTTAGATGCTGACTCTGTCATGAATATGGTCATTTGGTGAAAGATTCTCCTCAGAAGATGAAGGATCAAACTCAGGCAACCTCGCTCTGACGACATTATCATCTTGCCAAAAAGAAAGACAGCTAAGGACAAATACACAGGAAAAACCCAACAGAATAACACAAATATATTTGCAGCTCTTTAATCAGAGAAAGCAGAGACAAACATGGAAGAGGTGCAAGAAACCCAAGTCCCTGAAACTCAAGCTGCTGCAGCCCCACATGTTCAGGATGATCCTCCTCAATCATTATGTCATGCATTGGTTGTACATTCAAAACATGTGGGGGATTTGAAAAGCTACCAAAGGAAACAGAAGCTCACAAAGGAACATAGGAAGGAAGCAGTGGGATTGGAAATGGGAAATAGTCATAATAATGTTTTACCCACAGGAGTTCAGCAAGAAAAGCAGAAGTTGTGTATGGACTCAACTTTGAAAGCAGGAAGACAATCCAACCATCTTCGTATGCAAACAACAGGGCAACAATTAGTTGCTGCTGTTAAAGTAGGGGATTTGGCGACAATTTTTGAACAACTCCCTCAATGAAGCTGATTACTTGGAATGTTCGAGGGCTAAAAGGCAGCCCATCTAAAGTTAATGAGAGTAGACACATATTGAACCAACATCATCCTCAAATGTTATTCCTCCAAGAAACTAAAGCATCAATAGATTTTATGGCAGTAGTGATTCCTAATATTAAGAAAAAACTTGAAGTTGTTTCTATAAGCTCACAAAGAGCTTCTGGAGGCATGGCATGCATTTGGGATCCTCAACACATGCAATGCCAAGATAGTGGGGGACATCATGGTGTTCTCTATATGGTGGTTAGACATGTAGCTGATAATCATACTGTTTTATTATTGAATATCTATGCTCCGGTTCAGGTTGAAGCAAAAAAAGTCTAGTGGAAGGTAATCTACGATATTGTTGCAACCCACTCTGGAATACCTGTGATTATAGGGGGAGATTTTAATACTGTATTATTTTCCCATGAAAAGCAAGGAGGGAATTTAGGTCTTGATGCCTCTTCAGGGAACATGTTAGATTTTATTCAAAAAATGCATTTGATTGATATCCAAACCCAAAATGGACTAATGACATGGTCCAACAAGAGAGTGGGAGAGAATTGTATCCTGGAAAGATTGGATAGATTTTTATTTTCAGAAGAGTGGTTAGAGAGGAGCATTATTCCGGTTGCTAATGTTTTGGATAATTAAGGATCGAACCATTGGCCGGTTTTGCTGGAAATGAGCAAGTCAAAACCTTTTAAAGTTCCTTTTAGATTCCAATTGATGTGGTTAAGAGATGAAAAACTTCCCTCGTTAATTAAGAAATAGTGGGGGGAGGGTCAACCCAGGTACGATACCAAAATGTTTTGTTTTGTCAAACGACTGCAAAATGTAACTAATCAATTGAAACAGTGGAATAAATCTGATTTTGGAAATGTTCATGGGAAAAAACGGGAAATCTTAGCATCACTGCAGGAAGTGGGCCATCAAGACAGAATGCAAGGGTATTCCAAAGAACTACAAACTAAGGAAATCTTCCTTAAGCAGGTATTGATAGAATGGGAATTAAAAGAAGAAATTTTATGGAAACAGAAGTCCGGAATTCAATGGTTGAAAGAGGGGGATAAAAACATTTCTTTCTTCCATAAGTCTCTCTTGGCTCGCCACTCTCATAATCATATTGCTCACTTTGGTAAAGGGGATGGCACTCAGGCTAATAAGTAGGAAGATATAGAGCACTTAGTAATTCAATACTTCTCTGGACTCTTTACCGCTACTAATTTAGATGGAAATGCTCAACACTAATTGCTTGATACTATTCCAATAATTGGTGAGGAGGACAATAATTTTCTATTTCAGCCGGTTTCAGAGGAGGAACTCCAAACAGTTGCATGGGCTATGAAAAAAGGGAAAACATAGGTCCTGATGGAATTCCTATAAAATTTTATCAAGAATTTTGGGACATTATTAAAAATGATCTACTGGAAGTGGTGGAATAATGTAGACAAGCCAAAACTGTCCTCAAAATCATTAATTAGACTTATATAACACTGATTCCCAAGAAAGAAGAAGCTTCTAACCTAGCTGATTATCGTCCTATTGCTTTGTGCAACGTGCTGTATAAAATAATTACCAAAGTTATATATGAAAGGTTGAAGACCGTCATCCATAAAGTAATTTCTCTGGAACAAGGGGGATTTGATCCCATAGACAAATTTATGATGATATTGTTTTAGCTCAGGGAGTTCTCCATTCTATGGAAATTCAAAAGAAACCAGCTATGTTTGTGAGACTAGATTTATCTAAAGCCTATGATAGGGTGGATTGGTCTCTCCTGCTTGAAATCCATTTGAGGTTTGGATTCTCGCCCCAATAGGTTCAATGGATATAAGCTTGTATTTCTTCAGTTGCTTATTCTATTTTGGTTAATCTCTCTCCCACTTCTAGATTCTTTGCTTCCCGTGGCATAAGGCAAGGGGATCCTTTATCTCCTTTTCTTTTCATTATCGTAGTTGAATCTTTGGGCAGATTGTTTTCCAAGAAAAGAACCCAAAAGAATTTAAAAGGTATTAAATTGGCCAGACATGTTGATCCTTTGTCTCATCTCCAGTTTGTAGATGATTCTTCCATTATGGGGGAAGTATCTTTAAAAGAAGCTACCCAAATTCATAATAATTTGCAGCGCTTTTCAGAGGCTATGAGCTAAGATATAAATAAGCAAAAGTCAAATTATTTTCTTTCATTGCTCGCGTAGGCTGGAACATGATATTCTGGTTAAATTAGGATTTCAAAAGGGAGTGTTACCTTTAAACTATTTGGGTATTCCGTTGGATTCTAAAACACTAACTGATTGGAATTGGTTGCCCATGAGGGTTCTTCATAAATTTAGTAAATGGACTCATAGATGGTTATCTTCAGGTGGACATATCACTTTGATTAAAGTTGTTCTGTAGGGTATTCCTATCTATTTTTCTTCCCTTTTGAATATCCCTGCAAAATTTTTACATCAGTTAGATTCTATCATCCAGAAATCTTTATGGAAAGGGGTTCAAAAAGTTAGGAAATGGCACCATGTGAAATGGAAAACATTATGCTTGCCAAAGAAAGAAGGGGGTTTGGGTTTTAGATCAAGTGTGCTGAATAATAAGGCTTTAGCTGCAAAATTATATTAGAGATTGTTGCAATACCCGCATCATTTATTGGCCATCAACATTAGAGCGAAGTATGCGGAAGGAATGATGCCACATGAGTTGATTCGACATTCCTTACCTTCTAGGGGATCTTTGATTTTATCGGTTCTTAAAATTGGTGAAGAAATTATTAAAAAACAGTTTTTAGGAAAATTGGGAAAGGGGATTAGGCTAACTTTTGAACTGACTTGTGGGATGGGAACCCACTTTTGATTGAGCAGTACTCGGATTTTAGCGGTATTATGAATACTCTTCATAGTAAAGGAAAGAAAAAGGTTGTCCATTACCTGCAGACATTGTCTCTGGGGACTAAGTGGATTTCTCCCTCTTCGTGGCAGGTGAATTTGTCTATGGCGCAAATTCAATTTTTTCAAACTCTCCTTCACAATCGAATCCTTTCTCTTTCTTCCACTCTTGATACCCTTGCTTGGGGAAAATCTTCAGAAGGGAGTTATTTGGTAGCTGAAGGATATGGTAGCTTGGCGGGTATTCAACCTCATCCTTGAAAGAATATTTTTGTTGATCTTTGACAACCGGCTTTGTGGCCTAAGGTTAGATTCTTTGTCTGGCTTCTTTTATATAAGAGGATTCTTACTGGGGACAATTTGATGAAGCGGGGTATGGTGGGACCTTTTTGGTGTCCTTTATGCAAAGAAGCGGATGAAACTTTGATCCATCTTTTTCTCCAATGCCCATTTGTTATGTCCCTATGAAATACTCCTACGAACCTTGTGGAAATTCTTAGAGTTTGGAAACGTTCGGTCTCTAATATTCAAGATCTTTACAAAGGAGTTTGGATTGCTATTTCTCTTATGTTGTGTAATGTGTGGAAGGAATGAAACAGGCGCATCTTCAAATCTGAAAATAGAGACATCTGGTATGTCAAGGAATTAACTCGAAGCAATATAGTGGAAACTATCGAACATAATGTGAAACTTCCTTGTCCCTTACCTGGCAAATGGAAAAGCATGATACACAAGCTAAATTTGCAGGAAAATAAATCGACGTCTGTTTCTAGTACTAGATTATCGGTGCCCATAGCTCTAAGAAAATGGCAGCCTCCTCTTGATTCTGTTAGGCTTAATATGGATGGAGCAACAAGAGGGAATATGGGCCCAACTAGTATTGGAGGGATAGCTCATGATTCTATAGGAACTCCCCTTTTCTTCTTTGCTCATCAATTGGGTTTCTCCACTAATAATGAGGCTGAAATCTTAGCAATTCAGCGAGCTCTCCAGAAAGCAACTAAATTGAGATGTCTTAGAATTATAGTGGAATGTGACTGCAAGGTAGTTATCCATCTTCTCTCAGCGAATGAGCAGCATAGCTCAAAAAATTGATGAATTACCAAGATTCAGGATAATCCTAGAGATCAGAATAAGGTGGCGGATGCGTTGGCAAATTGGGCTTTGGATCATCATAATTTGATAAACTTTGGCCCTATGCCTTTGCCATGGTCTCCAAAGAAGTGAGATCAGATTGAAAAGATCCTTCAATTACATTCATCAGATGCATAAGCTTATGATATGCTCTCTTTCTTCTTTCTTATGTTGTTGGAAATCTAAGGATAAATCATGGAGTATGAGTGCCATGGCTTGGCATTGTATTGATAATATTTTATTTCTAGCAATATAATTTTGGTTTTTAAAAAAATAAATAAAATGTAGTTCTAGTGCTTGTGAGTGTTCCCAATGCAAATGAGAGAAAGGGCTTCGCCTCCTCTCCCTAGGTAATCAAATCAACCATATGATATCTCCCTTAGGGCCTCTTTTGGTATGAGTATGTAGAAGTAGAAACCCTTGAAATCACTCGAAAGTTTTGAAGAGTAGAAATAGAATCCTGATAGTATGCTAAAGACTTGTAGAATGCCTTGATACTTTGTTGTGCTTTAAGATGCTTCGTATATATAGACTTATCAAATTCGAATTATGGACCTATTGGCACAAAAGCTAACACAAGAAAAAAGAGAACACTGACAAACACGGGTCCACAAAACAGACAAAATAGGAAGGAGGGTAAGAGGGCCCACACAAGAGAAACAACTAGAATTGTGTAATGTACCCTTTTCTAAAAATAAAATAATATTATTATTAAAATAAAAAGTATTTTTAAATACTTTAAATAAAAGTAATAATATGCCTTAGTTGTCAAAAGTGAATATGTCGGCAACTCCTTTCTATTTTAATTTGTAATAAAGAAGGGGACTCTTCTAATTTGATATAAGTTGATCATTAATTTAAAAAGTATATTGGAGGGAAATGATATAAAAGGGGGAAGGAGGTTCATTTTAAAGGCATAATGTTATTTTTATCAATTGAATTCATAAGTTTGGGCATGATTTGCTTGACTTCATCCATTGAAGATGAAACCCTTCATTGGAAGACTGGAGTAAGGATGAAAACCTTACCTTCAGTTGGGCAGCCTCACTTTAGGGGTTGTAGAGGATAGAATTGGTTTGTTGAAATGTTTAAACACCACTTTCAGGTTCAACACGACAGACTAGGGCATCTAGGAGGGGTGGCGCAACAGTTTTTGGGGCAACGAGTAGGTTTGAAATCCCTAGGAGGGCATCGAATAGGTTTGGGAGGGTGGCAACCCCCTTGGGGTTGAAACTTCAGTTTGCAAGGCTCATGCCTAATTATTTTGCAGAAGTCATACATACATTTTTGGTATTTTTATCCTATATTTCCACCCATTAAATTGAGATAAATCAGATTTTAATAGACTATACTTGGCTGTAATTATTCTGGAATTTTTGGCAATTATTTAATGATGAAAATATTGCAATTGTGCCCTAGTTTCATATTTCCAGAATTCTGAATTTTTGTTAAGGTTTGATATAAAAAAATTAGAAAATTGCATTTATTGTTAGGGTTTGTTGGGAAACCCTATTTGTTCTAATTCTACCCTAAAAGAGACATTACAAATTGGCGATCGTCGATTATGGTCAACACAAGAAAAGGAAAGACAAATATAGGATAAAGATCTCCAAGCATATAAAAACACAAAGGAGAGAGAAAACAAAAGAACGAGAGAAGCACATGACCACAGAGAATAAAGGAGAAATGAAAATATACGGAAAAACACCAGTAAGTACTTAATTTGAACCAATGATCGATATGCACAAAAGCATGCTAAAAACATTACAATAATAAGCTACGTACCAAAATTATGTGCTAACAATATCCTAGAAAAACAACATACTTCATTACATCAACTAGTGAAGTAACCAAGTTAAAGGACAATAGAGAAACACATAAAGACTATGACAACTATTAATTAATTAGGCTTTGTAAGAGTATTTTATAATGAAACTAGACATGAATGAGCTTCTGGTGACAATATATTAATAACACTAAAACGAATTGAGGTATGCAAGAGGTTAGTGTCTTTCTCCAAAATGATGCCAATCCTTTTTGTACAAAAATTAGGCATTTATAATAACTTAGAAAAACAATATACATCATTATATCAACTAATAAATAACCAAGTTAAAGGACAATAGAAAAATGTATAAAGCCTATGACAATTATCAATTAATTAGGCATTGTGAGAGTAGTTTACAATGAAACTAAACATGAATGAGCTTTTGGTGACAATGTATTAATAACACCAAAGAGAATTGAGGTACAGAAGAGGTTAGTGTCTTTCTCCAAAATGATGCCAATCCTCTTAGGAACGATGAATTAGAGTTGGCCGGTATATGTCAAGGAATTTAGTTGGCGACACTCACATATCTTTGCTCATTGCAAAATAAAGTAGAAATATTTAAGCAAGAAATAAACTAATTCTTTGCATGCCCATGATTACAAAGAGTGAGAAATAATGTCTTTCGGTCATTGGTGAACACCGAGACAATGAAGGATCATATTTATTGATGATTGGGAGTTATTTTAATCAAGTAATAAGTGATATAAGGATAGCAAAGGGATCATTGGTCATAAGTCCCATAAATTCAAACAATATGCAAATTTTTATCATTTATAATTATTTGGAACAAATAAGGTGTGATACTTTGAATAGTTACCATGATATGGGTAATGTGGATTTTCTAGGATCTCTAGATAGGAAATTGTGTGGAAAATTCTGTACAAAAAAATAAAATAAAAAATAATTTGCATGTTTTGTGTGCGTAGAAGATTTGAAATCACACAAAAAAGACATGATATCACTAGGTTTATAGATTGTGATTTATGTGTTCAAAATACAACATGCTATCATAGTCAAGCACTAGCTAAACAAATCATCATATTGGTCTATATAAGACTTTGTTCAAGCCTCATCTTGAAATTTCAAACTTGTAGGGTGCGACACTCTCGTAGCAATGAGTACTTGGGAGCAATGATTGGGCACTTGTGAGGTAGTTGTGAAAGTTTATCCCAGAATCATTCATCAATAACATTGAAAATGCAGAAAATTAAAATAACAAGAGCTAAAATACCTCTCATGGAGCAAACCGCAAAGGGAAACATGAAGTTTAAAGTGAAAAACTGAACTTATTGGAAAAAACCCACGTGATAAATTATGAGGTTTTTCCTCAAAATATTCACAATACAACTATGAGGAGCAAGATGAATTCGAGAAGAAGAGAGAGAGCATGAAGTATCTAGTAAAGAAAAGAGGAGAGGGCTCTTTAAATAGAACAAGAGAAAGAGATAGGGAGTTACAAGGAATCTCATCATGACCTTACAAGGACTCTTAGGTGTGTGTCAAGTGTCTTATTCCCTTAGAAAACAAATAAAAGTGTGTGACATGTGTGGGAAGGAGTTACTTGTACAAGTAACTCCCAAAAACTTGAGGACACTGGATTTATGTGAATTAATTTTTCACATAAATACAAATTCTCCACACATGAATAAAATTTAGGATAAAAAATTATCCCAAATAAAGGATAATCTTAACACTCCCCTTTAAACTTTATTTAGGGGTTTTACAAACAAACAAGAAGGGAGGAAACATTACTAACGCTCTCCCTTGATGAGAAATTCCTTCAATTGTAACATGTTATAAAAGATTACAAATTTGTCTTTGCATAATGGCTTTGTGAAAATATCAACTATTTGCTCTTGAGTAGAATAAAAAGAGAAGAATTTGATTGTCTTCAAGAAATTCGCACTGAAAGTGATGTTGAATCTCAATGTGTTTAGACCTTGCATGAAAAACTAGATTCTTCACTAAGACAATGATAGTTTGATTATTACTGAAAATCAGAGTAGGCAAAGTTTGAGGGTGGCCCAAATCTGCAAGAAGTCTTCAAAGCCATATTGCTTCCTTGGCATCATGATTGCAAGTTTATACTCAACTTCGGTGGAAGACAATGATAAATTAATTTGATTTGTACTATTCCATGAAATTGTACCAGAACCCAAGGAGAAACAATAGCCACTTTTAGATCTATGATCATTAGCATCACCAACCCAATCAGAGTCAGAATAACTTGTCAAAGAAAAGTTGCTATTCGAGTTGTACTCGATGCCAAAAGTTAGAGTACCTTTAGTATAATGAAGAATTCTTTTAGCAATTTTAAAGTGAGTAGTTTGAGGTTTTGACATAAAACGAGAAACCAATTCAACAGAAAATACAATAACAGGACGAGTATGAGTAAGATAATTCAAACTTCTAACTAATTGCCTATATAAAGTAGGATCAACATTTTCAGTTTCCATGATATTAAGCAATTTTACATAAAGTTCACATGGGGTAGCAACAAGTTTACAATCTAACATATTAAACCTAGACAAGTTGCATATTTAGATTGAGAAATGTAAATGCTATCTTTTTCTTACCAAACTTGAATGCCTAAAAATAATGTAAGAGACCTAAATCTGTCATTTCAAAGGTGTTCTTTTAAACATTTTTAGTGCAGGAAACCATTGAGCTATTACTATCAGTTACGATCAAGTCATCAACATCTAAAAAAATGATAATTATGCCATTTGAAGTGTTTTTGACAGAGATTATGATCATTTGAGCTACGAGTAAATCCTTGAGCTATAAAAAAACGATATATTTTAGAGTATCATTCTCTAAGAGATTGTTTCAAACCATAAATAACTTTGTTTAATTTACAAACAAGATGCTCATTACCTTTCTTAATAAAATTGGGAGGTTGAGATGTAGATTTCTTCATGCAAACCACCATTCAATAAAACACTCTCAACATCCATTTGATAAACATGCCAATGCATGTGAGCAACTGAGCTAAAACAACTTTAAAAGTGGGTATCTTAGTTACGGGTGTGTAAAAGTTTTATTATAATCAATTCCTTCAATTTGAAAAAAACCTCTAGCAATTAATCTTACTTTGTATTTTTCCACTTGATTGTTAGAATTGAACTTAGTTTTAAACAACCAATTACAACTTACCAAATTATGACCTTTAGGGAGAGGTACTAAGTTCCAAGTGTGATTAGAGATCAAAGAATTGTATTCATCATGTATTGCTTTCTCCCAGTGAGGTTGACCTTGAGCTTGTTTAAGTGTTTGAGGGTCATTATTGTGCATAAGTTAAGACATCAAAGCATAGTTTCAAAATTGTTGCATAGTTCTACGAGTGTCATTAAAATTTACATCAATTCCAGAAGCTTCTAACATTGTCATGACCCACTTAGGCATAGCTTTATGTGGAGCAAGACTAGGAGTTGGAACTTTAGGACCAACAACATCACTATGCAAAACATCATTTTGTAAAGCCCCAAATTGGGACAATAACGAAAAAAGAGGGTTTTCCAACAAACCTTAGCCAAACCAAGTGCTAAACTGGAATCTAAAAATCTATAACCAGCCAAACCTTAGCTGAAAAAATATATGATATTCAATGTAAAGAGAATCCAAATAAATCCATAAGACATTGAAACTTATTCAGAGAATTGAGTACCTTTTTTGGGGTCCAATAATAGGACAAATTGCTGAAAATATCTCACATAAATATTTTGAATTTTCTTTGAGGGTACTGTTGTACTTTCTAGCCCTTAAATGCCCCAAAATACTCTCCAAATGGTTTGCCACACTTCAAATAAATAGAAGGAACAAATATGAAAATTATCCCTTGGTTTTCTCTCCCCAAATTACCTTCCGAAACTTGCCAAACAAGTCGCCCATGTGCCAAAATTGCGGAAATAATTTCTGAATATTCTAGGGCATTGAATGACTTAAAAAACATTTCAAAACCACTCCAACACAAATCGTCCAAGATAGAAACCTACAAATCAGCGTTTCCCAAACAATTTGCTGACAAGCTGAACCTTCAAAAATTCATAACTCCCTCAATATTTTGAATTATGATGCAAATAAGAACTCAAACTGAGCACAAAATTAGTGACTTTCAAATAAAAATAATATCACAATTTTTCTTCCATGGGAAGACCACCAAAACTTGATTTAAAATTTATAAAACCCTAGTTTTCAAAATTTTCCTCCTCAAACCCTAGGTTCACTCAAATTTTCAAAAGTAGATGGTGTTTCAAAACACCTTTGTAAATCCATTTGCATGAACACATGCAAATTGAAGCTCACTTCAACCCTTAAATAGAGTTGCCCAAGTAGAAGGAATGAAGGTTTTCGTCTCCAAACCTAAGACACTTCTTGATGGTTTTTGTCCTCAAGAGATGGAAACCAAATTTGACATACTTGATCAATAATTTCAATATCCAAGTATGCATAATCTTCAAAGGAATTTTTACTTGCCTTTATATGCTAATCCTCCAAGTGTAGCGCCCAAAATTGAAAGGAAGAGTTACCTTTTTTTTTTAAATTTTAAAAGATCCTCTTAATTTCACTTTAGGCCTTAAGTGGCCAAGACCTATAAACCCCACCACTTAAGTGAAATAAAAACATAAGGTGCTTTTTCATAACTCAATTCAAAATTAGAAATATAAAGTACTTTTTATATTATTAACTCCTCACAAGTGGCCCACAATGCTTCCTTTCGGTCTTCTACCGTTAGCCATTGGAAACAAGAATAGGCTAAGGGTCCCGCGAGGGTCTAGATTAAAAATGGGGACATTACAGTCCTCCCCACCCAAAATTGCTCATCCTCAAATAATTGCAATACCTAAAGAGGTGTCTCAACATATCTTATGATGCAATGTCCACTGATGATTCCATCCCAAGGAAAAGAATCCTTAATTGGCTCCATCATATTGTTGTCCCTGTGCTTTGGGGGCTGCCCCACGTGCTAGAAGTGCCCTCATTTCCTTCCAAAGGCTCCATGTGCTCCCAATCAACCACTCTTTTCAATACCAAGTGGTGGATGAATAAACTCCTTTCCCTTATATCTTCAAGAAGGTCAATATATAGCCAAATGGGGTAAAAGAAAATACATACATGAGTTGTTACCTTTCTGCCCTGGCTGGAAAAGTTCCCTTGCACGTCATTTCTTGCTTGGAAAAGTTACATTGAGTGGCTCTTGCCATGAAAGATCGTCCCAAGATGAAAAAACAATGAATTCTCTTGGAAACGTACCTTGGAGTAAAGTATGTTGTAGATGCATTATCCTTGGGAATTGTCCCATCGTGTGTGCCATATGGACCTTCATTGGCCTCTCTATATCAATCCATTCGTGCATTTGAAGGACTTCATATGCATCAAACCAAAGTTCTATTTGGAATAAAAAATAGTGTTGTACCTTTTTCCTAGCTTCCCATTCTTTATCATGCCATGAGTGCATCCATCCACGGTTGTTTCCAGAATATGTTAAGAGTTGGGATTTACCAAGAAAATTCAGACGTTTATCCTCAAAGGGCTGCTGTATGTGCACTCTTAATTCTGATTTTTGGATGACAAAGTTCAGAATTAATATATGCATTCATCCATCCTCTCATGAGCTGAAGCATGCCCCGATTTTGCAATTTTGTGTCCATACTTGGTGGCTGGAATTGCTCACTTGACTCAGAAATTTCTTAGTAATAAAATTCAGATTTGACATGTATATATTCAGATTTATTCCCTCGCTGTAGCATGTCAACAAAATTGATTTTGAAGAGGGTGAAAGAGGGTACATGTAGAGAATGATACTCAGAATTTTCTTGTCTTTGTGGCCAAATTTTCTTCACTAACTTACCTCTTTCCCTGCTGTCTGCGACTTGGGCTCTTGCCCAATCCAAAAGGTGTGTCAAGCCTTCATCAATGCCTCCAAAATCGCACATATATCTGGGTTTAGGGGGCTTCCCAAAGCAAATTAGGGATTGCCCTTGCCAATCAAACTAACAACTGTATCCAGAAAGTGTCATACCATTACCTTGAATGAAATAGTTTTCTTGAACAATCGTCAAGGAGCGTATGCAAGTAAAGTTAAGGCCCTAAAGCCCCTTACAAATTCCTTCATGCCATTTCGAAACTCCCCAAGCTTGCAAATGATCAACCCAAACAATTGCTATGAACCACATACCTTGGAAGTACCTCCTTTCAACAGGTAATCCTTCTTGAGGAATCCTTATCATGTATATTATGTGTTCCACCATTGGCTGCCCCTTCTCATGAATTATGTGCGAACAAAAGGTCGAATAATGGTCAAAGGGATGCTCAACATGGATCGAAAGGAAATGTTGTTCCGTGCCCTCGTACATTACCCCTTTCTTTTGTAAACTGTGACTCCAATCATTGACATTTCCAGAATTTATGAGCAGCTGAAAGTGCACATCAAAATCAGACATATTGTTCTGGTGAAAGGGCTGTAATAGTGACTCATAATCTGATTGTTTTGTTTGAAAAAAATCAGATTTGATTGGGGCAATACTTCTCCCTGGGCAAGGCTGTACAATGCTCCAAATATCATTTTTTTTGCACATGATAGGCAGCTGTAGCATATTACTCAACCCATAAATTTTTATGACAAAATTTTCAACCCTCTCATCAAAATTGGTAGACGTCTTTCTTGGCTGTAATGTGCACTCAAATTTCCCTTTTGTGTAGGATAATGGCCATGAATGTTGCAGAGGAATTTCAGAACCTTCTGAGAAGCGATAGGACCAAAAAATTTTCAAATTCATACCTTGTAACCGGTTGCTCACAACTTGGGCCTTTGCCCCATCCAAGAAGGTTCTCATGCCCTCATCCATGCACTCAACAACACCCTTGCAACAAAGAATAGGGTGCCTCTCATGGCACCTTTGGGGTTGCCTTAGCAAACTGAGATTTTTGCTTCATCCTATTGGCTGTCCATGTATGGGTATCACCTTATTCCTGGTATTTCTCTTACCCTTGGTAAATGATCTCACTAATGAACCTTCACATGAAGCAAACGTGTTAGAAAAAACATTAGTGTTTAACAATATCTTTTTGATCCAATTGTCACTTTCTAGGATCATGAGGTACATCCTTCCTTGTTGCCTTGGTCTTCCCTCTTTATCCATTTCAAACAATGGAGTGTCTTTTGCATTCCAAAACAAGTTGGAATCTTGATCTTCTCCCATATCCATTTCAAGTAATGGGTGATCCACATATGGTTCAACTTCAAGCATTCCCTCATCTCATTGTGCATTGATCTATCAAGAAGCCCTTTGGTGCTATCCAAACTTGTCAAGGCTTGCACTTCCTCCTCACTTGTGATTAGCAATTGTTCTTTCCAAACTCTTTCATCAATCTTCGTTTCATGCCACAGGAATGAACAATTATTAGAATCAATAGCATCATTCACTACATACCTCTTCATGGAGTCATCCATGAATTTTTGGTTTCTTTGGCTTCTTCAAAATATTGTTTTTGAATTTCAAAATTTGGGGTACTAGGCTGCCCCAATGTACTTAGCATTTCTTCATGTTGGTCCATCATTTGCAGCCCCCTTTGTTGCTCAAAAAATTCAGATTTGTGGTGTTTTAATGGTTGCCCTTTGTGCAATTGAGAGTCCCTCTTAGGTACCCTCACAATTTCTGATTTTGGAAGCTCCATATTCTTCTTATCAAATTGTTTAATGAGCTTCTCACCTAATTCCTCATGTTTTAATGAGGTCATGCCCTTGTGTCCTCCACCCAAGATGCCACCAATAATGAGCAGCCCCTTCCAAATGTTGGATGACAAATATTAGAGCCTCGTTTTCACCTCTAGGCCTCATTTCAAGGTACTCAATAACCTTGTCCACCCATGCCCTAACCAAAGTGCTAGGATCCCCATCAAAGGTAGGGAGTACAATCTCTCCCAAATCATCTCGAATAACCTCTTGGCTGTTTTGTCTCCTTCTGAACCCTGCTCTACCATGCTTCCATGCCACAAACTCATTGAAGCTCATTAACTTTTTGAGTTGAGGTTTACATGTCAAGTACTCATCATAGTACTCGATCAAATCCCAACGTACAGAGGGTTGTTCCTCCATTTCAAGGGATTGGTTCTCTTTCATGTCCTTCACTATTTGAAGGAAAGTAGCCATAGTTCCCATCATCCGATCTTGGGCTTGAATAAGCCTTTTCAACCTAGTCTCGTGCATGTCACTGTTTGACATATGCCTCTCCATCCCATAGTTGGCCAAGAAATTGGCTCTAATACTATTGTAATGTCCCCAAATTGGGACGACAACTAGAAAAGAGGGTTTTCCAACAAATCCTAGCCAAATCAAGTACCAAATTGAAATCTAAAAATTTATAACCAGCAGAACCCTAGCTGAAAAAATTTATGCTATTCAATCTAAAGAGCATCCAAATAAATCCACAAGAAGCTGAAAATTATTTAGAGAATTAAGTACTTTTTTTGAGGTCCAATAATATGACAAATTGCTGAAAATATTTCGCAAATATTTTGAATTTTATTTGAAGGTACAACTATACTTTCCAGCTCTTAAATGCCCCGAAATACTTTCCAAGTGGTTCACCACACTTCAAATAAATAGAAGGAACAAATTTGGAAATTATCCCTTGGTTTTCTTTCACCAAATTACCTTCTGGAACTTGCCAAACAAGTTGCCCAAGTGCCAAAATTGCAGAAATAATTTCTGAATATTCTAGGGCATTGAATGACCCTAAAAACCCTGCAAAACCACTCCAACACAAATCTTCCAAGGTAGAAATTTGCAAATCAGCGTTTTCCAAACAATTCACTGCTCACAATAATTATTATTTCCTACAAATACGCTGAAACTTAAAAAATTCATAACTCCCTCAATATTTGGAATTATGATGCTAATAAGAGCTCAACTGATCACAAAATTAATGACTCAAATAAAAATAATATCGAAATTTTTCTTTCATGGGAAGACCTATTGCTTTAAAATTCTAAAAACCCTAGTTTTTAGAATTTTTCTCCTCAAACACTAGGTTCACTCAAATTTTCAGAAGTAGTTGGTGTTTAAAACACCTTTGTAAATCCATTTGCATGAATACATGCAATTTGAAGCTCACAACCTTTGAATAGAGTTGCCCAAGTAGAAGGAATGGAGGTTTTCCTCTACAAAACTAAGACACTTCTTGAAAGTTTTCGTCTTAAAGAGGTGGAAACCAAACTTGACATACTCGATCAATAATTTCAATATCCACTTATACATAATTTTCAAATAAATCTTTACTTGCCTTTATATGCCACTCCTCCAAGTGTAACGTCCAAAATTGGAGGGAAGAGTTACCTTTCTTTTTAAAATATTAAAAGATCCTTTTATTTTCACTTTAGGCCTTAAGTGCCCAAGACCTATAAACCCCACCACTTAAGTGAAATAGAAACCTAAGGGGTTTTTTCATAACTTAACTCAAAATTAGAAATATAAAGTACCTTTTCTATTATTAACTCCTTATAAATAGTTGACAATGCTCCCTTTCCTCCCTATAGCCTTAGCCATTGGAAACAAGAATGGGCTAAGGGTCCCATGAGGGTCTAGATAAAAAATGGGGACATTACACATTTTGATCATCACTTGAATCAAAAGGAAAAGAAGTAAAAACAATGTCAAGAAAATCCAAATTGGAAGTACAATCTAGTACACCATCTTCAACATTTCTAACATCCCTTTTAATATTAATTTTTTTAGTTTGAGAATCATAAACCCTATAAGCTTTAAATGATTCATCATGACCAACAAAGCTAAAGGTTTTAGATTTTGAGTTTTAACGTTTTTCCTTTAGGAATATGAACAAAAGCATGACAACCAAAAACACATAAATGTTGTAAATTATGTTTTCTACCATTCCAAGCTTCTTTTGGGGAAAGACTTAAAACAACTTTAGTGGATGTCCTATTAATGAGATAAAATAACACAATACATAGCTTCAGTTCAAAATTTGTAATGCATATTTATAGCATGCAACATACATCTAGTCATTTCAGTGATAGTCCTATGTTTACGTTTTGAAACACCATTTTGCTCGGGGGTATAAGAAATATTTTCATGTTTAATACCATGTTTTTTACAATATGCAAGGAAAACATTATTAACATATTCAGTACGATTATCAGTACGTAAGATACACAAAGAACAACTAGATTGTTTTAAACAAAATCATGAAATTCAATGAAAGTATGAAAAACTTGATCTTTGGTTTTTAAGAAATAAATCCAAACTCGCCTAGTGCAATCATCAACAAAAGTTAAGAGCATATTTTGCATCATTAATAGGAGTTTGCAGAGGTCTTAAGAGATCACTATGAACTAAATGAAGTTTTTCAGTTGCATGCTAAAATTGATTTTAGAAAAAGTTTTTTTGTATTTTACCAGCCATACATCCATACAAATAGAATCAGTTGGAGGAATTTCTGGCAAACCATGCACCATATTGATTTTATTCATAGGTGTAATATTTTGGTGATTAATATGTTCAAATCTTTCATGCCACAAGTTACGATCAATAGAAGCAAACAAAACATGAGTAGAAGAGGAAGAAGATAATGCAATAAACTTAAACAAGTTATCATTATCTAAAAAGACAATAGCAACAACTTGAAAATCTTGTTTCGTTGATTTAACATAACAAGTGTCATTAAAAAATTCTACTTTATAGTCCTGTTTGTATAATTGAGGAGCGAAAATTATATTCAATTTTAAATCAGGGACAAACAAAACATTATGCAATTCATCATTAGGGATTTTAACAATTCTTATAGTTTCAACATTGCAAAAAACATGATTTTCAAGACTTAAATGATTGTTAGAAAGTTTTTTTTATAAAGAATTAAATAAGTTATCATTAGATGTCATATGTTGAATAGCTCCAAAATCAACAATCCATTCAACGGGAGAAGTTCAAAGTACAAGTAAAAGCAGCTCTAGTATTAGACTTCTGTTTATTTGAGTCTTAGTATTAGTAGTGCTAGGATTGCCTGACTTTAAGTTTCCCATTTTTAATAACCCATTTCTTCTTAAAATATGATCATCATTCGTGTCTTTGTCACAATAGTTGCATTCTAACTTTTTTTTAGGTTTTGAATTAGATTTTTGATATTTTTTGTCATGTGTATTGTTTGATTTAACATGTTTTTTACCATGCTTGTGTTATTGTTTAAACACAAAAACATGTTCATTGGTTTTAAGACTACCAAATTGAATTAATTTTTATTCTTCTTGATGCAACAAAGTAGAAAACAAATCAAATGTTAATTGAGCAAATAAAGTAGGAAAAACAAGTTGCGAATGAACATTTGTAATAAATTGCTGAAAAGGTCTAGGCAAACATTTTTTTTATGACAATGGGAATTAAATTCAAATCTAAAAGTTTAACGCATAAACCAATTAATTCAGAATGCAAAGAGTGAACTTTGGTCAATAAATTATCCATTGTTTTGAAGTCATTAAACTTTAAATCAGAAAGTTGATCCAGAATTGGGTTTTTTTTATATTCATTCACAACATCATAAACATATATAAGTTTAAATCAAACATCAGATGCATAAATACAACCATCAATGTACACAATGCAATTCGGGAGTCATGGCCATGCCAATCAAACCTAAGGCCTTTTCGTTTTTTGCTTGCCATTTCTCTTGGACGTTGGCGGTAGTAAGCTTTGCATCGGGTTTGGGGTCCTTGCCATATACTACATGCACCAAGTGTTTGAAAGTGAATATGTATTGCATATGCAATTTTCATAAGTGGTAATTGGTGGATGGGAGTTTAAATTCGAGTAATAATTGAGTCATTGTGTTGCGAAAGCTCACCCAATTCTAGGAAGTGAAAATGCAAAAAAAAATCACTAAGTTACTTAACATGCGCAAAGGAGTGTCGGGAATGCCAACCAAAGAGGGCTTCGTCCAAGAATGGGAAATTGGCCAAGAAAAAAGTTGATCTTGAAAAGGTGGATATTGCACCAAAAAAAAAAAGCACAATAGTTTTCAAACTACAAGATGGTTAAATGAACAGCAATTTGGTCATCAAATCACCACAATATGTAACATATATGATAATTAAAAATGCAAAAAATTAGAATAACAAGAAGCTAAAATATGAACAACATTTTTTTCTCAGAATCATTCATCAATAACATTGAAAATGTAGAAAATTAGAATAAGAAGCTAAAATACCTCTCAAGGAGCAAAACCACAAGGGTAAACACAAATTTTGAAGTGAGAAATTGTACTTATTTTAAAAAATTCCACATGATTACTTAGGAGGCTTGTTCACAAAATCTTCACAATACAACTCTTGGGAGCAAGATTAATTTGAGGAAAGAGAGCTTCAAGTATCTAATAAAGAAAAGAGGAGGAGAGGGCTCTTTAAATATAGCAAAAAGAATGGAGAGAGAGTTAAAAGGAATCTCATCATGATCTTACAAGGCTTTTTAGGTGTGTGTCAAGTGTCCCATTCCCTTAAAAAGCAAAGGAAGTGTCTGACATGTGGAGGGAGGAGTTACTTGTGCAAGTAACTTTTGAAAACTTGAGGACAAAGAGATGAGTGACATCTTATGGAATCCAGATTTATGTGAATTAATAATTCACATAAATACAAATTCTCCATGCATGAATAAAACTTAGAATAAAAAATTATCTCAAATAAAGGTTAATCCTAACAAGTTGTATCAACAACAGTGAATTGGACTGTAAGAATGAAACCAATGTTGTATTTTTCTTTTTGTTATGTAGTTTTTAAAGAGGCTAGAAAAGGGTAGGTGGGTTAGGATTTTTTTGGGGTGTTTTTTTTCTTGACCTATGTAAATCCGCAATTCTACTTCAAAATGTCGAGTTCCTGAAAGTGGCCCATAAATGCATGTGTTTTCTAGGAATAGCCCGACATTTTGTTGATTTCCGAAATGGATCCCTTGAGGATTAGGATCAAGATCAAGGATCAAAATGTTTTTGTACCGCAATAGAGGAGATTCCTGGCACCTTCTTTCAACATAGTTTTAATTTGTTAAAGATTCTTGAAAAAGAAAAGAAACATCAAGTTTCATTGATCTAGGTGGCAGCTCAACACATAGGTCTTCTATGCACGTGCTGGCCCCAACTTATCTTATGTTGCGCTGGGTGTTGTGAGGACGAGGGAGCACAACCTCCCTGGGGTGTGGGGAAACACCCTGCTGAAGCTAGAGCCAATCATATGTTGGGAACATGTAGTGATACAAAATGGATTTGTTTAGATTCATAAGACATTCTATGACCCTCACACTTTGTTCGAACACACGACACTCCAAATTGAGAAGATAAAGACCGAAATTGACAATGCAAATAAGAGACATGAATGAAACAAATTGATGTAGAAAAAAATTGGACCAAGTAAAAGGTCCTAGGCAATGTCTGTTCCCGCTAGAACCCCATGGCAGATTTACGGAATGAAAACAAGGTGATTGTGATGGGTTTGACCTTTGCCAAACTTGATCCGTGAAGAAAGAACAGGTTCAGCCCAGGGTAAACCCTTTAGCATGCAATTCGACTGATTTTTATTTCATTTCAGTCTTTTGGAATTAGAATCCGTTCTGATGAATAAAGCATCGGTATAACCAAGCTAATTATGGATTACCCACTTAGTAATTTTGTCACTCCCTACCACATCATGAAAATTACTTATCACCTTTGATGAGACACTCGTTTGATGGATTTTCAGATTGAGATGTGGTTGTCCTGTTCTTATGAGACTCAAGCTGCATGGTCATATCTTGAATCAACTCAAGCTACAACAAAAGAAAACATGTTAAGCTCTTCTGATTTTCAGTGGTCTAACAATTCATTAGATTCATTTGGCAATTTTGAACAACACAATGATTGGTTCCTAGCACTTGATGGGCTACAATGCCCAAGGATAGAAAAAATAAATTCAAATCATCAAAAGTTCACTTGAGGTGGAAATCAGACCCAAGAATGTTGGTTTGGGATATGTAGAATATGGAGAATCCCTGCACACAACTACAACCTATTCCACAATAGGATAACATGTTCAACACAAGTCCAAGCAACCTGCCCACACACTAGGGGTATTCATCTCATTCTATTATTTGCAATTATTTTGGTAGAAGAGGCCATAAATATAGACAAGGTAGGAATCTTCATCCATCTGAATTGCATTAAGTGCAATCACAAGAAGTCTAGATGTTGGCATGTTGGCATTTCTTTTCACAAATTTTCACATTGGATACAAATGAATTGTGGCTTGATTAAATTAACTAGATAGAGACATATTACATTTAGAAGAGATCAATCCTTTTATCTAGAAAATTTGACACAAATGGGACTATTGCTTTCTTTTTTAGGGGGGAAAGGGGCGGGGGTTGGATGTTCCAGGGGGTAGCTCATCACAGAGACCCAATTTTCTTCTATGTTATGTCAAGTGCAGTGGAGCCAAGGCGTTGTGGATCCCTTGGGGTACATACCAGTGCCTCGATGATGGTAGACCCAGTCATGCATTGGGAACATGTGATTAGTAGTTTTGTCACTTCTTGCCACATCATGCCAATTACTTATCACTTTCAATGCAACACTTGTTTGATGTATTTTCAAATTCTTGAGGCTACTCTGTTCTCCTCTTGCGAGACTCTTCCACCATCATATTACACGTCTATACATCTCCTATGATAGGGCATAGCAGAGCAAAGAGGGGCTTTTTCACAATTGGTTTTCCCCATATCATATAGTTAAGGTATTCTTTAGACATTTCCACCACTATGTACCTAGGGATATGATATATTAATGTATATGGGTTGATGGAGATGCCGACATGTGGCACACATCCACCTTAGCTAGTTATGAGTCCAATGTTAGGATAAATGAGTCACTTATGGAATTAGTACATTGGGTAATGGTCAACCTACATATGGATTATGAGGTTACCCATCCATTATTAGTTATATAGGGGTCTATATAAAGAAGATGAATATCATTGTAAAGGAAATCAATCAAGTGTCGAGTCTTCTATTTGATAGAAGGATATTGGGGGTGTCCCCTTCGATGTGGAATTGTGGAGCTATTCTTTATTAAAGGAGTATTGTATGGTGTTGCCCTACCATAAGGGTATTATTCTATTTTTGCATATACTGAATATTTGAGCATCGTGGCCCACCAATGTCGATGGTGTTGTGTGATTTATATTATATTCTGCATATTTCAAATATTATAAGTGTGGATCATAACAAGTGGTATCAGAGCTTCAGTCTGGACAAATATTAGGGGTAAAACCCTAATTTTAGAGAATCACTTATATCTCACAATCTGTTATGAATTTTTCTACAAATGTTTTAACTGGAGTTGGAGAATAATTCAAGGAAGCAACTATAAAAAAATTGAAGTTTGATGATCAATTTTGAAAAAGATATTGTTATTTTAGGGTTTGAAATAAATTTGTCATATCAGCGGCAATTTAAGAATTTTTTATGCGAAATTTCTATTGTGTTGGTATCAACATACAAGAAAGCTATAGTCAAAAGTTTGGAATTTTTTGATGAGTTTGAAGTGAGTTATTGCGATTATATTATTTTTCGCAGATTCACTTTACTGGTCGAACTTTTCAGAAATTTTCCATCAACTTTTCTCTGAGGTTGCATTATCATACAAGGAAGTTATAGTAAAAAAATTGGATTGTTTTGATCAGATTCACATGAGTTATTGAAATTTTAAAGTTTTTTCAATTAATCCTAATTTGTGTGAATAATGGAGTTCAAAGAATTTTCAGTTAAGGATGAAACTGATGCTAAATAATGGTGGCTCTTTTTCAAAGAGAGATATTTTAATCAAATTTTGTGGCAAGTAAGATTTGTATCTTTCTTTGTTAGGGCCTGCACGACATTGGGTTTAATTAGTTGAGTGACGCACAGAGGCATTCTTCAAGGGGACGAATGGAACAAGTTTTCCTAGATTGATGGGATATAAAATAAAAAGAGATTGAAGAAGAGAGAAAATAATGATAATGATGATGATGTGGAGGGTACAAATGATGTAGGAGAGGTAGGTCATGATGAAGAAGAAAAATAAATGGATGATGAGGCGTCAAACAATTTAGTTCCAAAGAGAGATGCTTCTATATTTCAGTTTCATGGTTGCATTCAAAGGAATAAAGTCATTGTATCCATAAACCCTAGCAACAAGTATATCTTCATCAATATTGATGTTGCTCAACATCTACATGTTCAAGCAAAGAATATCAAGGGGGCTCAAGTAAATGATAAGAATATTCAAGTTTTCGAAGATTTGAAGCTCACTATGGATAGATATGTTTTGCATTCAGACTTTTATGTTTTAGATATGGATGGTGTGAAAGTGGTTTTTGGATATCCGTGTTTAGAAATTTTGGGAACAATCAATATTAATGTACAAAAGAAGTTTATGAAGATTTGGTACAAGAGAAAGGTCACTTTGCAGGATATCAAACTTAGCAAACAACAATGGCATGTTTAGTGTCATGTCCCTCTTTTGATAGGGACATCATGGAAGACCTTTAGCCTTAATTTATTCCTAGGGGCTAAGAGATAAATGTAAAAGGAAAAGGGTGTTAAATGTTTTGTTTGAATATTTGTGAAAAGTCTCTTTTTGGAAATTACTTAAGTGATTTTAAGAAAATATCATAAGGAAAGGTTTTTTAAAACATTTTAAATTACCCTCCGTTCCTCTTTTGGGTGACACACTTGGAGGGCTACAAAAGTAAAAGAGGATTCATTTGGAGAGGGCATGTTATGATTTTGGATATTGAAAATTGGTCTATTAGCATGAAAACGCTAAGCCTTTTTTTTTTGAAGATGAAACCCTTCAAGCAACGGAGTTAGGGGACGAAAATCCTCTTCCTTCTTTGAGGTAGCTTCATTCAGGGGTTACCATTGGAATCATCCAGTCCTACAAGGGTGTTTAGATACCATTTGGGCATTTTTAGGGTGGCGACTTTGTTTGGGAGTGAAATTCTCATGTTTTTGGGGTTTTTTTTCCCCCTAAGGACAATTTTAGAATGTATCCTAATTTTCTGCATAGTGGCGACTTGCTTTGGGAGAGGTTCGGACCTCTTGTGAAGGTCAATCTGTCTTGAATTGAATTCTATAATTTTCTTGTAATTTTCAAGCTTAGGTGATTGGTTTTTTGCGCGTTTTTAGCCATAAAGACATTCAAAAAATTCACTAATAATTCTGCCTTTCATTGCAATAATATTTATGCAATTTATTGAGGGTTTCATGAAATTTGTGACATGATAAAACATCTATAATTTTCAGTTTAATATTGCAGCCAAGAGCACCTAGGGTTTGAAGAATAAATTCTATTTTTGAAGGGCCATAACTTCTTGTTTGGAGCAGCTATTGATTGTTTGGGGTTTGACATATTTTAAAGCTGATTTTGAGCTATTTTGGAAGGTATTTTTGGCAGCTAGGGTTTGCTGCAATAAAATCAGAAATTTTCAATTTTGAGGTAGGGTTTTCAAATAATCTTAATATTCAGCAAATCGTCCTATTTGAGACATTTCATCGAAGGTAGAGAGTAGGATGAATTTGATTGTGAAGAAGAATATAAGGAAGCTTCAAATGAACCAATATTGAAGAGACAATACAAGCAAAGCAAATCACTTCATCTACTGAAGAGACATAGGGACTACTAAAGGAAAAGGCAAAGGTAGTAGGAAAGGTTGATAAGATCAAAGTATTAGAAAAAGTTGAGGCATATAGTCACCCACATAATCATGAGAGGAAACAATCAAGGAGGCATGTCAGGGAGTGTTGCTGTGTCAAACAATACGTCCCATTTTTAGGTTGAAAAAGGGACCCTCTTTCTTTTGAGCTATATTTTAGTAGTATAATTCATGATTATGTTATTCAGAGTAAATTGGCTTGAATATTTGCAGAACTCCATGAAACCTAGGAGGCATTATGGAATTAGCTCAGAACCTCGGGGGTATTACAATATTAACTGGAAGCCCAAGAGTTGATTGACATTGGCAAAGGCCCGTAGCTCCGAGGCCCCAAGAAGATGCCACATGGCACCCTCTTGGAATCTCGGAAGCTTGGAGCGATTACAACATTAGCCCAAAGCATGAAAAGCTAGGACGTCGAGATCTAGTCATGTGGCAATGATCGAACAAGCGCATACTAAATCTCAGGATGATCGAGAAGAATCCACGTGGCCGTTGCAATGACAAAGGTAGATAGCGAGCTAAAGCTCAGGTATGCCGACAAGTTGCCAAGTGGCGAAGTGGGACCCAACAGGCAAAGCCAATACCCTAGTGAAGGAGAAGGAATGCGATGTCAAGAAAGAGCCATGTGGCAATGATGACGTTAGGAGATCCTGGGAACTAAGATTGATGGCCCGTCTAGCCATCAAAATCGTCAAGAGTTCCAAGAGGATTGTGTTAGGTCTTGAAAGCACATGCGAAGTGTAGTTACTTCCTCACCAACAAAAGGTCTAGAAGTGACAGATTTGGGCTAATAAAGGAGTGTTTTGATCCAAGAGACCTTGAAATCAAGTTAGGGTGGCTCTTTCATTTAATCAGCACCTAAAATTGAATGCATAAGTTTGCGCAGGGCATGGTGGAATGATAGTTCCAAGAAAATCCAATTGACAATTTGCTAACAATATTTGAATATGATTGCAACTAGCCCCCCAAGTTGAATGAAAAGCATTCAATATGGTGTGAGTCATCGCATGGCGTGTGCATGGAAGAAGGGTAGGGAGAGACAATGAGCAGAAAAGACAAAAGGTCTGCTTTAAAGAGGCATGGTTTCTAACTGCAAATAGTGGTTGACTTGACAAATCTGTCAGAATCTTGATCTCATTCTACATTCATCATTGAATATTTATAATTGCCTCGGTAGTGGGTTGAGTGAACTTTATGGACAAATCTGTCTATATAAGGGACGTTGTTTTCCGTTTGAAAAGGTTGGGACTTTTGAGGTCAAAGTGCTGTTGGGATTGTGCCAAGATTGCATTTGACTTCCCTTGGTGTTTTCACCTTGACTGTGCGTCCACAGGTGGTCGACATTTAGGAATCGAATTGCTGCTGGAATTGGTTTGGATTACACTAGCCTTTATCCCATGCCTTCGGCCTTAATTGCTTGCCAATGGATATGAAATATGCCTTTTTCAACAAAACACTGAATTTTGGAGATCAAATATGAAATTTTGGAAATTTCCTTTCTTTTTTAATTGCAAGATAATTCAATTTAGAAATGTCCGGAACAAACAAACAAGCATTCTAATTTCTTTATTCAGTATTTGAAAGGGGTATACAAAACAAGTAAAAAGATTGAATTTTGACTGAAACAACTACAAACCCTAACCATGGAAGTTTGCAAATTGGTTGGCTGAGTGGGCTTCGAGGTGGTACGATAGACCCTAGTAGAGGTACGACTGTTGTTGGAGATGATTTGCCTGCTGTTTTTCTTTCCCAAGATTGTTGTGTTTTAGTTCCCAGTCCCACGACTTGCTCTTGGTGGTGTTGGAATATTGTCATTAATGTCAAAGGCAAACTGAAGGACAAGCTACGAACTCGCTCAGAGTTTCAGACTAGCTCAATAGTTTTGGACTCATTGCTTCGGACTCACCCAGAGCTGCAACTCACTCAGTAGCTTTGGACTCGCCTAGAGCTTCAGACTCACTCAGTAGCTTCGAACTCGCCTAGAGCTTCAGACTCGCTCATTAGCTTCGGACTCGCCCAGAGTGACGGACAACAATTGACAGGGCTGCCCAGTAATAAAATGTTTTTAATTTGCAATCAGATATGTATTAATGATGGCCGACCACCTTTGGAGAGATTGTATCCCTTGAGAGAAATCACACCCTTTCGAAGAGGCATGAACAGGTATAAAATAGAAATGAATGGGAGTTAGAAAGTAAGAAGAAAAAATGTAATATCAATCGAATATAAGCAGATTTTTGTGAAGAAGAAAAGAAGAATTAATTCTTTCTCTCATAAACGAGAAGAGGAAGAAAAGAGAGAAGAGGGAGAAGAGTGAAACTTGATTGATCCATCATTTGTTGACAAAGCAACGGTGAGAAGGTGGTAATTGTTTAAGTGAGGCCGGTGCCTCAGAACAGAAAGATAGGTGTCTTTTGTAAAGTCGGTGCTTGGCAGTGAAGTTGTTGCTTCAATTCAAAGAGATCGGTGTCTCTTGCTAAGTTGGTGCTTGGCATTGGGGATTGGTGTCTCCAAGTAGGTTGGTGCCTACATAAATTTTTGTAAAAATATATTAATTTTATCGTTGGATTTGGATAGTAGATCCAAACAGCCTTTCAAGTGTGGCTTTTCCCCATCGAGGGTTTTGCATGTAAATTATGTCTTGTGCATTTACTTGTTATGTGAATGGTTTCTTTATGAAAGTTAATTAGAAAGAGTAAATTTTTATTACACACTGATTAACCCCCCACCCCCATCGCCCTCCCCTCGCCCCCCTCCCCCAGCCTGTGTGGTGTGTACTCAACAATTGGTATTAGAGCAAGGTTATTTCAGGATCAGTTTAACCATTGGAAGGTAGATCTCGGAAGCACACATGGTCAGTCATCAGATTCAGGTAGGTTTCTCCATCAACAAGGCTCCATTGTTCAATGGGACAAATTACGCATTCTGGAGTATAAGGATGAGGACATATCTAATGGCCCTTGGTTTTGACATATGGCGAGCAGTTGTGGATGGATACACAACGCCACAGACTCCACCAACATATATAGCAGGAAAGAAGGCTAGTGAAAATAACGCAAAAGCCATGAATGATATTATGTGTGGTTTGTCAGAATCTGAGTTTGTAAAAGTAATGTAGTGACTCAGCTAAGGAGATTTGGGATAAACTTAAGACCACCTATGAGGGAGATACAAAGTAAAGATGGCCAAGCTTCAAACTCATAGGAGACAATTTGAAAGTTTGTAGATGAGAGAGGATGAAAACATTGCGGCCTATCTACTTCATGTAGATGACATTGTCAACATTATCAGAGGGCTTGTTGAAAAAATCGAAGAATTTGTAATCGTCCAAAAGGTACTAAGGTCTTTACCTTTAAGATTCGATGCAAAATTTTCTATGATCGAAGAAATAAAGGATCTAAACAAATTAACAATGGATGAGTTACATGGAATT
Source organism: Torreya grandis (assembly GCA_037957365.1). NCBI lineage: Eukaryota > Viridiplantae > Streptophyta > Pinopsida > Cupressales > Taxaceae > Torreya > Torreya grandis. The sequence goes on along the minus strand of JARHVA010001417.1, from coordinate 586,941 downwards.
CTCACGGCTTATGAAATGAGGACTTAAAAGGAAAAATCATCTAATAAGGAAGCAAATTTCAAAGCTTACAAGAAAGGAAAATATAAAGAACTTGAATCAAGCGATAACATCAGTGATGAAGAAGATGAGGAGGCACTGCTTGTCAAAAAGCTTAAAAAGGGATCTGACAAATACAAAGGTAAGCTACTTTTCAAGTGTTTCAATTGTGATAAAATAGGGCACTTTGCTGCTAAATGTCCACATAAGGATGATGATAGTGATGATGAGGAAAGTCATAATGAGGAAAGAAATAAATAGGAAAGCAAACTTAAAAACAAGAAAAGCTTCAAACAAAATGAAAATAAGAAAAAAATTGGTAAGCACAAGAAAAGTCTCTATAGGAATAATGAATGATGCCTCTACAAGTGAAGACACCTTGAAAGAGGAGGAAGATGTCGAGGATGAAGAAGTAAATCTTGACGAACTCATTTGTGCTTTAGGCGAGATAAAAGTTCTTAAGAAGAATCTGAAACAAAGATTATAGATTCAAAAATACGAAGAAGAAAATCGTGACCTAAAAACAGAAATGTCTCATAGCCTTGGATTCAGAAAAGGTCATCATTAGTTTAAAGACTGAAATAGAAGAAGCCAAGAAGACAGAGGAGGAAGTATTAGTCTAGCTTAAGGCAAAAGAAGACCACATTGCCAAGCTAGAATCATAAGTTGATTTCTTAAAGAAGGAATTGGAGAAGACATGTGCTAAATTGAAAAGCACCAAAGTATTGGATGAGATTCTTAATTGTCATAGGTCATCATGCATCAATACTAGTCTTAGTTATGAAGAGAACCAGAAGAGCACTAAAGAAGCGCAGAGTGCAAAAACTACAGAATTGCCTAAGAAGATAAATACAGAGAAGCCAAAGAGCTATGCGGATGCACTTAAGAGTTCTGTGAGTATAGAAAGCGAAAAGAAGACAAAGCATGTCAATTCTCCTCAGAGAGAAAACATAGGTAAGAACATCCCTATTAGAGATCTCAGAAGATCATTTCTGTCAAGGTAGAACAATGTGATAAGGTACACAAGCTACTTCTATGGTTATTTTTATTCTTGCAATCAATTTGGTCATAGAGCAATAGAGTGTAATGCACATGCAAGAAATGAATATGCATGGAACTATGGAAAAGACACTTATGGAGTTTCCAATAGAAACTATAACTCATTTGCACCATTATCGAATTACAAAAAAAGTGACATTGTATTCTATAAATGCAATAACTTTGGTCATATAGCATGATTCTGTAAGAGTGTTTCATAGAAACCCCTAAATAGAACAAGAAGGCGAATACCCCAGTTATAAAGAAAAAGGGATCTAAAAAAATATGGAGAGAGAAGAGGAACTTAATCAAAAAAGAAAAAAAATGTATGTTTGTTCAAACAACGTTTCTTGCACAAGACGAAGGGCAGTAGTGGTATCTTGACAATGGGTGTTCAAGCCACATGATGGGATAAAAGCAAATTTCTCACTTTGAAGAAAATGAGTGAATGTACAGTAAACTTTGGGGATAATGCTATGGCTAGGATTGTTAGAAAAGGTACCTGTTGGTCAAATTTCACTCCCAAGTTTGCATCTTTCAAATTTGGCCAAGTACAATATTCAGAAATTTTCTTCGGAAGGAGTATTTCTTATTGAGCCGCAGCAAAAATACCAAGTGTTATTTCCTTCGAAGGTTTTGTTTTAGGTTTTTTATTTTTGACTAAGTGATAATTTCTTTTGGACTTTTCATTCGACCAAGTGCCGAATTCTTTTAGACAATTTGTCCAAGACACTTTTCCGAAGGGATCATCTTCAACTTTTTCGAAGGGATCATCTTCAACTTTTCAAAGGGCAATTTTCAACTTTTTCGAAGGAATTGTTTTGGGCATTTTGTTGGAAACAACTTTTCCGAAGGGCACTTTAGTTTTTGTGAAAGGTACCTTACATTTTTTCCAAAAGGCACTTGCAGTTTTGAACGGTCCAATTCAACTTTTCCGAAGTGTTTTTTTGCAGAAAAATGGACCAAACAAAAATTTTGAAGGGTACTTTGCAACTTTTTCTAAGGGTACCTTGCAGCTGAAATGGTCCTCCACAAAGTTTCCGAAGGGTATTTTTCGGGCAAGTGTCATTTCCAGACGGCCCATTTCACAAAGTCCGAAGGGTCAAACAAAAGGTCCTAAGGAATTCTTTCGGAAAGATAGATTGACTGAATTCTTTCGAAAAAAAGTGCCGAATTCTTGTGGAGAAAGTGCCCGAAACAATTTCCTTGAAGGGTATTTTTCTCGGGGAAGTGTCCACAGTTTTTTCGAAGGGTACCTCTTTGCAGCGAAGAGGACCAAACAAAAAGGCCAAAGGAAATGTTCGGGAAAATTGTTCGAGAATAGCCGTTACTATTCAAACAAAGAGGACGGCCCGCAGAAAGTCAATTTTAAACTGCGGAGAATAGTCGTTGCTATTCAAAGGACTTGGCGGGAATTTGAGAGCAAATATATAGAGATAACAAATGGCAAGATCCCGAGCATATGGTTTAGACAAAAACAAGTGAAAACAAAAAGGTCAACGGTTCCAGTTGTTGCTGGCAGCTGACCCAAATCAAGGAACTTCCATGAAATTGACAAACACAGGGGTCCAAAGGATAGCTAGCAGTTAGAAGGAGCATTTTGTAGCTGTTGCCATGAGTTCCATTTCCTTTGAACAATGCTATGTGTTGACTCTCTAGTTTTCAGTTTCAAACATTCATGGATGATCTTTGATGGAGGCAGTTTCCTATGCCAATTCGGAAGGTTTTATGCCACTTTTAACCATTCTTATGACTTGTTTTGGACAAATAGGTCTCTATGACATGGTATAGCTTGCCCCACACCTAAACTTCCACATGCAATTGTAACTGATTCTCACATGTGGACACATGTCCTTGTGCCTCTTTAGCTTCTCTTCTCTCTCTCTCCCCGAAAGTTCTATAAATTGAGCCATTTTTTGACTATTGTAGGTGACCACATTTTTGGTATGGCAAAGCCCTACTAAAATGACATTACACTTTGCCTTTGAACATTTAATACAAGTCCAATTCTGAGTTGTGAACATTATGTCTAAGTGTGTGAGTGATGTATAGTGGAGCTAAGTGATAGTATCATCCTTACTCCCTTTATCCTTCATGTTTAAGCAAATGTTTTGATGTTAACAGGTCATGTGAAGTGTGTCGAATGTACTAAGCTCTCTTTCAATTATGCAATTGTATCTACGGTGTGCAATCTGCTCCTTAGGTCAAGTATCTTGTTGATTGTCCCAAGCATGTTACCTTCACATTGAAACAATATTTTAGGATCTTTCAATGCACGGAATTGGTTTTGAAAAGCATTGTCGCTTAGTAGAAGTATGATAGTCTGTGGGACATATTCTTGGTGAATCACCTCTCGAGCATAGTTTTCAATTTATGCAAACTCTTAACTCTTTTCATGAACAAGCATTAAGATAGGTGATAGATACTTAGAGAAGAATTCAGGGAGCTAGCCCTTTCAATTCTAGAGATTCATCTCTCCTAAAATTCCCACAAACTTGAGAGATGATTCAATATTGCATCAAATTGAGGAAGCTTCATAGAGAGTTTTAGGGTGCACAATTTGATGACAATAGTACCCTCATCATTGATAATAGAAAGACAAAAATTGAAAATGTTTTGTACGTTGAAGGGTTGAAGCATAACTTATTGAGTGTCAGCTAAATATGTTATCAAGGACACACACTCACATTTTATGCTCAAGACTGTGGGATCAGGAGAGAAGACACATGAAAATTAGTTGCAGATGCAAACAAAACATCACATAATTTGTACATAGTGAGGTAAAAGGAGAGGAATGCTACATGAGTGAAGTTGATGAAAGCTAGCTATGGCATAAAAGAATGGGCCATATGAATTTTGACAATTTAGTGAAAATCAACACTAAGAATGTCGTAAGAGACATGCCGAAAATCACAAAACCTTCAAACAGTATTTATAAGCAATGTCAGCATCGGAAGCAGACACAAGCGAGTTTCAGATCGTGTGTATATGTGTGTGTGTGTCTACACACACACATATACATATATACACATACACATACACATACACACACATACATGTACAGGTACACATACACTTACATATATATATGATCAAAATAGTACTCGACAACCAAGCCATTGGAATTGATCCATAAAAATCTGAGTGGACCTACAAGAACACAAAGCATACAAGGTGGGAGTTTTTTTATGCTGCTTATTGATGATTATTCTAGAATGACATGGGTTGTGTTTCTAAAAGAGAAATCCGAGGTGTTTGAAAACTTTAAAGCTTTGGTTGAAAATGAAATGGATCTAAAGATCAAATGCCTAAGGTCAGATCGAAAGGATGAGTTCCTCTTAAATGAATTCAATGAATTATGTGAAGAGCATGGAATAAAGAGACATTTCTCAACCGCTAGGACTCTACAACAAAATGGAGTTGTAGAGAGAAAGAATCGAACTGTGCAAGAAATGGCAAGAACAATGCTAAACGAATCCATGCTTTCAGATAGATATTGGAGAGAGGCGGTCAACACCATAGTTTACATCTAGAACAAATGACAAATCAGGGTAAACAATAGTAGAACACCAACTTCAGGGCAAATACTTCAAAGTGTTTGGAAGCAAATGCTACATCAAAAGAGATGATGAAGATTTGGAGAAGTTCGACTCAAGAGCCAATGAGGTATTTTTCTTGGTTATTCCTCAAAGAGTAAAGCCTATAGATGTTATAATAAAAGGATGCAAACAATTGTAGAGAGTGCCAGTGTTAGAATGGATGAAACTAGGCCTAAACAAGTGACTGTACCAACTAATATTCATTCATAAGAATCAGACTTCAAGAAAGAAGTAGCAGAAGAATGTCAAGAAGAAAAAAAAAAGGAAGATACAAGGGCACCATCCAGATTCGTTCAGAAAAATTATGCAGAAAATCAAATCATTGGTGATATTGATGTTGGAGTGCAAACTAGAAGGTTAATGAATACATCGAAAAATGTAAACTTTTCTCTATTGTCAAAGATAAAACCGAAGAGCTTTTCAAAAGCTAGCAATGATAAGCATTGGATCAATGCCATGGAAGAAGAATTGAACCAAATAGAGAATAATGAAACTTGGGAACTTGTTTTCAGACCAAAGGACAATAATGTAATTGGAACTAAATGGATCTTTAGGAGCAAACTGAATGAAGATGGCTAGGTAACAAGGAACAAGGCTAGACTTGTTTGTAAAGGCTATGCTCAAGTAGAAGGTGTTGATTTTGAGGAGACTTTTGCACCTGCGGCAAGATTAGAAGCCATAAGACTATTCTTAGCATATGTTGGATTCAAGAATTTCGAGGTCTATTAGATGGATGTGAAGTCTGCATTTCTCAATGGGAATCTTGAAGAAGAGATTTACATAGAGCAACCTAAGGGTTTTTCTCTACCAGGGAATAAGGACTATGTGTGTAGGCTGAAGAAAGCATTGTATGGACTAAAGCAACCCCTAGAGCCTGGTATGCTAGGCTTGACATATACTTGCTTGATCAAGGTTTCAAGAGAGGAGTGGCTGACAATAACCTATACATGAAGACTTAAGGTGAGAACTAGTTAATTGTGGTTGTGTATGTTGATGACATTATTTTTGGTGGAGACAATGAGAAGATGTCTCAAGAATTTGCAAGAGTAATGCAACAAGAATTTGAAATGTCTATGTTAGGAGAGTTATCATTTTTTTTTCGGTTTTAAATTTCTCTATCAAGTAAAGGAATCTTCATCTGTCAGACCAAATACATTAAGGAAATGTTGAAGAAATTCAATATGGATGATTGTAAATCAGTAAGAGTACTCCAATGGTAATAGGGTGTAAGTTGAGCAAAGATGATGAGTCAACAGAAGTCAATCAGACCTTGTATAGATCAATGATTAGAAGTCGATTGTATACTATTGCATCAAGACCAGATATCATGCAAGCAGTAGGTCTAGTGGCCAGATTTTAGGCAACAACAAAAGAAACACACTTGTAGGAAATCAAAAGGATATTCAGGGATCTCAAAGGCACTATGGATCTTGGTTTCTGGTACCCAAGAGGAAATGACTTCACTCTGACAGCGTATACTGATGCAGATTGGACAGGCAACATTGATGACAAAAAGAGCACAAATGGAGGTGCATTCTTCCTTGGAAAGAGCTTGTGTCATGGTTGAGTAAGAAACAACCCTTAGTTTCCTTGTCCACAACTGAAGCTTAGTACATAGCAACAACATCATGTTGTGCACAAGTCTTTTGGATGAAACAAACCTTGAGTGATTTTAGAATTGAGTATGTCAATCCAATTTCTATTTTCTATGACAATACAAGTGTAATAAACATCTCCAAGAATCCAGTTATGCATTCAAGAACTAAGCATTTTTTCATCAAATATCATTTTCTAAGAGAACAGGGTGCAGATCAACAAGTAAAGATGGAGTACATCGCCACAAAGGATAGATAGTAGATATCTTCGCGAAGCCCTTTCCAAAAGAAACTTTTGAGTTTCTAAGGCAAAAATTGGGAGTGATCCATTCTTTATCTAGTCATTAAATCCATCAAGACAAACATGGATTAAGGGGGAACTAATCATAGTGTTATTCAGCTCCATGGATATTTTGGTGATATACATCGTGATTATGTTGTATGTCTCTTTGCCATTGATGTCAAAGGGGGAGAATTAAAGAAAGGGGGAGCAAAGAAGGAGAAATACAACGAGTATTTCATGTATTTTTTTTTTTTTACATGGTTGTCATCAATGACAAATGGGGAGATTGTTGGAATATTGTCATTGATGTCAAAGACAAAGTGAAGGACGAGCTACAGACTCGTTCAGAGCTTTGAACTAGCTCAGTAGCTTCATACTCACTGCTTCGGACTCACTCAGTTGCTTCAGACTCGCCCAGTGTGATGGACAATAATTGACAAGGACGACCAGTAATAAAATGTTTTTAATTTGTAGTCAAATATGTATTAATGATGGCCGACCACCTTTGGAGAGATCGTATCCCTTGGGAGAAATCACACTCTTTCCAAGAAGCATGAAGTATAAAAGAGAAATGAATGAGAGTTAGAAAGTAAGAAAAAAAATATAATATCAATCGAATATAATCAGATTTTTGTGGAGAAAAAAAAAAAGAACTAATAAGGAGAAGAAGATGAAGAAGAGAGAGAAGAGGGAGAAGAGCGAAACTTGATTGAACCATCATTTGTTGACAAAGCAACAGTGAGAAGGTGGAAATTGTTTAAGTGAGGTTGGTGCCTCAAAACAGAAAGATAGGTGTCTTTTACTAAGTCATTGCTTTGCAGTGAAGTTGGTGCTTCAATTCAAAGAGATCGGTGTCTCTTGCTAAGTTGGTGCTTGGCATTGGGGATTAGTGTCTCCAAGTAGGTTGGTGCCTACAATTTTTTTGTAAAAAGTTTATTAATCTTATGGCTGGATTTGGACAGTAGATCCAAGCATCCTTTCAAGTGTGATTTTTCTCCACCGAGGGTTTTGCACATAAATTATGTGTTGTGCATTTACTTGTTCTTATGTGAATGGTTTCTTTATGAAAGTTAATTAAAAAGAAAGTAAATTTTTATTACATACGGATTCACCCCCTCCCTCTTAGTGTGGTGTGTGCTCAACAGGGGGTACAATTTGTTGCTGGGAAGAAGGGCGCTACCAAAAGTAGGTGATGCTAGCCAAAATATAGGCTGCCAAGGGTGGCGCTAGTCCCAATGGGACCAAACCCCAGCTGTACAACACCCACTTTGTTGGAAAAACTGTTGTATTTGCTCTAAACCTTGTTAAAAACCTTGATTTTTGATTTTATGTGAATAACTAGCTGTGTAAATCACTTGTAACCCCTGTATGGAGCTACCATAGTGGGATTGCATGAGTGTCGTCCTCTAATTGGGTTGCAATGAAGTTTTCCATCCTCAAGCAAAAGTAAAAGGAATATTGGATTCGTTTGTGAATTTGATAAAATGAACAAAATCAATAATAATTTCGTTTTCACCCAATTCTTCTAATATTCACTTTTCTATTCCAATCGCAAAAGAAATTAATATTTTTTAATTGAATATTCATCTTTTTTCAACTTATGAATGTTAATTACTTTTTGGCCATGTATCTAATATTTATTTTTGGCCTCATTCAATAATAATTAATTGTCATTTTTCAAAGTTATAACTCAAAGTACCTTTTTGAACAAATTAGTAAATTATTATTAGATTATTTCCCTTTTAAAACCCCCCCTTTAGCCTACGGGAAATAAAGATAGGCTACGGGTCCTCTGATTTTATTAATTCGAGAAAATGAACATTACAGTCTACCCTTCCTAGAATTGCTTGCTCACAAACAATTGCAAATTGGGATGCTCAAGAATTTTTGCACCCTCCCAAGTAGCATCCTCTGTTAGTAGATCCTTTCAATGCACTAGATACTTTGTGATAGTTCTATTCCTTAATTTCTTTGCTCTGATATCCAATATAGCTTTAGGGAACAAGATGAGTTTGCATTCATTATCTAGGGGAGGCAACTCAATGGAAGGAATGACATGCTGCCCTAATGCCTTTTTGAGGCATGATACGTGGAAAACATTATGTATTCTGCTATGCTCTGACAGTTCAAGTTCATAGGCAACCTCCCCAATCTTTTTGATGATTCTTTATGGCCCATAAAAATGGGGTTTGAGCTTTTTATCTCCACTCTTCTTGATAGAAGAATACTTGTATGGTTGCAACCTTAAAAAAACCATGTCTCCCACCTCAAAACTTCTCTTTGTACGATGCTGAACAACATATAATTTCTACTGGGTTTGGGCATGTTGGAGGTTTTCTTTAAAAATACTCAATATGTCTTGGCTTTGAGTAACCAAGTCCATTGCCCTTGGCACTCTACTATCAACAATAACCAAATCAACAAAGAAAAGAGCATCATACCCATATAGAGATTTGAAAGGTGACATACCAATGGACATGTGGTAAGTGGTATTGTAGCAATGCTCTCCCATGTAAAGCCATTTAACTCAAATTGATTGCTGTCCTACCACATAATTTCTCAAGTGACCTTCAAACCATTTATTAACAATTTTAGTTTGCCCATCTGTTTGTGGGTAGTAGCTGGTGTTTGGTGTCAATTTTGTCCTTGCCAAATAAAAGAGTTCTTGCCAAAATAAACTAAGGAACTAGCTGTCCCTCTTTCATAATGTTTTTAGGCAAACCATGTAGCTTGAACACTTCCCTAAAATATAAATCAGCCACCTGAGAAGCCTTAAACTCAGTAGGAATGGCAAAGAAATGAGCATATTTGGTGAGTCTATCAACCACCACATAGATACAACTTACCTTGAACCTTGGGGAATTCTGTGATAAAATCCATGGAAATGCTCTCCCACTTTTGATTTGAGGTCGAGAAGGGTTGCAATAGTCATGCTGAAAAAACATGCTCCACTTTATTCTGTTCGCAGATGATAAATTCTCTGATGTATTGGAGGACTTACCCCTTGTGCCCTTTCCAAAAGAACTTGTCCCTTATCAACTTGTAAGTCTTGAAATACCTTGGGTGACCAACCGAGGGTGTATCATGGACAGTGTTCACGACTTTACTTTTCATCTTTGATTCAAGAACTAGATAGATCCTATCCTTGTAGAGGATGGGATCATCAATCACCTCGTACTTGTCATCCTATACTTTGCCCTCAAGGATCTTATTAGTGAAATCATTTTTGGCATACTCTGTTATTATTAACATATTTCAATCCATAGAGATCACAGACATAGAACATAAAAAAGGCTTTCTAGATAAATCATCTGCCACCACATTATTCTTACCTTTTACATATTCTATATCAAAATTATAAGCTTGAAGCTTACTCATCCACTTTTGTTTCTTGTCATTTAAGTCCTTTTGGTTGAAAAAAATCTCAAACTGTTGTGATTAGTTTTGACCACAAATTTGCAACAAACCAAGGATTGTCAAAATTCTGCTAAGGTATGCATGATAGCCAACATTTTCTTGTCATAGATAGAAAATCGACGTTTTATATCTTTTAATTTCCTACTTTCAAAGGCAACATGATATCCCGTTTGCATTAAAACAACCCCTTTTCCTTCCCTTGATGCATCACATTCTAATACAAAAGGAATAGAGAAAACCGGAACAAGTACTGGACAAGTACTCATTACCTCCTCGAGCTTTTCAAATGTGTTTTGAGCTGATTCGGATCATTTGAAAGCTCCTTGTTTTGTTAATTCAATCAATGGGACACCAAGTTGTGAAAACCCTTTCACAAATCTCCTATAATAACTGCAAAGTCCCAAGAAACCCTTCAACTAGGTCAAAGTCATGGGTGGTGGCCAATCAATTATTACTTGAATCTTTCCCTGATCAACTTGTACTCCTTGGGCATTGATGGTATTCCCGAAATATAAAATCTCGGTCATACTAAATTCACACTTAAGACGTTTTCACAAGAAGAGACTATTGTTCTAATCATAGTGTAGCATTAATCGTCTGAGGAAAAAATCATTTTTTCAAACGTGCAAGTGTTTATTAAAAAAATCGTGATTAATTGGGAAAAAATCGAGAAAAAAATGAAAAAACTAAAAACCGCCAGAAAAATGCGAAAAAAAAGAAAACAATTAAAAAAAAATTTAAATGCATTTCCATTGCATAGAGATACATATTAGGCATTTCAATTGCATAGATAATAGGTAGAGTATGAGAGGAAGATAAATGAGATTGTACATTCAAATCAGTGAATTGTTTTCTTTCATTACTTTTTTAAAATATTGAAAGTTTATTACATTTGCATTTCAAAATGCATACTATTGTTATTTACAAGGGAACAAAAAAAGGTAAAGAGCAAATAGCAATACGTAGACTATGGATCATCAGATCTACATTTCAACATCTTTTCAGGTTTCTTGCCTCTCCTAATTTGAGAGACGACCTCAGTGTTGAATCCAGTGTCATTTATGACGTCGAAGTCAGAATCTTCAAAAAAAGACTTTTCATTATTTTTGAGCTATTCAGAATATGGTTCATTCTCGACAAGGTCAATCGGATGATCTTCTTCAATGGTACCTAACATTATAAAATACTATGCATATGTTAGTGACTTATGCAAATAATATTTTACAAAAATATAAATCAACTTTTTATATGAATTGAGAATTATAAATGCAATATTTATTAACTTTGAGCTATCTTCATCTTCAGGCGAAGATTGTGGTGGACAAATACCAAATCATTCATCCATACCTGAGTGACTCGATTACCATTTTTTGAGTGTATATGCTCGAACACACTTTAATTGCACTCGCAAGTGGATGAACTACATGGCTGACTCAAAATGCGCATTGCTATTCTTTGACGGTGTTTGGTTTCTTTGCCAAAAAAATCTCATCATTGTGCTACAAAATAGATTTTGTCAACATTGTAACATATAGTTGCACAATCTAATCAAAATTTAACACTTTAACTGTACGTACGCATTTTTTAAGTCTACCTTGTTAGGTCTTTTTTCATGTGATGGCTGCTTTACTAGAGAAAAAACTCTTTACTTGTACATTAGCAACTCTCCAATAGTTTCTTCAAAGTCCTGCTGAATAGTAAACATTCTCTACATGCAATTAAATAGGCCTTCTCTGACCTTTGCATCGTCTCGAAATGGAACGCTATAGAACAATGTTGGATTGAAAAAGTATCCAACTGCATGGAAGGGAGAATGCATTTGTCGATTCCATTTTTTATCAACTATCTCCCATAATGGCATGTACTTTGCCTCGTTATTATCCAATTTGTCCTTAATAGCTTCTTTGGCCTTATCCATTCCCTGATACAAATAACCCATGGGGGGTTTATCCCCATCGACAAGTCTCAAAACTCGAACTAGAGGCTCGGAGAATAACACAATTTGCTCTATCTCTTCCCAAAAAGATGGTGAGAAAATAGTCATTCACTATTCTGCCATCCATATGTTTTGCAAAGGAACATTCCATCCATTCACTTGAAACAACCATTCATTTCAAATTCATTCGCTGTTGGGAAAGAGTCTGCAAGGCAAGAAAGTGTGTTGCAAACCTTGTCACTCCTAGGTGAAGAGGTTCTTTGCCATCTGTGAATATCCGCATCATACTAAGAACCCTTATGTGATTGTATATGAACTTTGTGTTTGTGTGGGCCTTTTTCAAAACCTCTTTCACCCATGGAGTTTTGCCTGTGTCCTCCAAGATTAAATCAATACAATGTGCCGCACATGGAGTCTAAAAAAATAGTTGCATATTTTTCTATAAGAAGCCTTCGAGTGGACATGCAAGCAACAATATTTTCAGTAACCAATTGGACCACATTTTTTGGCCCTATTTCAATCACACCCTTATCAAATAGATAAAACCATGCCTCGTCCGATTTTATCTGATCAGATACATCAACACTCTTAAAAAAAACAATGCCAATGTCACATGACACAAGGAAGTTGATGAGTGTGCGATTCCTTATATCTGTCCATCCATCTGACATGATAGTGCATCTCGACTGTGATCATTTCTTGTGATGTGCTGCAAGGACATCATTCACATCATGTACGACGTCCTTCAACAAATCTGTCCACAAATGTAATGCCCCTAATTTTGATTTAGTCCCTTGTGGGACCCTTAGCCCTTTCTTGTTTTCGATGGCTAAGGGTAGAGGAATGAAAGGGAGCATTGTGGGCCACTTGTGAGGAGTTAATGGAAAGGGTAATTTATATTTATAATTTTGAGTTGAGTTATGAAAAGTACCTTATGTTTCTATCTCACGTAAGTGCTGGGGTTTATAGGGCTTGGGCACTTAATGCCTAACATAAAATTAAGAGGATCATTTAATATTTTTAAAAGAAAGGTAACTCTTCTCTCCTATATTTGGGTGCCACATTTGGAGGAGTGGTATATAAAGGCAAGCAAGGATTCATTTGAAAGATTATATTTTCTGGGAATATTGATTTGGATGATCAAGTATGTCAAGCTTATTCATAGTGACTTGAGGACGAAAAACTTCAAGTGCATCAAGGGTTTGGGGATGAAAACCTCCATTCCTTCTTTGAGGGCAACTCTATTCAAGGGTTGCAATTATGCTTCAGATTTGCATGTTTGCATGCAATTGAATGTACAAGGGTATTTTTGGACACCACCTTCATCAAGGAATTATTTCAAATCCTTCAGAGACTTGAAAATTCATAATTTGCAGGTGAAGGCGTTGGGCGAAGGTCTTGGTAGGGCAAGAGAAGGTGAGTGAATGCCTTAGGGCAATAGCAAACTCCCCTAGAGCCTAGTGCCCCCCTTTGGAGGGCCAAGGGAGTGCTTTCGGGGGCCTAATTTGGCCTTGGAGTGTGGGAGAACCACACTAAGTCTAATAATTTTGCTAATATTTTTGCAACTACAACGAATCAATTGTGAGGCTGATTTGATGTCATATGGGCAATAAATATTTTTGTAATTTGCCTAATTTATTTTGAATTTTATTCATGGTTTGTTGAGGGTTGAGGACCTCAAAATATTTAGAAACTTATTCATATGTTCAGCAATTACCTTCAATATTTTTGCACTAATTTGTGAAGGGTCAGCGAAGGGGTTTGTTGCATGATTAGATTGCCACAATAACTGTTATTCTCTGCTGCAATTCTGCATAAGGATGCCCAGTGTTTGATGAACAAACCCTCCTTTGAATGGTCAATTTTACCGTGTGTGAAGAGACATTAAGGGCAAAGCCCATAAGGTATTTCTTCATATATATATTTTTTGGTCGGAGCATTTATTTTCTCAACCTACATCATATTTGTTCCAAGATAGGGTTTACTGGGCTATACTCATAATTTTTTGATTTGGGTAAGGAATTGTGAGAAATCCTAGTTTTGTTGAATTGTCCCAATTAGGGGACATTACAGTGGTATTAGAGCCAACATCTTGGCTAATTGTGGGTATTGAAGGGTTACATGACATGGAAGATATGAAGGGGCAGCCTCTATTTAGATTGATCTCATGGAAATCTATGAAGAATACATGACCTTCCCACCCTCTATCCGAAAGGCCCTAAATCTCATTGAGTTTGTGTTATGGAAGAGAGGAAGAGGCGATCATAGGATGGATTGACATAGAAAAAAGAAAGCATAGGATGCCTTTGGGGAATTTGTTATTTCCATATTTGACAGTTCTATAGGGATTTCAGCTAGTACGTGGGTTGATAAGGTAGACACATACCTCTCACTACGTCCCATGGAGGAAGATGAGGCCATGAAATTTGCCATATTACACTTAGAGTGGGTTGCCTATGATTGATGGAACCATGGGTTGGTAACCCAAGAACACCATCTCATAGATACCTATGACAAATCCAATAGGTGGCACATTGGGAGATTTGATTGGGGTAATCTCGAACTTTACTTTGAAAAGTTGGCACGCTTGCATCAAGCGGAAGAAAAATTAGAATTACCAAAGGTTAAGCAAGAGGAAGTTGTTCAACAAATTTATGAGAAATCCAAGGATCAAGAAGAAAACTTGGAAAGTGATAAGGAAATCACAAGGGAAAAGTATGTGAGAAAAGAAGGTTTTTGCATTGTTTCTAATCACAGTTCACCTTTGCATAAATTTAGATTTCAAGAGGAAACTTGGAAGAAACAATTAACATGTGTGAAGGAAGCACAAGTCCTAACAAGATTGGACAAGGCAAAGGGGCCCTTTAATAGAATAATGCCAAATAGAACGGAAGAGGATTCCATTTTGCATGTGCAAGGAGGAAGATCATATTTGTGTTTGGATAAGCAATGGAATGGTCAACTTCGTAAGTGTTCATTGATTTCTCTTCATACTTGGTTCCTACATTATCTTGGTTACAAAGTTTGTGTTGATGCTGTGGATTGCACCCTTGAGAGAAGGCTGGGCTTCTCTCTTCCACACGGCACAATGGAGACTCCTCTCTTCCCTGTGAGTCTGGCAAAACTGAGGGGAGAATCTCTAGATAAGGGCTAGCTCCCTTTGATGCATCTATGTGTTATTTCACTACTACTGCTAATATATAAAAGGAGGTGGTTGAAAAGAGAGAAGGGTTACTGAAAACAACACTTCAACTAAACGGTGATGCATCAAAAATGGTTGATCTACTTAGCTTGAACATACACTTTCCACCAAGAACACGCTGATATACACTTCATTTGATATGAGAAATTCTTTTGCATCAGTGAGCTAGGGGTCCTCTGGAGATACAGGGAGGAAGAACTACTAGAAGTGTTCTAAGACACACTATGGCAGTGTGTTCACATGCGCCTATACTCTGCTGTGGACACTTTTGGCTAACCTACAAAAGAACTCAGAATACACTAGACATGCTGGAATCATTCTGTGAAAGCATGAAGGAAAATGACTTAACACAAGACAAAGCCATAGACATATGCAAAAGTGCAAGCTCAAACGGAGGCAAAAATGCTTCTTTTTGATTCAAGGTAAATTTCGGCAGAGCTCCGCCTTACAAGTCAAGAGATTTTTCTCAAATGAGAGTTTACAATATATATAGAGAAAGAGTAAGCAAAGGTATCCCTTTTTGGAAAAGACTTTGGCGCCCTTTTTCAAGTGGCCCATGTGCGTTCAGAGCATTGGGAAGAGGAAGCCACTTGAAAGAGTGCTGTGTCAGCTCCAGTTTTGACTTTAGGCATTTAAAATATATTAAATGCCATATGTGAAATCATGGGCCGCGCTGTTTGTCTGCAAACAAGACCGCTCTTTCAAGACATTCACGTGGCTTGTCTGCTCATTAATGCAAAGTGAAGAAAAACAGGTTGCACCGTTCACTGTTTGTGCTCTTTGATGACCACTTGGCAGAGACTGTGTCAACCGCTGGAATAACTCCTTGTGCCGACACCTTCTTTTGCCACCTGGGCTGTTTTGTCCATATCTGTGCTTAGCTGGGTGCGGCTTTTGGAACATTCCAGATGTCATATGTGTGCGTGGCCGTGTTCTGGATTCTCTATTTTGTTCCGTCTATCCTTGCTATTTTTTGTCTCTTCTTGACTTTGTCTTTTCTTGGCCTTGTGAGCACTCGGGGCTATCTTTTCGGCGGGTCACTGAGTTCACTTGTGGCTAGTCCTTAAGCATTTCAAAATCAACGGCTATTTCACCGCCTTAAATTTGACGTCTGTGCACCCGTCACCCCCCCTTTGGCAATTTCTTCGGCTTTCTCTCCTTTGGCCTTTTTTTCTGTCTTTTAACTCTCCCGAAAGGAAGGTGTCCCTTCGGGGCTTGGAGAAGGTCCCTTCATTTTTTTCGAGAGTCCCTTGCAAGGGTACCTGCCCTTCGGGGTCCTTCGGGCTTTTGGTCCTCAAATCCTTCAGACAAAATGTTCGAAGGAGTTTTTTCGCTTGTTTTTTGTTGGCTTTCCCTTCGGTCAGGGTTCCCCTTCGGGCAAATTCCTTTGGACTTTTTGTCTGAAGGATTTGCTTTGTTTTTTTGCCGCGGCACTTTCTTGCAAAAGGATTTCTTCGGACAAAATGTCCAAAGGAATTCCTTCGGACATTTTGTTCGAAGAAATTCGGCCTTTGCCTTTTATTCTATCTTTGCCTTACGAAAATTTCCTTGGTCTTCCTTCCGAAGGGCAAGTCCCTTTTGGGCCTTTTGACCAGCTGCCCTCCGCAAGGGCTAAAACAAACCCAAAGTTACCCTTCAGAGCTTTGTAATGGTCCACTTTGCTCATCACCTGCCCTTCGCAAGCGCTGTTTGGTCTCCAAAATTGCCTTTCGGAAAAGTTGCAAAAGCCCTTTTTGTCTTGTGAGTGCCCCGTGTAAGGGTTGCTACCCTTCGGGCTTTTGAAAATGATCCTTTGGCCCTTTCTATCTTTCGGAAAAAACCCCCGACGAATACCTTCGGACAAAATGTGCGAAGGAATTCCTTCGGGCATAAAGTCCGAAGGAATTCGTTTCTTGAATTCCCTTGGATTTCTTTTGCCTTAGTCTTTTTCTGAAGGAAAACTCTGACCCTTTCAAGCGTTTTCTGCCCTCTGAACTTGATCTATTTTGCCAATAAAAGTCCTCCGAAACAATTTATTTGCCTGTCAGACCCGAGAACACATCATGGAGCTCTTTAGACGTTTGAGACACAGAACTTACACTCAACTTCGGGAACTCTCATGAAGCTAGTACCTTTTGCAAACTCCTATATAATCGCTCCTTCCAACCCTGCCTGTTCTTGCAAATGCTTGAAGTTAAGCCTTTTGCATGCCAAGAGAAAAAACAAGTTGCAGAATTATACTTCTGCATTATCCTTTATGTTTGAGAGTGGAAATGGAAGGAGAAGAAAAGGGAGACCGATTTTGGTCTGCAGGGCCAAAAATGGTCAACAGTTTGTGCTATCACTAAGGTTGAGGTGAAGGGCACTCAATGGGAAAGAGAATCCTCCCAAGTGAATGAACATGACAAGTATCCATTATGGATATGGGAGCCAGGTGAGTGCTACAAAGGTAACATTGCTACTATGCCATGTTGGGCCAATATACAGAAGGGTATAGACAAGGGTTATCATGGTCCTAGGATCATAGTGACTGCTGGCTTTTGTATTTTCAGTGTGTTTTCCTTACAATTTTTTGTTCACATGGCATGTATTGATCCTAGGAAGGTGTGCCCCTCACACTCCAACACCATAGAGAGGGTTCAAGGATATCTAAATAAATTTTCAGTTGCCCAAATGCTGTTTGAAATTGTTGCAAATATTCATGAGGAAAAATTAAGGTCATATTTGATAGTGGAACATGTAGAAGAAAACAAATTAAAAGTTTGTAAGCAGCCATTAACCAAAATTGTTGTGCCACAAGAATCAGAAATTTATACGCAACAAGGGTTGCAAATAGAAGACAAAACAATGGATGGACAGCCCTTCATGAGGGTTCCTATGGAGGAATCAACAAAACAAAAAAATCAGATTTGAGAGGAGGTGGTAAGCAACAAAAATGTGACACTTTGGGGCAGCCGAGAGTGGAAGATTGTGAGCATCAAAAATTTGAGTTTTTGGAGCAGCAAAGAGGGCTGTAAATGATTGGCCAACGTGGAGAAATGCAAAGTACTTTGGGGCAGCCAAGTATCACAAAGTTTGAAATTCAAAGAGAAGAAGACAGAGAAATTGAGGTGTTCATGTATGACCCCGTGAAAGGGGTATGTTTTGAATATACTGTGAGGTTTGGTTCTAATAGTTGTCCACCTTTGCTGCATGACCGGAGAGTTGATAAAAGGGCTTGGAAAGAACAATTGTTGGTCACAAGTGTGAAGGAAGTGCATGCCTTAATAAGGTTGGATGGCACGGAAGGACTTCTTGTTGAATCATTGCATATGGAGATGAGTTACTTCAAAGGTAGGTTTCGACATGATTTCCATATTGTTCTCCTTTTGCAAAATTGGATAAAGGATGCCATGGCACATGAGGGGCCTACATGAGTTGATTGGAAATGATCAAAGGGGTACACCATCAATAATAGGAAGTTGGGCAAGGGCCCTAGTGGAAAATAGTGGGAGGAGTGAAAGGATGAAGGGGACGAGGACACGAAAGAACTCAGAAATCTCTGATTATTGTCTACTGATTATATGCTCTTTGGTTCCCCACAAAAATGAAAAATTTGTTATGTTCCAGCTAAGAATAAAAGGGTACGTAAGTGTGCAAACACTAATTTTTATCTTTCCCAAAAATCAGATTTCTACACGCATACACAACAGCTTTTTGAGAGGAAATACATGAATTTCTTGGACACTTTCCATCACTTTATAGGAGGGAGAAGGGTATGTATAGGTTTTGAAATTCATTACTCAGAAAAATCAGACTTGAGAGGTCAAACACTGCCATTTATGGAAGGGGAAAATTTGGAATTTTATGACATGTTCTAGCGCTTGGGTCATGAAAGGTATGAGTATGTTTATCTTCATGTTTGTCCACATGAAAAATCAGTAATCTATTTGCATATACATCCATGTTAACATAAAGGAAAAGCTGATTTTGGTCTAGCTCATACAAGTTTCTGGAAACATGCTTATGTTGGCACCTTGGGAAGATGATGTAAGAAACACTCACAACGTGAAGGTACAACCTTATTGTGGGAATGTTTGGGAGCTATTGACGAGTTTGAAGAAAATCCTATGCATGCTTGAGATGAGTGACAAGGGTTAGCGTCTTGTTGAGTATGTAATTTACTCTCGGATGCCCAATGCATACATGGTGACGGATATGTCTTGGAGGCCTCACCTCTTGGAAGGTACAATGGTGATTTCTTTTTGCAAATTTGGTGGGCCATGGTCCAACACATGAGAGGGTTTTGCACACGACAACGAGGTAGTTTGGTTTCCTCATGATCTACGTAACAACTTTTGGTCACATCTCACCCATTTGAAAGATATTAGGGAAGGGAGTTTGCTCATCCATGACTTGGTATTGAAAAGGGTGGTTGATTGGTATCATATGGAGACTTTGGAAGGGTATGAGGACACTTCTAGCATGTGGGGGCAGCCCCCAAAGCACAAAGACAACAGTATGAAGGAGCCAATTGAGGGTTCTTTTCTTTGGGATGGAATCACAGGTGGACATTGCATCATAAGGTATGTTGGGACACCTCTTTGGATATTGCAATTGCTTGAGGATAAGCAATTTTGGGTGGAGAGGACTGTAATGCCCCCAATTTTGATCTAGACCCTTGTGGGAACCTTAGCTCATTCTTGTTTCCAATGGCTAAGGGTAGAGGAATGAAAGGGGGCATTGTGGGCCACTTGTGAGGAGTTAATAATGGAAAGGGTAATTTATATTTCTAATTTTGAGTTGAGTTATGAAAAGTACTTTATGTTTCTATCTCACTTAGGTGGTAGGGTTTATAAGTCTTTGGCACTTAAGGCCTAAGGTGAAATTAAGAGGATCTTTTAATATTTTAAAAAGAAAGGTAACTCCCCAATTTTTGGGCGTCACACTTGGAGGAGTGGTATATAAAGGCTAAGGACTTATTTGAAGGATTATGTTTGCTGAGAATATTGAGTTGGATGATCAAGTATATTTAGCTTGTTCATAGTGACTTGAGGATGAAAACCTTCAAGTGCATCAGGGGTTTAGGGACGAAAATCTCCATTCTTTCTTTGGGGGCAGCTTTATTCAAGGGTTGCAATTGTGCTTCAGATTTGCATGTTTGCATGCAATTGGACGTACAAGGGTGTTTATGGACATCACCTTCATCAAGGAATTATTTCAAACCCTTCAGAGACCTGAAGATTCATAGTTTGCAGGTGAAGGAGCTAGGCGAAGGTCTTGGTAGGGCAAGGGAAGGTGAGTGAAGGGTCAGCGAAGTGGTTTGTTGCATGATTAGACTGCCACAATAACCATTATTCTCTGCTGCAATTCTGCATAAGGATGCCTAAGGTTTGATGAACAAACCCTCATTTGAAGGGTCAATTTTACCGTGTGTGAAGAGCCATTAAGGACAAAAATCATAATGTATTTACCTCATTTTTTTGTGTGGTTGGAGCATTTATTTTCTTAGCCTACATCATATTTGTTCCAAGCTAGGGTTCGTTGGTCTAAACTCATAATTCTCTGATTTGGGTAAGGAATTGTGAGAAATCTTAGTTTTGTTGAATTGTCCCAATTTGGAGACATTACAACAAAGCCTCGTATGATGGGGCTGAGAACCCTAGACCTGCTACTTTGCTAGTATGGATATCTGGCCATGTTAAACGACAAGCTAGAAGAGTACCAAAAGTTTGAGATTGCCTTCTTTGCTTGCTTGTGCACAATTTTTTTTCAATATGTATTTTTTAGCGTAGTTTGCACTCCAGGGGTAGTGCGAGGGCTAAAGAAGGCATGAATGTTTCCTCCCCCTGTGTTTGGCACATGAGGTGCTAATCTAGGTGTCATTTGAGACCTCTTCTTTTCATGTTTTGTTGATGGCCCAGGTTGCCATCATATTTTTCATCACCCCTTGTATCTGAAGAGTTAGAACCTACTTTTGTACCTGTTCTTGCCCTTTTTGCTTTTGAATCTGAATATCGTTGGAATGCTACTATAGTTTGATTGGTGACATCTATAGGGCATGCTTTAGTGCAAGGTGTAACTTCATCCCTTCGTTGTCTCATCAAATGCTTCTTGAAGCGGTATATACCTCTATTGCATATATGTCCATAAAAGTTGTATTTGACCTTGTTTGTGTTGCCATCAACTGTAGTGTCTTAGTTTCATGCAAAATCTTTCCCACGTGGCATGATGATCAATTCTGCAGTGTGGTATAATTTTTTTTGTTTAGGTGCTGAAATATTTTGAAGGTATTTAGTTTTTTCTTATCACTCCTAGAATAAACCCTTATCACCCCAACTTATCACTCATGTCTTTCAATCTACCTCAATCACCAATAGCCAAACCGTCCAATATACCATACACCTTCCTATATACTCTTAGGTACGTGGAATGGTAATGTTACAAAGGAGCAATTCTCTGGATATACCAGCCCTCTCGATATATCAAACCTATGCAGAGAATGGTAATGGTACAAAGGAGCAATTCTCTCCTATGCCAACTACATAGAAATCATCAGTAACTTTGTGATTACCAAAGAGTAATGTCCAAGCCCTTAACCCTCTTGGTGCATGGTATAGTAAATCTATTTGCTATAGTACCATTAAATCCCTTAAAGTCCTTTGTTGGTTGCCTTCTCTGTTTACCAAACTTTCATCAATGAAGTTGTAAGTTGCCCCACTATCAATTAAAATTGTCACCTTATGTCATTTTAACACTCCATGGACCCTGAATGGATGATATCTGGGTGCATCTGAAAGTGTAGCAAAGGTACTATGAGAAGTTTTCTCTTCCATTGTAGCCTCCGCTACTGGGTCTTCCTCTTCTATTAGTTCCACCTGTTCCTCTTCTTCCATTGGAGATCACCTCAATGTAATGTACTTGACCTCTTGGAAGACACTTGTGGCTTGTTCCCAAGGATCCTTGCATGTAAAGCAAAGTTTTTTTTTTTTCGGAGTTCATTTCTAATTTCAATTTTTTTGATTGTCTTAGGAATTTCTTGTTGGGAACCCGGCTTTAATGGCTTCCTTTGCTATCCAAAAGAAGTAGTTTTTGGCTGCCCATAATTCTTTGTCTTTGACTGTCCATAAGGGACTGTTTTTTGTTGCCCATAGTGTGTTTGCCTTTGCTGCCCTGTAGGCTGGAATTTTCCTCTAGGACTGCAGTTTCAAGATTCAAAGCTTTTCTAATGGCTTCCTGTAGAGAGGTAGGGCTGAAAGCCTTCACCAAGCCTCTAAGTGGTTTAGTGAAACACTCTATGAATAACACTGCAAGCCTCCTTTCAATCACATCAGGCACCATAATTGAAAGCTTCTGAAAATCAACAACAAAGTCATCCATTGAATTTGTTTATTTGAGTTGAACTAACTCTCAAAAATGGATCTCTAGATCAACTCTATCAAATCTCTCTATCAACTTGGTACTAAACTCCACTTATGAGTGGATGTTATTGTGCTCCTGTGTGATCAATCCATTTGTGTGCTACACTTTCAAGATGATGGGTAGAAAATTTGATGGTTTCCTCTTCCATCATTGGCCTCAATGATAAGAATGTGTCCAATTATTGTATCTAGGAGTGTGTTGTACACTTACCCGAACCATCATATGTGGAAGTGTAATCTTTCTTATTATTTATTGGAGGTCCCTTTGGTTTGTTGATGGCCTCTTTTCAGCTCTTTGACCACCCATGTTTTTCTTTAAATTTATGAAATTAGTGAGAGAGATAGCCTCCTTAATTTCATTTGGTAGGACCCTGTATTCCTCATAACTGGTTGCAATATCATCCCGTATAGAGAGTTTAACTTCTTCCTCCGCAACCACCTCTTTCCTATGGATGAAGTTGGGTTGGAAGGACCTGGCCATAGATCCAATCACTGTCTTTTGAATGGGAAGATTATTATTGTCCCTGAAGAACTGCTTCCATCATTGTAAGGCCTCTGTATGTTATTATTTTGCATAGTGTGGACTAGCAACAAATTTTGGATCTTGCAACAAATTTTGGGCTTGTGCCCCAATCTTTCCTCTGGCTGTTTTGGACCTTTTTTTCTCTCTTTGGGAATACCTAACTTTCTTGTCACTAACTTGCATGAAGTCGAAGCTATAAAATAAATCTTTCCCACAAGCTGGCAAGAAAATTGGCTATGATACCATTGAAATGTCTTTTTCAACAAAATACTGAATTCTGGGAATTAAATATGAAATTCTGATTTTCTTTTTTTAATTTCAAGATAATTCAATTCAGGAATTTCATGAACAAACAAATAGGTAGTTTAATTCTTTTATTCAATATTTGAAAGGGGAATACAAAACAAGAAAAAAGACCGAATTTTGATCGAAACAACCACAAACCCTAACCCAAGAAGTCTGCAAATTAGTTTGCTGAGTGGGTATAGCAAGTTCTATTGCTTGGAAACCCCTTGGAGGTGCTATGTTAGATAGCAAGTTCTTTTAGGCCCAAGTTCTATAGCAAGTTCTACTGCTGCTGGAGATGATATGCTTGCTGTTTTTCTTTACCAAGATTGCTGCGGTTTAATTCATAGCCCCACGGCTTGCCCTTGGTGGTACGATTTGTTGTTGGGAGGGAGGGCGCTGCCAAAAGAAGGTGACACTAGTCAAAATGGACTTTGCTAAGGGTGGTGCTAGTCCCAATGGACCAAACCCTAGTTGTACAACCCTCAATTTACTAAAAAAACTACTGTTATTTGCTCCAAACCTTGTTAAAACCCTAATTTTTGATTGTATGTGAATACCCTGTTGTGTAATTCACTTTTAACCCTTGTATGGAGCTACCACAATGGACTGGAGGTGTATCGTCCACTGATTCGGCTGCAATGAAGGTTTCCGCTCTCAAGCAAAAGTAGAAGGAATCTTGGATTCATTTATGAATTTGATAAAATGAAAAAAATCAATAATAATCTTTTTCACCCAATTCTTATAATATTCACTTTTTCATTCCAACTCTAAAAGAAATTAATATTTTTTTAAATTGAATATGCACCTTTTTCCAACTTATGAATATTAATTATTTTTTGATCATATATCCATTGTTTACTTTTGGCTCCATTCAATAATAATAGAGTGACTTTTTCTAAAGTTATAACTTAAAGTACCTTTTTGAACAACTTAATAAATTATCATTAGATTATTTCTCTTTTAAATTCTCCTTTTAGCATATGGGAAATAAAGATAGGATACGGGTCCTCTGATTTTATTAATTCGAGAAGGGACATTACAGGATATTTATTGTAACAGAATGCTTTTAGAATGATGAATACATATTTTATTACGTTTTGTTTGTTTAATGTCTCTAGTTTTTTGATTTCGCTAGTTAATTGGTACTAAGACTGTTAATGTGCTTGTTTGCAGATAATTGTCTTAGTTATGTTGTGCCGTAGCTATCATAACTAGTTTTTTGAATTTGTTCATGCTTTATTTTAGATTTCTTACATTCATCGTGTGCAACAACTGCAGAATGCAAGATAGACTAGATTTAGAATTGATTCAATAAATCAATGGATTTCACTATTGTCCTTATAAGCTTGTCCACTAAGTAGCTACAAGTTTGTGCAATTGCTAGACCGGTCAGACAATGGTATAACTATGGTTATGGTTGCTTTTTAATTCTGCATTACCAAGAAGCTCATTTAGAACAAAGACACCCTCTCTTTTCTAGCCTACCCTCTCTCATTTTTACTTTTTTTTGGATGATACACTGTTCTAGTTTAGGTCGTGATAGGAATTGCAATGAAGTAGATTATGATTGTTTATCAATTGAATCAAGTAGACAATAGGATATAGATAAATAATAAGTAAATGAACATGAATGCTCATATCAATTGAACCTCTGGTGGCAGTAGTTGCTACTCTTAGAGTAAACTTGGTTAAACTGTTTGGTCCTTGGGTTGAACCAACATCAATCCTAAAATTAATGAGGGGACATTTTATCTCATGATTGTTGCTTCCCTTTGTCTTCTCGGAATGGTTAATCCAATAGTTGTTTTTTGGGCGGGTCAGTTAGAGCGACTAATGTCATAGCACCAATCATTATGGCTATACAAAAAATCAATGGAGCAATCAGTTTGGCTATGCATGGAAGCCAAAGAAGAATTACTATGATCATGTTTAGAATCAAAATAATGCAACAAACTATGGGACATGGAATCAGTAGGGAAATAGCTATGACTATGCATGGAAGCCATATAATAATTGCTATGGTCATGTATGGAATCAGAGTAGCGCAACAGAATATGAAACATCAAATCGGAGTAGCACAACGAAATATGGAACATGGAATCATAGGAGGAATCCTTATGCATGGACACCAAGGAGGTATAGTTATGATCACGAATGGAATCAAAGTAACACAATTGAAGTTGAAAACAAAGTTCGATGGTTATCACCTACCAAGATCACATATGGGTGGTTGGATGATTGAGCATGGAGACAAGTGTGCAATGATTTGAAACACACTCATTATTTAGTTTCTTATGTTTCAGGGAAGAAACATGTGAATCAGGAAAGAAACATGTGAATGAGGGAATGAATGTTATGTATCTAAGGATATGATATATTAATGTGTATGGGTTAATGGAGATGCCGACAAGTGACATACATCCCCCTTAGTTATATGGGTCCAATATATTATGATAAATGAGTAACTGATGAAATTAATACATTGGGTAATGGTCGACCTACATTGGGATTAGAAGGTTATCCATCCATTATTAGTTATATAAATGTCTATATAAAGGAGATGAATATCACTTTAAAGAATATCAATCAAGTCTTGAGTATATTATTTGCTATAAAGATATTGAATGCAGCCCCCCGAAGTGGATTTGTGGAGTTATTCCTTCCTAAAAGAGTATTGTATGGTGTTGCCCTACCATAAGGGTAATATTCTATTTTTGCATATATTGAATATTTGGGCATCTTGGCCCACTGATAGCTATGTATTGTGTGATATACATTATATTCTGCATATTTCAAATATTATACGTGTGGATCATAACATTCACATGAGTAGAGATACCATACAACTTGGCATCATAGCCACCACACATGCAGTGTACTCTCACGTACAGGTAGTCTATGCACATTCCTAGGTTCTTACGGAATTTTACATTACACATTGTCGTAACACTTATCTGATGCAACACGCAACAGAAAACTCACTATAACAAGCTTTAATATCATGTACTTAAGTACAAACTTTATGTTGATACATAGTTACATGTATATTGTCTGCGGTCTCTTGTGACTCTATCACAATATCTTGTTCTCTATTCATTCGCTGTTCAGTTTTGCAATTATCTTTGTACTGCAATCATTATTATGATTTGTTTGTGCTTATACCACATCTATGTTCTGGCAACTGAGTGTTGTTCCCCAGACACTCCTGGGATCCGGATCATTTGTCTCAGTACGGTCTGCTCCGTAATTAATTAATCCCAGCGAGCAAGCAGCAACACATAGATATGTCACCTCAAAGTTTGGCCTTTTTTTGTGGGGTGAAAGCTGTACGATAGCATGGGTATGCTTAATCATTAATTATGTAATTATATAGGTGACGTGTGATTGCCTTTCGGCCAGGTAGAGTACCCACATCATCGATAAATCCATTCATTGAGATAACAAGTTACAATAACAAGTTGGCAGTGCTAAAAAGAATTCCAACTTTTAGAGGGATTTTGTTGTAAATACATTTTGTATGTAAACCGCTAAGGTTTTAATGTATTTTTAATATTTTGTATAAACATTGTATATGGTGGCGAAGTTTAAGTACGTAGCATTTGGATTAGTCTGTATTAGGAAATGGTTAATTATTTGGTAATTCACACTTACCAGGCAGTTTTAATTGATCAGATCCCATTATATGGTCGATAGTTGGATTCTGAGAAGGGTTAGATGCATAAGGATTGTGTTTCACCTGCAAATTTCAGAGTCACCATGTACCGGTCTTATGTATCTGCTCTAAAATCTATGACAAGTTCTACGTTGCTCTGTTTATTCATTCTTAGTGTCATAAATCTGTTTTCTATAGTTTGCAAATGAGTACGAGAATAAATGTCCTTTCCTTTTCGTTTACTTTATGGCATTATGCAATTCACAGTCATTTGAAAATATGCAGTAATCATAGACTACAGCATATTGGTGTTAATTCTTATTTGAAAAATGTATTGGATTAAGCATAGCAGTAACACCAACCACCAAAATTAAAGTATCAAATCTCCAAATTTCTGGATATAACCAAATCTCTATCCATGCAACTTTATAATATAATAAACGTTTTGAAAATTTCCATAAACTATCCATGCAACTATATACGACTTTAATGATACATCTCTGAAATTTCTGTATATAACCAAATCTCTATCCATGCAACTATATAATATAATAAATGTTTTGAAAATTTCCATAAACTATCCATGCAACTATATAATATAATAAACGTTTTGAAAATTTCCATAAACTATCCATGCAACTATATACGACTTTAATGATACATCTCTGAAATTTTGAATCTCACCATGTAGCTACCAGATCAAAGTGGTAGTATTAGGTACCTTAGCTAATGCCTTTGGGAAATGACCAGGTTTAGCCCATCTTTCAAAAGATGTTTTAATAGGATCCCTCCCCACCACGTTCTGTTCTTCTATATTGGACTATTTTTCTGAAATTGTCAATGGAAATAAGTATAAAAAAGTAATTGTTATCAGCAATGTCAATATGTCAGTTCGGACGTTGAATATTTAATGTTGTGTTGGTTAATTTAGTTTGTTTCTCCCGAACCCACTGACTGTCTTCTGCAGCAAATGGATTCCCCTCAAGGTGTTGGGATATACATTCTGTTAAAAATTAATATTCAAATAGATTTTATAAAATTCCTTATATAATTCATTCCTCTATCTTAGTGGCCAAGCACGTAAGGCCTAAAATAGTTCAATTCTGTTTGGTGTTTTAATGAAGCTGGGAGTAACTTATTTTGATTTAATTCATGCCAAGTTAGTTCAAAGTTCTATGAACATTTCAGATTTTTCATCTCTTTCTTGAGTGAAATATTTGCATGATTAAGACTTAGGTTTTGTTTCTTAGAGAATATGATTTACATATTTTACCATTATTTGACTGCTTCGTGTGGATGAGTTTTCTTTGCCCTTAATTTTGTCACTCGGGGAAAATGTAGTGTTTTTGTTTCACAAGAAGTTAATAAATTTGCAGGAGGAGCCCCATATCGATTGCTGCAGCAGCAATCTACATAATATCTCAGCTGTCAGATGATAAAAAACTTCTGAGAGGTGTGTATGTTCAGAATAAAAGAGATTACTGAATGTTTTCAGAATTGAATAAGTAGAGTTTATTTATTGTGAACTTCAACATGAGTTTGGCATGATTTCAGATATTTCACGTGCAACAGGAGTGGCTGAAGGTACAATAAGAAATTCCTACAAGGATTTATATCCTCATGCTGCAAAGCTGATTCCAGATTGGTTTGCAAAGGAAGAAGATTTGAAGAATTTATGTGCTTCGTGACCTTTTGTCACAAATGTAATAAGGAATGGCAAGACGAGAGGTTTCTACCTAAAACTCTCAGATGCGTGGAGCTTAAGTTTGCAAGTAGTAGCATATACCCAGAAGCAGTGGGATCTGTATTTGGAAGTGGATAGCCTCTATGTTCAATGTCTCTGATATCATGTCTTTCAATGCACAGATTGCGCATTTGTATCATTAATAGTGGATTTTCAGTAAAGGCCTATCTAAGAACACATTGATATGCTTTTCGATTCTCGCGGAGGATTCTTATTTTTCTGCTTATTATATTTGGCATCTTCAAGCAAGTTGTGGAGACCAAATGGCAGATGTAGGCAATAAAGTTTATCTTTATTGTTAGACGTTTCTAATTAATTTCTTGTTAAACACGAGTCAAAAGGTGGCAAGACTTTGCCTTCACGTTTGGTGAAATACTGTAATGAAAACAAATATATGCAGAGAAGTTGGTGATTTGTTGTCCTCTGGGAAGTTGATGGAGTAGCATTTCCCCCTCATATCCCACTCAAGGAGGCAATGGCCTCTTTAGCCTCTCTTGCATCCTTTTAAATTTCCCATCTTCAATGACAACTCCTTACCAACCTAGGAAGTAGTAGTCTCTAGACTGCCATGGGCAATGGGGTCTCTGTAGACCACCTTTCCCTGCTTGAAAAGAAAACAGCTGCTCCTTGAATCAAGCCACTGCAACACAAAACCATTTCCTACTGGAAGAAGTTGAGAACCGCCTTTGGCTCATTGAAGAAAAAGTTTTACGTTGCGATTTCATGGGTGCATACCTAGGGCCCAAATTTTTATTGATGATCCCCAAAGGGTGCCATACCTATGAGCATTGGAACCTAGTAGGATTGATAGAGATATTGATGATTTGTGAAGGGTGCTTCATTGCATTGTTCTCATCGAAATATGAAAAAGATGCAATATCCTAGGATGGGCCTTGCTTCATAGATAAAGTATGCCTCTTCATGAAGTGATAGACCCATGGTTTTGATGATAGATGACCTTCCAAGCACAAAGTCTTTCTGGGTTAAATTCCCCTTCCCACCCAAGAACTATGTTTGCGAATCAACTCTGAGATGCATAGGGAACAACATAGTAGAATTCGTGGTTGCAACTGAGCTAGCTTTGAACATAGGGGATCTTCACTCTGCTATAATTTGGGTCAACATAGATCTCGAAAAATTTCTCCCAGATCTCCTTATGTTTGGAAGGTTAAACTGGGAGTATCATGTGGATTATAGAAATATCCTTTTTTGTTGGAGGTTTTGTATACACGGGCTATGATGACCTATAACTATCCTCCTCCCAATAGACTCGGACTCAAGTAAGGTCAATCAAATAGACTTTGCATATACTTAGACAAATGGGTAAGGACTTAGGAAATTCGTAGACGTAGCAAAGGGTATTCTACAACTCAAATGTCAAGAGGAAAGGGTTCCAAAAGCTTAGCCTATGACTTAAAGTAAGCTTAATAATATGACTAAGTGGCATTGATGAGATGGGGGTGCATTGGTAAAACAACTTGATTGTTATATGCACCACTCATGTTCAAATCTCGGAAGTAGTGGAAGGTCGGTTGTGGTCGTTTGATTGGTATTCGTCGGTTGTGGCGGTATTGTTGGTATTCGTCTGTTGTGTTAGTATTTGTTGGTTGTGGCAGTATTGTTGGTATTCGTCGATTGTGATAGTATTTGTTAGTTGTGGTAATATTTTTGGTATTCACTGGTTGTGGCGGTATTGAGGTATTGGAAGGTTGTTTGTGGTCGTTTCGTTGGTATTCGTTAGTTGTGGCGGTATTGAGGTATTGGAAGGTTGTTTGTGGTCGTTTCGTTGGTATTCGTTAGTTGTGGCGGTATTGAGGTATTGGAAGGTCGGTTGTGGTCATTTCATTGGTATTTGTCGGTTGTGGTGGTATTGTTGGTATTCATCAGTTGTGGCGATATTGTTGGTATTCATCGGTTATGGTGGTATTCATCGGTTGTGGCAATATTGTTGGTATTCATCAGTTGTGATGGTAGTGTTGGTATTTGTCGGTTGTAGTCATATTGTTGGTATTGGCCGGTTGTGGTCGTTGATATAACCGGTTGCTGCTCCGATCAAAAGCTTTGTACTTATCTAAAAAAAATATGACTAAGTGGTGAAAAAGTAATGTTGACAACTTGTGTTTTATTATTAAAATAAAGTAAGTTTGGAGTTTGAGTGGAAAATGTATAAAAAGAAGTGGAGATTTTTTAATTTTGGCATCTATACCATTTTTATAAATTAAAATTATGAGATTGAGTAGCTTGCTTGACTTTCAACTTTAGAAGACAAAATCTTTTGGTATTTTGAAGTTGAGGACAAAAACCTTTAACTTTCAGTGGAGTGACTTCATTTCAGGGGTCATATTGGATAGAATTGAGTAGTTTGTGGCATCTAGCTACCATTCCAGGTGGAATGTAGCAGTGAGACAACAATTGAAAGGGTGGTGCAACAGTTTTAAGGCAACAAATCTTGTTTGGAGCCAAGCAAGAGCAACGATCTGATATGGTACCCTCTCCTAGGGTAGCGAACCCCTTGGGGGGTTTCAAAGTGCAATTTTGAGGCAATTTGGATGCCTATTTTAATGTTCGATCACACATTCATACAATTGATATTTATGTTGTAATTTCCAACTATATATTTGGTTGAAAAATTAAGATTTTGAGATATTTTGTATTGTTGTACTTCTCTTATTTTTTGCAAGGGTTTGTGACAATTAAATATTGAATGTTGGTCTAAAATAATTGTTTCCAAAATCTTAAAATTTTTTGTGGTTAGGGTTGGATAAAAAATTATAATTTGCATTTTATTTCAAGGCTTCCCAATGATTTTTAGAATCGCTAAATTCTATTTGAAAATGGACATTTTAGTGGTATCAGAGGTCGTTTCTTGTCAGCGTGTGATTTCGAAAGAAAAGATAAAATGGTCATTTTTTTTTGATGATACTAGGTTTGAGAGGTTTGCTAAAGGGCAAGAGAGATTGGCTAATATGATGACACCGTTGATCTATACCATGTAAAATTTGAATGGTGAAGGGAGCTCATCAAGGGCAAACAATAATATTCAACGACCAAAGATCATGAATGATTTTTCATTTAGGTCATTCCGATCTACTTTCAAGAAAAGAAACCATTCTGACGATGAAAAATCAACTTTCAATAGTTGATGACATTGCTCCCAGCGACGTTGAGTATAGAGCTCTTCCGGTTAAGATCCATGAAGAACTCTCACTCACCAACTTCATAGAATTGAAGAAAACTTGAGTTGGAATTGGACCAAGGTCTAAACCACAAGCCACATAAGGAGACTTGCAACATGCCTTGAGAAAGGAAGAGGAAAATAATTTCTAAATTGTAATGGTGGAGCATGAAGAAAAATCAGAGCTATAAGGAAGGGAGAGGGAATAACCCATGGAGGCACATATCATACATAATGAAAGTGAAACAATATTTTAGCGCAAAAGGAAGAGATTTCTACGTTTGTGATAAGGAGAGTGATAGAAACAAAAGTGGATCCTAGCATTCAAAGGAAATCAACTACATTGTAGGAAAGTGCAGAAGATGTGATAAGGACCCATGAAAAGTGTGATGAATGGAGTAGAACTAAGGAAGCTAAGTTGATAGCCACTCAAACAAAACAACACCATAAAATTAAGGGAAATGATTGTTCAATTGTTAGGGTAGAACATAGAGAAAAATCAGTTTTGTAAGGATTTGGAAAATAATTTTTTGGTTGATGCCAAATTTTTGAGTCTTCAATATAGTAGATGTAATGTCCCCTTCTCGAGCATGATCTTTCCAGTGACCGTTGGCCTATTCTTGAGACCCATAGGCTACTCAGAAGGTAAAATTAGGGTGATATGTTCTTGGCATTCTAAGCATCTTCAGGAATTTACTATTTTTAGTAAATTTTATTTCTAGCAGTGACCCTATTGGCTTCGGCACGGTTGGCTTTCCATTTCAGTCTGATCAGTTGGCTTACTCATTTTTGGGCTTTGGGGGACAAATGGAGAGATAAGTCGAATTATTTTAATTAAGTCATGTTTTAATGTTATATTTTAACATTGACTTTCCCTTTGGCCTAGCTACTTCACTTAAGTTATTTTAAAAGGTGTTCTTTATGGGGTGGGTGCCTCATTGAAGGAATTAATGATAATTCTTATTAAAGATTTAATCCAAGCTTAAGTTGGGCGCCAACTTCAAGGAGGAAAAAAAGTTTATAATATAAAGTCAAAATTTTGCTTGGGAAAGTGGGACGCCACCTATTGGAGGATAGGGTTTCTAGAAGGGTTAAACGGAAATTATAAAATGAAGCCATTGGTCATCACTTGGAGGATTTGGAGCTACAAGAATGTTATGCTGCCGGATTGGCTTTGGGATTGCTTCAAGGAATGAAAGCCTCGTAGCTTGGCATTGCTTCTTGCTTGAAAGATAGCGACTAGTGGTGAGATAGGGTAGTCTGATTGTTTTGTAGTGGATTTTGTGCATCGTAGTTAGTGTGTGGTTTTATAGATCAGTTTATGAGAAATTCAAGAATTTCATATTCATCACAACACACTGTGTTTTTGTTCATCAGTCAAAAAGAGAAAAAAATTCATTATGGGTATTGTCTATATCTCTCTGTTTGTGAAGGGCGCCCCTTTTCTGTAAGTTGTAGAATTTTTAATGAACGCTGTGATTTTTAAAGGCAAATCGCCCCTCTTGTTGGGCTGTACCATCTATGGTTGCATTGGGATTTGTGCATAAATTAAATAGGAACTTTTGGGTCTGTTTTGTGTTCCAATCTTGGGCACCTTCATCATTAGGGTCTTTTGCTTTTTGTTTCACGTCAATTAGATGAGTTGTGTGAGAGGTATGTGCATTTTAGTGTGATATCAGGGTGATGGTTTTACATTTAAAAGTGCAGATCTGAACAGATGAGAATCTTGAATCTGGTTGTTTTAGAGAAGAAATTAGTTTCGGTATTTTCATTAAGCAAGAAGAATTCTCTATTATATGCTCGTTGAATGGTTCTAATTCTATGTTCTTGGCATGCGAATTTCTTTATCATATTGTACGCTGGCGGTAGTGCTGATAGCAGTTTAATCTTGTTTAATCATGATTTGTAATGCTGATCTTATATTCTGAAACGACATTGTAATACTTTATATCTCCGTCATATGGTAGCTTCCATTTCGTCTCGGATTGGAAAGCACATTCTTGACGTTGATTATTTCAGCATTCTTGCTTATTTCCCTTGATAGCATTGTAATTCGTAGCACTCCGCCATATGGTCGCCTCAACTCCATACTGGATTGGGTAGCACATACTTGGTGTTGAGTTCTTTTAGCATTGTAATTCGTAGAACTCCACCATATGGTCGCCTCAACTCAATACTGGATTGGGTAGCACATACTTGGTGTTGAGTTTCTTTTCATTACTTATAGTAGTAGGAGATCCTTTGACCATATGCTTGCCATCATCGACATCATTCTTGGTTGGAGTTCCTTCCAGTTCTGTTTCTGCATTCAGATCTTCTGACCAATGCTCACACTTTGGCCTCCTCGGAATCTTGGTGTACATTCTGGTTAGAGTTGCTTCAGTATTGTTTGGTTTAAGGCTAACCTTAACGACTGTGTATTGCTCTGCTAATTGTAATTGAAAATTAAAAAAAAAAAAATTGGCTCGAAATTTTTCAGTGGTATCAGAGCTAAGTATCCTGCCATCCTGTGAACAAACCGTCTATGAGTGACAGAGAAAGAGATACATAGCAAGGGAAGATACGAAAGTTGCAAAACAATTTCAGTGGTATCAGGGTCCAGAAGGTCAGACAGCTTCAGAGGTCTCGAGGGCTCATTGGGAGTCTTCTCAGGAAATAGATATGGCAGAAGGTGAGAGGTCAGTTGGGGGTAACAAGAGGTTTACCAACAACATAGATGGTAGTGGGAAGGGAAGAGAGATCGATAAGTCCCGGAAAGAGATTTGAAAGGAAGATGGATGCCTTGATGGATATGGTATCTCTCATGATGGGGAAAGTGGGCTAGAACACAACTCCACAGAACAACCCAGGATATAGAGGGGAACACAGTGCCTCTAACCAGCATGATGGACATGTTGCTCACCCTGTTTCAAACAACACATACATTTCTTTCAGGGCCTTCAAACCCACCTTCTTGGCACCAGTAAACACCCAACCTGATCCTGAAGAGAATGCTTCATTCGTGGAACAGCTAAGACTCGGCCGTGCAGAGTATGATTCTCTCCCTGATGACATTAAGATGGACATGTCCTATAATGACTTTTTGGATCATAAGAGAAAGAATAAGGGACAAGGGAGACATTATGAGCAAAGAAGAAAAATAGTTCAAGGGGATTTGTATCAAGCTGTCAACAAGGTTATACTTCCACACTATGACGGGAGTGATAACAGTTCAGCTCGAGCTTGGATACAGAGGCTGGACAACTGTCTAGCTCTTAGACCCATGGCAGAAGAGGAGGCGATTAAGTTTGCTACGCTACACCTTGATGGGGTGGTGCACGAGTGGTGGTACCATGGCCTAGTCACCTTAGGTCATCGGTCTATCACTACCTATGATGAGTTCACCAATAGGCTCATCGAGAGATTTGAGAAAAAAGATCATGAAATACATTTCAGAGAATTGGCACAGTTGAAGCAGTATGGCACAGTTGATGCCTACATAGCGGAGTTCCAGAGACTTTCGGTAATGGTCACTGGCATCACGGAGAGGCGGTTGGTGATTCTTTTCAGTGAAGGATTGATGGAACCACTCAAGGGTTGGATTAAAGCCATTGATCCACCATCCCTACAAGGGGCAATGAAGAAAGCAAGAAACATGAAGTGGGCTACTCCTAAGGCGAAGTTTCAATCCAAGCCGTCCTTTCACAAGGGGGATAAAGGAAAAAGACCTCATCATAGACCTCCTTTAAGACCTCAGCATAAGGAGTTCAATCAACATAATCCTCATGTCACAAGATTGGATCCTGAGACATTGAACAAACTCAGAAGAAAGGGGCTATGTTTTCGGTGTAGAGAAAAATGGTCTCAAGATCATGTTTGCCCAAAGGGAGTCAAATTTCACCAGATTGAGTACTATTCCGCTAGTGAAAGTAATTCTGATTTTTCAGACCAGCAGTGTGATTTTGAAGATAGTGAAGTGGAAAGAGCTCTAGAAGAGTCCGACGATGAAAAGGAAAGTGGAGGCATTTTGGCTCAACTTTCGAGCTTCCAAAGGAATGAATCCTTTAAAGTTCGAGGGATGATTAAGGGGCAACGAATAGTTGCTTTGATCGACACTGGAGCAACACATAACTTCATTGATGAAGTTTTGGTGTCAAAGAAGGGGCTGCAAACAGAAGAGTTTGAAGGCTTCAAGGTCATGGTTGCTGATGGGTTCCATATCTCATGCACCAGGAAGATCTCAAACATGACTATGCAATTGGGAAACTATGAAGTCAAGGATGACTTCTATGTAGTCAACATTGGAGATACGGATGCCATTCTAGGCATTCAATGGCTGCGTTCACTTGGAGAGATCTCCTTAAATCTGCAAACTATGGAGCTCAAGTTTCAATATGATGGGAAGAGGATAGTACTAAGAGGAATGTCCAATGGGGGACCTCGGGTTGTGTCATTCAAGAGAATGGCAAGGTTGATCCATCATGATCAAGCTGAGTGGGTTGCAGAATGTATGATTCTTCTTGCTAGTCCGGTTGAAACTAAGAGAGACTATCCTTCTTATGTTCAGTCTCTACTCTCAAAGAAGAGCAAGGTATTTGCTGATTTGCCTCCTAGACCACCACCTGAACGGGGTTCAGAACATATCATAGAGCTCAATCTACTTTTGATAAGTTTAAAAGGATCATGAGCTCTTGTCCAGTTTTGGCTGTTCCGGATTTCTCCAAGCCTTTCGAGCTATAGTGTGATGCATCCGGTGAAGGAGTTGGGGCTGTTTTGATGCAAAACAAACATCCCATAATGTTTGAGAGTAGAAAGCTAAGAGGTGTTGAAAGAACCTACTCCATTTATGACAAGGAAATGCTTGCCATTATGCATGCATTAGCTAAGTTCAGACAATATTTGGTGGGAAACAAGTTTGTGGTCAAGACTGATCATAACAGTCTCAAGCATTTTATGCATCAGAAGGATCTGAACGAAAGGCAACAAAAGTGGGTGAGTAAGCTCCAAGCTTACAATTTTGACATCGAGTATGTTAAGGGGAAAAACAACATTGTGGTTGATGCTCTATCTAGGAGACCCCATTTAAGCTCACTGTGCGAGCTTACTGCTGATTGGAAGGACATGTTGCTTGCTGATTATGCCAAAAATCAATTTGCAACCAGCGTTATTGAGGGTACTTTTCATGATGAAAGGTACAAGGTGATTGAAGCACTGATTCACTACAAGGGTAGGATCTTTTTGGTGGCTGATTCTAAGCTCAAAAAGAAGATTTTGTTGACATTTCATGACATTCCACTTGCTGGTCATCAAGGCTTCTTTAAGACATATAGGTAGATCCGGAAAAGATTTTCTTGGAAAGGGTTGAAAGGGGAAGTTCAACGCTACATTCAGGAGTGTTCCACGTGTCAAATGAACAAGAATGAGCATACTTTACCAGCCAGATTGCTGCAACCTCTCCCTATTCCCAATCAAAAATGGGAAAGCATATCGATGGACTTCATGGGATTGCCCAAGGTCCAAGGGAAGAATTGTATCTATGTTGTAGTGGATAGATTAACCAAATTTGCTCACTTCGCCATTACCAACTCTTTTTCAGCAGCCCAAGTTGCAGATCTATTTTTTATGAGGTGTTTAGGTTACATGGGCTGCCAAAAAACATTGTGAGTGATAGGGACAACAAGTTTCTAAGCACTTTTTGGCAAGAGGTCTTCATAATGAGTGGTACTGTGCTTACTCCAAGCACTAGTTATCACCTCCAAACAGATGGACAAACGGAAATAGTGAACAAGTGGTTGGAAGGCTATTTGAGAAACTATGTTTCCGAGCAGCAAAGAGCATGGGTGAAGTGGCTTCACATAGGTGAGTACTGCTATAATTCTTCTTTCCACATGTCAATAAAGATGTCACATTTCTTGGCTCTTTTTGGTTATGAAGCTCCTAGCTTTGCTGATTTGGTGTTTGGTGATAGCAAAGCTCCTCAAGCCAAGGACTTATTGCAGCGTAGTCACGATATCATAAAATCATTGAAGAACAATCTTCAGATGGCATAGAATCAACAGAAGATGTATGCTGATCAACGGCGTGTTGAGTGCTCTTTCGAGGTTGGGGATATGGTTTATCTTTGATTACAGCCTTACAGACAGTCTACTCTCAAGACGAGTGGCGCTGAGAAGCTCAAACCTTGTTTCTATGGGCCACTCAAGGTTATCAAAAAGGTTGGAGCAGTAGCTTATGAGTTGGAGCTACCCTCTGATAGTAGAGTACACAATGTCTTCCACGTGTCTCGCCTCAAGAAGGCACTTGGACACAATGATGTTTCATCATAGTTGCCACCTTTGGATGAAGGACAGTTGGTTTTAATTCCAGAGGAGATACTTGATTACAGAGAACGTTCTTTGAGGAAAAGAACAATCAGAGAATATTTGGTGAAGTGAAAAAATTTGCCTATGGAGGATGCAACTTGGGAGAATGATGAGATTTTGCAGCATCTAGGTTTGCGATTGCTTGAGGACAAGCAATCTTGGGGAGGGCGGACTGTAATGTCTCCTTCTCGAGCATGATCTTTCCAGTGACCGTTGGCCTATTCCTGAGACCCGTAGGCTACTCAAAATGTAAAATTAGGGTTTCTTGTTTTGAATGATGCTCTTGTTTGAGGTTGGTTGATTCAATGGCGGATTCTTTCTGAGTTTTCAGAGAGATTCGC
The DNA here is from genome assembly GCA_037957365.1 of Torreya grandis. Taxonomy (NCBI): domain Eukaryota; kingdom Viridiplantae; phylum Streptophyta; class Pinopsida; order Cupressales; family Taxaceae; genus Torreya; species Torreya grandis. The sequence continues at coordinate 548,392 of JARHVA010001417.1, read as the reverse complement.
AGTGATATGTTCTTGGCATTCTGAGCATCTTCAGGGATTTACTATTTTTAGTAAATTCTATTTTTGACAGTGGTCTTGTTGGTTTCGGCACGGTTGGCTTTCCATTTTAGTCTGATCAGTTGGCTTACTCATTTTTGGGCTTTGGGGGACAAATGGAGAGATAAGTCGAATTATTTTAATTAAGTCATGTTTTAATGTTATATTTTAACATTGACTTTCCTCTTGGCCTAGCTACTTCACTTAAGTTGTTTTAAAAGGTGTTCTTTGTGGGGTGGGCGCCTCATCGAAGGAATTAATGATAATTCTTATTGCAGATTTAATCCAAGCTTAAGTTGGGCACCAACTTCAAGGAGGAAATAAAGTTTATAATATAAAGTCAAAATTTTGCTTGGGAAAGTGGGACGCCACCTATTGGAGGATAGGGTTTCTAGAAGGGTCAAACGAAAATTATAAAAGGAAGCCATTGGTCCTCACTTGGGGGATCTGGAGCTACATGAATGTTATGCTGCCGGATTGGCTTTGGGATTGCTTCGAGGAATGAAAGCCTCGTAGCTTGGCATTGCTTCTCACTTGAAAGATAGCGACTAGTGGTGAGATAGGGTAGTCTGATTGTTTTGTAGTGGATTTTGTGCATCGTAGTCAATGTGTGGTTTTTATAGATTAGTTTATGAGAAATTCAGGAATTTCATATTCATGACAATAGACTGTGTTTTTGTTCATAAGTCAAAAAAGACAAAAATCCATTATGGGTATTGTCTATATCTCTTTGTTTGTGAAGGGTGCCCTTTTTTGTAAGTTGTAGAATTTTTAATGAACGCTCTGATTTTTAAAGGAAAATCACCCCTCTTGATGGGTTGTACCATCTGTGGTTGCATTGGGATTCGTGCATAAATTAATTAGGAACCTTTTGGTCTGTTTTGTGTTCCAATCTTTGGCGCCTTCGTCATTAGGGTCTTTTTGCTTTTCGTTTCACGTCAATTAGATGAGTTGTGTGAGAGATATGCCCATTTTAGTGTGATCTCAGGTTGCTGGGTTTACATTTAAAGGTGCAGATCTGAACATACTAGAATCTTGAATCTATTTTTTTTAGAGAAGAAATCAGTTTCGGTATTTTTATTAAGCAAAGAGAATTCTCTATTAAATGCTCGTTGAATGGTTCTAATTCTATGTTCTTGGCAGACGAATTTCTTTATCATATTGTAAACTGCAGTAGTACTGACAACAGTTCTTTAATCTTGTTTAATCATGATTTGTAACGCTGATCTTATATTCTGAAATTACATTGTTATACTTTATATCTCCGTCATATGGTAGCTTCCATTCCGTCTCGGATTGGAAAGCACATTCTTGACGTTGAGTATTTCAACATTCTTGCTTATTTTCCTTCATAACATTGTAATTCATAGCACTCCGCCATATGGTCGCCTCAACTCCATACTGGATTGGGTAGCACATACTTGGTGTTGAGTTTCTTTGAGCATTGTAATTCGTAGTACTCCACCATATGGTCGCCTCAACTCCATACTAGATTGGGTAGCACATACTTGGTGTTGAGTTTCTTTTCAGTACTTGTAGTAGTAGGAGATCATCTGACCATATGCTCACCATCATCGGCGCCATTCTTGGTTAGAGTTCCTTCCAGTTCTGTTTTTGCATTCAGATCCTTTGACCAATGCTCACACCTTGGCCTCCTCGGAATCCTGGGGTACATTCTGGTTAGAGTTGCTTCAATATCGTTTGGTTTAAGGCTAACCTTAACGACTGTGTATTGCTCTGCTGATTGTAATAGAAAATTAAAAAAAAAAATTGGCTCAGAATTTTTCAGTAGAGTTGATAAAAATCTCTCGAAGGCATTAAAAAAAGAAAAACTTTTGGTTCAGTGCTATGATAGCCCAGAATATGGAAGGAATCTAGCAAATCAAGAAGGTTATGAGGTGGAATTCTCAAAAAAGTTTGTTGGGAGGCATGGACATGAAATATGGGATTCACGGGTCACTAATGTTGGTTTCCAGTTGTTGGAATTTATAGATCAGACCACCATCCAATCTTTGTTGGCATTAAAAGTGTTGAGGGTATCTCAACAAATTCTTATTTGACAAAGGAAAGTGAACACTTTAGTGACAGCCTAAGGTATGGCAAGGAAGATCATATTTCAGATTTATTGCTTCCTACTATGTCATTGCATGAAGCTTTTCATAATGGACATGTGAAAAATGGTGATAAGATGAAAAACACGTTGAGTAGCAAAGGGCACATATATCCTCATACAAGTTTCAAATGATGTGAGCATAAAAGAGTGGGATCCAGATGATCATTTGAGCTACAAGGACGATCGCTTCTTGGAACCAAGTCCTACATTTGAAGACAAAGTCACCATTATTGAGGTAGCAAGATATTGGATGTGCGAAGGTGGTAAGCACAATAGATGTTATTTTGTTGTTCAAGGTCCTATGATTCAAAATAGCATGATTTTGTTGGAGTTAAGCTACATACAGATTTGCCACCTTTGTATGTGTGAATGAGAAGTCAAGTAGGATAAGAGTATACAAAATGGCTTCACCATTCTAGATTGTAGACTTGTTGTTATCCACATTTCTAGCTTGCCCAACATTTTGTTGGTAGCCATACCAGTGGTTCTAAGAATAAAGTTGAGTGATTTTTAATTTGTCGTTGTTGAAGTATTTACAGTTAGGGTGTGGTTGTTTCCAGCCTCTTATATTACTACCATTGATGTATTTTACGAAGGATTTTCAGTATGGCATCTACTGTACCATTCTTTCATTTGTTGTTAGTGACAGTTTCAACCCCTTTTACCTTTTTATGACAACCATAAAAGGATTTTTAGTCACATGGAATATTTTTTTGCCTATTGTTAATGTTAGGCATATACAACTAGTGCAAATTGGTTTTTAGCCATTACAAGTTTGATTTTGAGGAAGAATATGCATTGCTACAACCATGCTTGGGGCAACATGATTAGACCTTTGAAAGTCCATATTAATGGAAGATATGAAGAAAATGCAAACAATGGAAGAAAGTTGGGCAAGATGTCTATGAAACATGATGAAGCAGTTGAAAGAGTGATGTTGGAATCTCTTGATTTCCCTAATATGTGTTCTATGTGCAGGGTCATCAATGGAGAAGATAGAAAAGGGATGTGTGGGGTTTAGTTCAACATGCTCATAGGTATGAGAAGTGTTATAGATCATATTTGTTGTAATATTCCAAATCAAAATATTTTACATTAATTTGGTTTTTTCAAAATTCCTTTAAATAATATTTTTTTATAAATATAAATATTGCATTTAAAATAATAAATTAAATAAAATATATGTCCACAAGGGGTTTCGTCCTTGGGTTCTTATAATCACAAGGGTTTTCATCCTTGAGAGTGGTTGTATAGCATGACGCTTATACGAGTTAGATGATTGAATTCATAATTGGATGCTTCTAATAATTTCACATCTCTTCTCCCTTATATAGCCTTTAAAAACTTCTCACAAAGGAGACATCCCATCCAAGAGGCACCTCTTCACCAAAAGATGTGAACATCGGCATTTTCGTCAACATTTTCGTTCATTTTCGACAACAATTTCATTGGACATTTTTGTTCACTTTCGACAACAATCTCATTTGACATTTTTGTTCATATCTGTTTAATGATTGTTGTATTAAATGATAGCACTCTAACTTCCTTGATAACAGACTATGATTTAAGGACATTACAGACCTCCCTTCCTCAAATTGTTTGTCCTCAAGAAATAGTAAATTGAGGAGTTTAAGAATTAATGCTCCTTTCAACATCGTATCTTGGGCCGTATAACTATGAGCAAATTTGATGTGATCAGTAATCATTTCAGCCCCCCATAAATCACGCACACCACATAAGAGTGTATCCATCTCTTTTTTTGTGAACATTTGCAAAGGTGAAATATGAAGCCCCTGATTAAATCCTATTTGCAAGGACTCAATTTGCCGCATGATATCGATGCAAAGGTCTTCGATTCATGCTCCTCGGTAATGTAAACATGATATGTCCTCTCTTATCATTGTTTCCATTTTATCGATACAACAAAATTGTGCGAGCAACATAATGTGATCAAAAGGCCACACACTCGAAGGAATACACTTATCCTCCGCCCATGTTACAGTATCCCGGTCCACAATCTCTAACAATTTCTCCACTCTCAATTATTCTGGGAATAAAATATATAATCTAAAGTACCCTTAAAATCAAATGCATAATGTGTGTACAGAGGCTCCTTATTTTCAGAATCCATCCAACGTTTCATTATATCATCTTCTTCAGAAGCAAGTCCTTGAGTAAAATAAGCAGAGTAAGCATTGCAAAAATCAAGTCTTAATTCGCTGGTTCAGATCAATCGTGAGCACTTCAACTTGTAAATGGCTATGTTGCCTGTCAATTCGGTTGGTTACAAGAAAAGTACGCCTAGCGCTCTGTGGCAAAGAATTAAAATCGCCACAAATCAACATAGGGATGGGCATTCTCTTTTATGATATATCTTCAATTTTGTGTACTAAACAATAAGCCTTCGATAGCTTCACATTTGGCATCTCAGTGCTAGGAATAAGATGCGTATTCGCTATATAGATAAATTTTGAATCACTTAAAAGATAAGACAAGAATTAATGCAAAATTGTCATTGTTGCCAAATTTTTTTTTTTGATTCATCTCATATTAATTGTGGTTCGTCACGCGTTGCATAAAGTTTTGTGAGTGCCAAGTTGCAAAATTCCTTGCTTTCGTACCTAACGAACAACTTCTCTATGAAACCAAAATTTCTGGTTAAGAAAAAAGTGGCTCAACCTTTTATTTGCTCTCCAGTTTTTTGTGAATAATATCCTTTGTATCCATGAATTTGGAGTTCACAGAGGAGGTGGTGGTAGTGATCTTGTTGTACTTCTTGTAGTTGCCATGCTAACTTTGGTGTCAATTTGCCACTCAAAAATTCTTCTTGAGGAACAAAATGACTGTCAACTTTCAATTCATCTAGGCTTTTCAAGTTTCTTTCTGCAAAATATTTTCTATTCACATCACTCTTTGGAATAACATTGTGTGTGTTAATGGCCAACGTTGTATCCCAAACTTGGACTGGTAATCCATACTGAAGATCGAATATTTCTATGATGCCCTTTTGTATAAGATACTTGAAAGGGTTGCGGGCTTTTGTAAAATTTTCAAACTGTTGTTTAGGTTTGCATAATGGTTTATTTTTTATTATTAAGGGAAGGTCTCAAAACGCTACTTGCATTAATAGTTTGAAGGGCTTCTTCCACGGTCCCCTGAATTAGTGATGCATTTAGCCCATTCATGTAATTAATCTTAACTTTTGAATCAATCTTAGCAATGCATTTCCTGTCAACATGTCGCTTACGGTAATGACAAAGCCGTTTCATGCAAGATGTTCAAAAATAATAAAATATTGATCTTGGGTTGTACACCTTTGCTCCCCTGGGTGAAGCCACAGTAACTTATCATCATATGAAGTTAGGAGCTTTCCATGGAGATTCCATATAAAAACATTTTCTTTATCAATCGTTTAAAACGATTGGGCTTGCTTGAAGAAATAAATATTTATTGGTTCTATTGACTCCGTGCTACTCATTTTTATCAATTTTTCTATTCGAAAATCAAGTATTTCAATGTTTTTGTTTCTAGGTTCTAAGATAACCTTCTTAGAGAACCACCGAATTAAATAAACCACTGAATTTTGGGATTAAATTGGTAGATAAAAAATTTCAAAATAATGCCAACCTCTATATTTAAAATCGCAATAGTAACATGATTCATGTTTAAGCTATGTAATGTTATCAATATTACACCAGGGCCGAGCCTCATTTTATGAATTCTTTTCTCAGAGAAGGAATACAACGACGTATATTTGTTCAGATCGAACACATTGCTATTATCATCTTTGGAGATAACCTTTGCATTGACATGGTCGATTATTGCATAATATTCCTCCCGCTCTGAGGATATATGTGTCTCAATTAAGTCTAAACGAGCTTCAGGGTTACCTTTCCTAATATAATCAATTGGGGTTACTCGGATCTTGAATAAGTTAATGTCATTTGGTAGAGGATATTCTGAAATTGTGAGAAGGGAGGTAATGTTGTTATTGTAGAACAATTTGATAATCTCTTAATCAAATCTCTGATTCAAGAAACAAAGTCTTTTGTTAGGGATTCTACTAAACACTGCACAAACAAAACTTTCATCCATAGAAAATATGATATCTTTGGCACCATATATTTCCACCATGTCCAACGGTGGCTTAATATAATCATTATCGCTTACGAAACAATGCGAGAGGTGGTCATAAGCATCAAACTCTTCTTGCAATTGAAAATTCGTGAAGCATATCTCACAACTTCTACTGCAGAAGGCCTTCCTCCCAATCATTTGCATCTCATGCCTTTGAGGCTTGCTCATCAAGTTTTTACCCTTTATTTTTTCTTTGGGTGGGATGAAATCTGTTATGGATTGAAATGTAATGGTTAAGATTAGCATTGCCAGCGACTGTTTCAGTTACTCCTTGAGGTTTATTAAGATTATTATTATCTAAATTGCGAGGAATACTTCTCTGTAATTTGTTTGGCATGTAACCTTCATCCTCTCTCTAATTTTCTTCCATCTCACTACCCTTGCTAGCATGAGATACATTTACTATTGAGTTCTCTATTTTCCTTTTTTCTACGATCTCTTGAAAATGGAATTTCTCTTCATATTCCAAGTTGCCATAACTATGATTCACGAACTCGTCTTCCTCATAGTTTCTGGTTCCATTTTATAACTCTTTTAAATCCAAAAAGTTTGAAAAGAAGATTTATTTCTGAATTTTTGTTGGAAGGGCATTATACGACTCGACACTGTCCATAATTTCTTTATGTAGTGACCCCATGGTTTACAGAGTGGCAAGAAAAACAACTCTGATACCACTGTAATATTTTACATTAATTTAGTTTTTTTGGAATTCTTTTAAATAATATTTTATATAAATATAAATATTGCATTTAAAATAACAAATTAAATAAAATATAAGTCCACAAGGGGTTTCATCCTTGGGTTGTTATAATGACAAGGGTTTTCGTCCTTGAGAGTGGTTATATAGCATGACGCTTATACGAGTTAGATGATTGAATTCATAATTGGATGCTTCTAATAATTCCACATCTCTTCTCCCTTATATAGCCTTTCAAAACTTCTCACAAAGGAGGCATCCCATCCAAGATGCACCTCTTCACCAAAAGATGTGATTATTGACATTTTCATCGACATTTTCGTTGACATTTCCGTTCACTTTTGGCAACAATTCTGTTTGACACTTCCGTTCACTTCCGACAGTAATTTTGTTTGACATTTTTGTTCATATCTGTTTAATGACTACTGTATTAAATGGCAACACTCTAACTTCCTTGATAACAGACTATGATTTAAGGGCATTACATTTGCACCATTTGGAAGGTAGTTCAAGCCTTCCAAATTTGATGTAAAATGGAAACACCTCAAGGTTGTGTGGAACCTTATTGGAGAGGTGAATCTGTAGGTTAAAGGCTTAGCTGGCTTTGAAGAATCACTTAGCTTCAAACACTACTCTAACGCTTGCTAGGAAAAATGAGAGAAATCTACGCTAATGGATGCGATGCACCAAAGATGAACTAATCACTACCAACCAACTACAATTGCACTTCAAACAAGAGACTAACTAGCACATGACACTAATCCAAATCTTCTTCTCTACATCAATGTTTCTCATGAAGGTTTGTGAAGCAAGCTTGAGCTAGGAGGGCTAGTCAATAGGTCATGACATGACACTAATGAAAAGACAACTTACTAAACCGCTACACACTCCATTTGAACACTTTAAGAGACCTGCAAAAAGGATTCCAAACTGAACATGAATGTTAAATAAGGACAAACATGCCAAGGAAGCAAAACTATTCCTTAACAAGATCAACTAATCAAACATGCATATTGAAACCAATCCATGGAGAAGGTAAAACCAGATTATTCTTCATTGATCAAAGGTTGCAATTGGGCATAGCTTTGCCATACCTAGTTGGAGGATACAAACCTAACCAATTAAGACTCTCTCTCTTTCTCTCTCTCTCTCTCTCTCTCTCTATATATATATATATATATATATATATATATATATATATATATATATAGAGAGAGAGAGAGAGAGAGAGAAGTGTCTAAAAGGAGTTACAATAAGAAATGAGTTTGAAGCTACCCCATCAGGTCCTCAGAGACAAGTGTTAGTCTTTTGAAGATGCTCTTCTACTCCAAGTGGCATGCAAGTTTCAAACTTTGCTTGACACTTTGACTAGCTCTCCAAAACTGCCATTTGCTTTGGCTTGTTGAATGACAAGTGGTCTTCTTGATGGTTAGATCATGTTGAGTTACATCTTTTCTTTGCTATTGACACCTCTCATTTGATCTCTTCAGGTTTTCTTTGACACATCACTTCATTCTCTTGTTAGGTGTCTATAAGTCTCTTCATTCATTAGGCCAATCTTGCTTAGAAGTGTCAAAACTTGAATTCATTTTCTCCAACTTGTTCTCTCTCCATGGATGGCCTATTCACATCATATTAGACCTACAACAATTCATTTTGAAGTCTCAAACCACCCCAAGAACTCGTTCTACACCAAAAACTCCATTTTGGCTTCATTCTTTGTAGCCCTGAAATCATGCAAACCTCCTTGTGTAGAGAAGTGTATGGATGGTATTGAGAAACTGAAGGCATATTTTAGGACCCGATATGAATTTACAGTGTCATGCCAAGTTTCAGGGCTTGAGAGTGAGTGAAAGTGTTATTTTCATTTGTTTCTCTCTCCTAACTAGGTTTCAATTAGGCCTCCCTACCTAGAGATTGAATTTTGGGTCCATAGGCTTCCCACACATGTAAAACCTCAAATAAACATGTGATTCAATTTTATTACCTTCTAATGATCCTCCATGTCAAATTTGAGCTTCTAACACCTTGTATGGACCTCCCAAATAGCTTAAAACAATCATTTTTGGCCTATTTTGTATAGTTTCTTACATACAAGTACAACCCAAAAGCATGAGGTGTTGCTTAGGGGAGTTTTGAGCATGATTTAGGTCAATTGGAGAGAAGATTCAGAACTGGTTTCTTTGGTAGGCTGTGAGTGCATTGGACTCTTAAGGATGATTCATAAAGCATGGGGCATCAATCAACTGACCAATGTCACAAATTGAAATTACACTATGGTAGATAACTCTCCCTAGGAGCTCAAGGTCCCATGCAACATCTCCGTATTGTACAGAGCAAGGAAAGATAACTTCTCGGGCTAGCAGGGTGCATTTTGTGAGGTCCAGGAAGAAAACATGTCCGAGAGAGATTTATTGAGTTTGTCTTGAGTTGCCAATGACTTGTTAAGGTTTGTTTCATTCTTAATGCCATGTCCAAAAGACTCTTTCACTCTCCTTATTCATCAAACCTCTTACACACACCATTAGTTGATGCTTAGGGTTTGTAAGCAAAGCAATGGAAGAACCCTATTGACTGTGTCTGCCTCTTTTCGTCATTGTTGGAGGCTCCAATGTTTCATTTTATGTTTTTTTTGGAGTCACCATTACCTCCTCAAAATCTCTCATATTGTTGTATCATCTTCAACAAACCAACTTTTCACCATTTGAGACACATAGGCTTGTGTAGGGTCTTAAGTTTGTTTGGCCTAAACAGGGTTCCTCAATATCTGTTTCACTTTAGATGAGTCTGAAGGCTAATTGAAACCATATTAGCATAAGAGAGCATCTCCATATAGATTGGAATCACTCCACAGGCCTCAAATGTTACTCAAAATAAGGAGTCATTTCAACCTTGACCAAGCGGGCAGGTTTATAGCCTTACTGACTATGTATACAGGGGTCTGAAATATGGTTTGTCTTGATCATTGCCCAAGCCTTTCTTGAGGTCTTCTGACTTCAAATGACCTTGAACACTTTGATTTCTCTGTCTTCTAGTGACTCTCCTTCATGACTCCATATACTTGTATGCATTCCATCCTTAGTTCTTGTATGAAACCTTGCATCTTCTCAAGCGTGCATTTACATAGACCTGACTATATATGACAGTTTGCAACAAAACTTCACTTCTTACTCGGTCATAACCTTGGAGTATGTAGTCTCCTCAAGAGTTTGGCCATACTTAGAACTCTATATTTTTCATGATTTCTCAACATCCTGAACTTGTAGAACTCTCTCAATTGCCTGCAACCTTAAAAGCTTGAGAGACTTAGCTGGCTGTAGATGTTCATAGGGGTCTAGATTGAAAGCTTGGGATGAAAACATTTTCAATGGAGTTCCTAACAGTTTGATGATCTTGACCACTATTTGAAAGTGTCTTCATAATCCTCTCAATCTCTTTGATAACAACCTTTCAAGACTCCCATCTGTCATTTGTTCGTTCATCGCTGTAGGTGGTCAATAAACTGTGTTTGTGGGGTTTGAACGAACCTATCTTGATCACTCTCCTAATTCCCAAATAGTTTAGGTGCCTTCAATGGTTTGTACCTTATTATACCTTATATTGAATCATGTTCCCACATCAACTCTTCCTTGACAATTGGTTTAAGTCCAAAATGGGGACCTACATGTTTGTCACTAGTAGGTCTTCATTTTGCTTGTATAGACAACTAAGACAACTCCTTTGAGTCCTTTAACACTTTACATTGCATCAATTCATTTTCAACTTTTTTATCACCCTCTCCATAGGTTTATAGGGTTCTTACTATCACCACATGCTACTTGAAGAAGATATGTTTGGAAGAACAACATAGCCATTAATGAAATTGTACTTGTATTGAGAAGAGTGTAAACATGATGATATATCCTCATTTCATCCTTTCAAACGTTGAAAACTCCAGAGCAAACAAGAACTATGATAGTCACTCTACAATCTGTGCCACGGGTAACTTTCTTTGCCCAATGGATTCCCACATGTGCCAACCTAGTGGATGAAGATGCAGGATGGTTCTTTAGAGATCTAAGGATTCCTTCCAATTGATTTCATGCAGCTAATGAGTTCGTACTTGCCTGGGAATTTCACAAAACTCAGTGTATGGGTATTTTAGCCAAAAAAAACACTTTAAATCCTTAGCGATTGTTCATAAAGCTAAGGAGCCCAATCAATTAAACAATGCCATTAAATGAGAGTCCATAGGGGTCCCAACCTCTGGTCAAAATATTAGGCTTCAATTCCCTCTGTACGACCTACACCATGCATTTCAAAATGGCCTTCATGGGCTTGTGAAGGGACCGATGGGAGAGAGGAAGAGTTTTTAGCCTTCTTGAGACCTATGCAAGATTATTGAGGGTGAATATGACTTTTGGAAGATGAAAGGACTTTCTGAAACCGTTTTTACCTGCAGGTGATCTCAACAAATCTGTACAAGTGCCTTAACTCTCTTCTTGGTGTTGAAAACTCAAGATTCTGACTTCTTTCTGACATGTAACTTTCATCTACATGTTGGAAAATCTTTTTCAAGCTTAGACAAGTGTTATGTATGGATCAATCAACATGGTGGGCTTTGTCATACATGAAAGTTAGTCAAAAACCTCTTTTTCCTCTTTTTCTCATACCTTGAAGTCTACAAATCAACCCTAAACTCTCCAAAGAGGCATGAAATGTTTAAATAAGGTGATTAAAACATGAAGAGACATTGAAGGGAACATAACAACCTATGACACATCTTGACCAACTCTCATCACTTCATGACATGTTAGGATAGTACAATGCAAAGACAAATATTTACCTTAGTTTCTCCAAATAAACCTTAAACTTTGCTAACAAGGTTTTATACAATTTTTAGAGACTATTAAGCATGATAAACTATGAACAGGGCTAACAAGAAATGGCAAGAAAGTTTGCAACTATAGGTGTTGACATTTTGACCTTGGGGGTCAAAACTGGTCAACAAGAAGCAAAGTGAAGAAGTAAAACAAGATGATAGTATGGCAAGGACAGTTGAAAATATAGTTGATAAGGATATGATAGTGGTAGAGAATAGTTTTCAAGTCATCATGGAGACAAGAGAGAGTGGAAAAGTGATTGTGCAAGGATGTTCCCAAAAAAACATGCAAGAAGTCCAATTGCAAAATCTGGGAGACATAAAGGTTGTTTAGGGAAAACCATTGCCCCCATTTGAGAAGTTGTTACTTCTTGACCACAACTATCTCCAATTCTTGGTAGATCAGATATATGAGGTTATGGCAGTTTATACGACTTTGGAGAATGCAATATAAAGTGTAAAAAAACAAGTGTAATCAACCTAGATGGGAGGTAGAGTAAGAAGTAGAAAGAAGACAAGGATGAGATATAGCACCTGAGTTTGTTATCAGCTCAAACTAATGATGAAGAGTATGGGGTTGAAGCTGCTGGTGCTGATGGGATGGAGGAGATGCTTCTCCAAGTATTAGAGGCACATGTTGACGAATATGGAAACAATGATGAGGTGACATCATCATATAACAACAAAGACATACTTAGGCTAACTATAGGCCTAATTTATAGCACTAATGCCATTGTCATCAGTATTATCATCCATCACATCACTACATGGGCACTCACACAAGTGATTTTGCAAGGGTTTCCAGTCACGAGAAAGAGTATTTTCTAACGGGTGATGATTAATGGAGAGCTTACAGTCCTTGTATGGCTACCTACTACGTCTACATCGATCACATTACTAAATTTTGCATAGATTTGTTATATTTATAGCTGTTATATCATTTCTATATCGCTAGTCTTAATATTTATAGTCATGAACATATCGGAGTTGTTGCCAGAATCTAGATAATGCGAATGCAATGGAGACGTGATCACACGAGATGAAGCAAGTGCACACCACATAGATGCTAAAGCAATTTGAAATTATACAAGAATATAAATTTCACAAGACAAAATGGAGAAAACCAAAATCTGATTAACATGAGATGGCCAAAATGAAGAATATATATATGAGAGCACGTAAGTAACTCTTCCACAAAAGGTGGTCAAGGCATCCCAAGAAAAGACTGTAACTCCTCCATGAAAGGTGGTGACAAGGTGCTAAGAATAGAGAAGTAACTACTATCAAGGGAGTTACTTATGACATTCTTATGACACCTATGACACATCTATGACACACATCTCCACATAAGCTAGCCTATCCCACAAATGTAGAAAAACCCATGTATGCACAAATATAATTTCCTTAATTAATAAATAGGAAAAAATAAAAAACTACACTAATACACCCCCATAAGCGCAGCTTAGGTTGGCAGTGTGGAAATATAAAATGGGTCCCGACAACTAGGCCTTATGAGGTACCCATGTACAAATGCAATCTCTCATAAGATAGAGAAAATGAGAAAACCCGTAGGAAAAAACTCCCCCCCAAAAGAGAGACATAAAAGAAAGAAGAGGCTAGTGGGCCCCCCTGAAGATGATGCTGCTGCAGATGTGGACCGCACTCCAAGAAGAGCTCGTAGATGAATGAACTTGCTCTCAGTGAAAGGTTTGGTGAATATGTCTGCAACCTGCTTCGAAGACTACCAAAATATCAAGTCAATGACCTGACTATGAATAAGCTCCCGAATGAAATGCATGTGAATCTCTATGTGCTTGGTCCACTGGTGCTGAACTGGATTTTTGCAAATTTGAATGGTACTCTGGTTGTCACAATAAATGATGGTGGGTTGCCTGATAGGAATGCCAAACTCAGAAAGAATCTCCTGAAGGCAAATAGCTTCAGTTGCTGCAATAACAACTCCCCTATACTTTGCCTCTGTGGATGATATATCAATAACATTTTGCTTTTTGCTAGACCAACTGATAGGACCAAAACCTAGAGAGACACTGTAACTAGTAGTGGACTTGCGAGTCTGTGAATCGCCAACCTAGTCTGAATCTGTATATCCAACCAAGTCAACCTCTATGCCAAATCTGTAATGAATCCCGTATCTATGTGAACCTTGTATGTAATGCAAGATCCTCTTAGCTGCTTTCCAATGCAGCTCATGAGGTTCTTGCATAAATATGGAGACAAGTCCCACTGTATATGATATGTCGGGCTTGGTGTGAGTCAAGTAGATGAGACTACTAACAAGTTGTCGATACCGAGTGGCATCAACCAATGGTGAAGAACAATCAGCCTCAAGCTTGACTCCTGATAGAAAGGGAGTCGGAGATGGCTTGCAATCAGCCATGTGAAACCGAGCCAATAAGTCAAGAGCATATTTAGGCTGTGCAAGAGAAATCCTTGAATCTGACTGTGAGATCTTGATGCCAAGGAAGTAGTGCAACAAACCCAAGTCTGTCATGTCAAATCTATCCTGGAGAGATGCCTTCACCGCTGCAATAGCCGATGAAGAACTCCCGGTGATCAAAAGGTCATCAACATATAGAATCAAAATTGGGGTCAGAATGGCACCTAGTGAAGCCCGCTGTGAGAAGGAAGGAATCCATCTTGGCGTACCATGTTCGAGGGGCCTGTTTGAGGCCATAGATAGATTTCCTAAGTTTGAATACTAAGGAAGAATCTTGAACAAATCCTGGCGGTTGCTCCATGTAGATCTCCTCCTCAAGGTCTTCGTGAAGAAAGACACTCTTCACATCTATTTGGTGCACATCCCAACCATGTGCTGCGGCAATAGCCAAGGTTAGTCAGATAGAAGTCATCTTTGCAACAGGGGCAAATGTCTTTGAGTAGTCAATGCCTGCCACTTGTGAGAAACCCTTGGTGACCAATCACGCCTTGTACTTATCAACCGATCTATCTACTGCAAACTTGGTCCGATATATCCACCTACATCAAACCATCTTTCTTCCCTTAGGAAGTGAAGTTAAATCCCAAGTGTGATTTTTGATTAAGGAAGAATATTTCTCCTCCATAGCATTATCCCACTCAGGGACCCCTAATGCCTCTCGAAAAGTCTGTGGATCTGAAACTGAAGCAAAGAAGGCATGTGGATCTCTTTGAAAATCCCCCTAGTACGTCTGTCATCTGCGGGATCTCCTTCCCAAGTGCCAACACTCTCAAGTGTCTGTCTAGCCCAAAGTGGCCCAAAAGTGGGCGAGTCAGGTGCTAACTCCTCATTCTCTGACTACTAGAGGTGGATGCCTCGGCATCATTGTCCTCGCTGTCTGAACTCGAAGAAGAAGATGTTTCTTGCTCAAGAACTTGCTGTCGCTGATCTGAATCTAATGAGGAACCATCATGAAGAAGTAAATCCGATGAGGGAGAAGAAGTGTCAAGTGTTGAGTCTCTAAGACTCTTTTGAAAATTGACACTTCTCTCGATGAACAACTCATGAGTGACTGGATGTAGAAGGTGATACCCCTTAATACCATCTGGATATCCTACAAAGATGTAAGGCTTGGACTGACGTTCCATAGCTTTGCGTTTTTTTTTCGAAATGCGGGCCATGGCTGGGGATCCAAAAACCCTAAGGTACTCAACATCAGGTTTCTTTTTATGCCAAGCTTCAAAGGGTGTTATCCCTTTCAAAGCTTTGTGAGGAACCCTATTTTGAATGTAGCAAGCACAATTGATGGCTTCAGCCTAGTACTATGGTGCTAAGGATTTGGAGTGAATCATACAGCTACCTATCTCTTTCAAGAACCTATTTTTGCTTTATGCAACCCCATTCTGTAAAAGACTGTAAGTCACTGTGCGCCACAAATCAATCCCTTCTGTGGTGCAAAACTGCTCAAACCTGATGTTGACATACTCCCCTCCATTATCAGTTCGAAGAACCTTGATGTATTTCTCACTCTATTTCTCAACAAGAGCCTTGAAGTCTAGAAAATTTTCAAACTCTTCAAACTTTTGTTTGAGAAAATATATTCAAGTGTACCTAGAGAAATCATCAATGAAAGTGAGGATGTACTTGGCCCTTATGAAAGATGGTTTGGGAAAGGGCCCTGATACATCACTGTGGACTAACTCCAAAGGTTGTGAAGCCCTCCAAGCTTTGCCTTTGTCAAATTTTGCTTCGGGATGCTTCTCAAGGGAGCACCCCTCGCAAAGTCCTTTTGAGAATTGGACAGAAGGCAAGCCAATGACCATGTCATGTTAATCAGATTTTGGTTTTCTCCATTTTGTCTTGTGCAATTTATCTTTTTGTATAATTTCAAATTACTTTAGCATCTATGTGGTGTGCACTTGCTTCATCTCGTGTGATCACGTCTCCATTACATTCGCATTATCCGGATTCTGAAAACAACTCTGATATGGTATTAGAGCCACTCCGGTAATCGTGTGTTTGGTTATGGTATTAGTTTATTCTGAAATTCTTACTTTGCTTTCTTAGTAGTTTTTTTGTTTAACTCCGTTGCATTTGAGAGCTTTGGTAGAGTTTCTTGAAAACTCATGCAAATCCATACGGAAACTTGTTAAAAAAAATTACTTTTGAGTTAGAATTTGCCAAGACATCTTGTATAGATCTTTTGTGGCTTCAGCAAAGGCCGTGGAATTCTTTTGTTTTGGTCATTTTGTAGGGAAAGATAGATCTTTGCTCATTTGGAACTTGAAAGTTTTGCGCTTTATATCGAAGTTGTTGCCAGAATCCGGATAATGCGAATGCAATGGAGATGTGATCACACGAGATGAAACAAGTGCACGCCACATAGATGCTAAAACAATTTGAAATTATACAAGAAAATAAATTGCACAAGACAAAATGGAGAAAACCAAAATCTGATTAACATAAGATGGCCAAAATGAAGAATACATATATGAGAGCACGTAACTCTTCCACAAAAGGTGGTCAAGGCATCCCAAGAAAAGACTGTAACTCCTCCATGAAAGGTGGTGACAAGGTGCTAAGAATAGAGAAGTAACTACTATCAAGGGAGTTACTTATGACATTCTTATGACACCTGTGACACATCTATGACACACATCTCCATATAAGCTAGCCTATCCCACAAATGTAGGAAAACCCATGTATGCACAAATATAATTTTCTTAATTAATAAATAGGGAAAAATAAAAAACTACACTAATAGAACCACTGTACAGTTGTGCAATTTGAGAGGGTTTCCTTGCATGGTAATGTTGGTAGAGGGGTCCTATTTTAAAAAATAATCATCCCAACCATCATAGTGCTGATTTGGATGGAATTTCAAGTGACTTGTGGCTATTATGCCTTATTTTTAGCTTACATGCAAGCTGTGTTGTGCGTTGAATTGAAGGGATCAATGCATAATATAACATTATGGGACCCATTGGAGCTCAAGGCTATAGTCATGAAACAAGTGTTTGGGATATTTCATCATATGAAAAGAGCATATGGGTACAATAGAAACACAGTGGTGAGCCCTTGGGGTAGTGTTTGGTCTTAAGAAAATGTATGGAAGATGTTCTCATACTGTGGATAGAAGACTTCATCGAAGGGGAACATATAGATGTGGGTAATGGATGGAGTAGATCCCATGATAATTTTTGGTAAATGTTGTACCACTTGACAACTATGGGACAACAAAAACACAATGGGCAGAGCATATGGTAGCTTTCGATCTTGTGGGAGTTTGTTGATGCCTTGAGACATCAACAAATTTTAGAGGATCATCTTGTGGATGAATTGAATTCATTATCCATTTGAGATATTAGAGATATATCACACTATTTTTTGGCAGGAGTTACTTGACAAGTACATGGTCTAGGCTCTATGGGTGCTATAGCTTGACCTATAACTTTGGCATAGTGATACTTGAACATAGGAGGTTGCAATTGCTTGAGGGTAAGAAATTTTGGTAAGGACAAACTATAATGTTCCATTTTCTAGATTAAAATAATTAATAATATTATTTAAGTTGGGCCCGATCATTTATACTCTTTTGGGAAACCTAATAATAATATTATTATTAAAAAAAAAAGTATTCTTAAATACTTTAAAGTAAATTTAATAATATGACTAAGTGACCAAAAAGTAATGTTGACAACTTATGTTTTATTATTAAAATAAAGTAAGTTTGGAGTTTGAGTGGAAAATGTATAAAATGAAGTAGTTATTTCTAATTTTGTTATCTATGCCATTTTTATAAATCAAAATTATGATTTTGAGCAACTTGTTTGACTTTGAACCTTAGAAAATGAAAACCTTCTTTAGTGTTCTGAAGTTGAGGATGAAAACCTTCAATCTTCAGTGGGGTGACTTCATTTCAAGGGGTCTTATTGGGTACAATTGAGCAGTTTGTGGCATCTAGCTACCATACTAGGTGGAACGTAGATTGGGACAATAGTTGAAAGAGTGAACAATTTTTTGGGCAACAACCTTATTTGGAGCCTTAACAAGGGAAACAACCTAATTTGGTACCCTCTCCTAAGACAGGGAACCCCTTGGGGGGTTTCAAAGTGTAGTTTTGAGGCAATTTGGATGCATATTTTGTTGTTTGATCATCACATTCATACAATTGGTATTTTTGTTGTAATTTCTAGTTATATATTTGCTTCAAAAATTCAGATTTTGAGGTATTTTGTATGGTTGTACTTCTCTTAATTTTTCAAGGGGTTACGACAATTAAATATTGAATTTTGATCTAAAAAAATGTTTATAGAATTCTTAAAATTTTAGTGAATAGGGTTTGGTAAAAAAAATCACATTTTGCATTTTATTTCAAGGGTTTGCAGTGATATCGTGAGGAAATTCGTAGACCTGGCAGAGGGTATTCTACATCTCAAATGTCATGAGGAAAGGGTTCCAAAGCCTTAGCCTATGACTTATGGATATATCTCTCATTAGGTCTCAATGAAGTTACTAATTATAACAATCATTGTAAGGATGCTTTTAAAGTAAATGATTGTAAGGGGTACAAGTGAAGTAAATGATGGGTGAGTGTAAAGAAGATAAGGTGCATTGGTCAACCAAATGGGGGTCTATGTAACTTAAGATGATAAATGAAAAGATTAAACAATTCTATATTTATACAAGCTTATTCAATATAAGGAAGAGTCTAATCAAGGATACACACATACATCCACAAAGCAATGGACAACATCAAATCTACTAAGTAAATAAATGAAAGCGTATAGGGATATAGATACTTACCTTGGGTTGGACGTGTCGACGCTTCAATCTACTCTTTTGGCTCAAGTGGAGTTTTGTGAGAGATGTTGTAGGTTGAAGACCTCAAATATTTGGATGAAGACTTAATATCCTTGGTTAGGAACTACCGATGATCTCTTCTATTGAGCTTCAATGATAACACATGACAAGATTTACAAGATAAGGTTCTAAACTTTTAACTCTTCCAATTAATTCCATAGGGTAGAAGTGTGATCTCAAGCAAAGTGGATGAATGTGATAAACCTTTTAAGAATGAAATATGATCTCTCTATATACGAGTCTCTAATACTCAACTAATCTTGAAATTTGGGCTGATGATATCAACTAGGCCAATACAATTAGATGTTCATTGGTACCATACGATATTGACCAAATCAATACAATATAAATGTTAGAAGACAAACTCAAATGTATTTTTTTGGACGATATGGTACAAGGAAGACTTAATCACGAAACAACGTATCAACCAGACCAATACAATAGGATATATGAAAGTTATCAAATCAAGATAAAAAATAGATGGAAAGAAACTCAAAGTATGTTAGACTGATAGTAGTGATGTATGAATGATTAATATGCAAACATCTATCACTAACCATTCCCACTATATTTCCAATGCACCTTTAAAGGCATGCACTTAGGGATATTGATGCGTTGACAATCTCTTGCAAGAGAAAGCGTCAGTAATTTGATAAAATAAAATAAATATCAAGTGTATACATATGCCCCACCCAAAGTTTATCGTGTGTCATGATAGTGTAAGGCGGGTTGGTGATTTGGAATCAAGTAATTTAAAGTAAATGAAATAAAAATACGTGCCTTCACTCAATTTTTTGATTGTAGATGTGATGCTACGTGTGTTGCAACTGCTGGAAGGTGCTTATCGAGGAGAATGAAAGGTGATCCTAAAAAATAAGAGAAAATCAAAATTTTTACATTTTTTATTTTTAGCACTTATATTTCTTCAACCTAACCAAGATTCTAAGGATTTTTTTGGGTTTGAGAAAATGACCTATGAAAACAAATATATAGACAATACGAATTTTTGTGATAAATAATTAACAATTTCATAATTTGAATTTTTGTTATAAATAGGTAAAATTAATTTCTTTTGTGCATTTGCTAATTTTGGAAAACTAGATCTTTGAGTGACAAAAAATAATGCTACAAGAGATGATGGCACGCAGATGAGGAGGTAGACATGCGAGAGTTCGCATCGCAGTTGAAATTAGAGCCCTACAAGGAAGTGGTGCATTTAATGTTTAGTTTTGTCATTTTTGGTAAAATGAGCTAGATTTAAAAAATCTAGGCGTTAGAATAAACCCATGTAGTGAAATCCACCCCAAAAATCATCAATCCAAATTTGAAATTAAGACAGGAATGGCTAGTTGAAAATTCAAAATTAAGGCCAAGGTTATTTATTAGGACTAAGGAAAGAAATCTTTGGCCTTGGGCAACTGTAGTGGTTAGGGAGATACAGTTAGTAAGGGGGAACTTCAACCCCTAACCAATACTGTAGGGTATGGATGATATAGTTAGACAAGATGTCGATCGATATCGTATGGTATGGTCGGTGTAGTAAGAAAATAGTAAAATGATCGATACTGTAGGGTATCACTGATAATGTTAGATAATTAAGCATGGTCAATCTAGTTAGATGTTTGGTCGATACAATAAAAAAAGTTTTTAATGGATGATACTATAGGGTATAACTGGTGTAGTATAATGATGTGCTAATTGATATTATAGGTTATGACTGACACAATTAAAAGTTTGTCATGGTCGATACTGTTGGGCATGTTTGGTGCAGGGAAAAAATTGCTATAGCCGACACTGTAGGGTATGGATGGTGCAGTTGAAAAAATATAAAAATGGCCGGTACAATTGAATGTAGAGACCATTTTGAGTCTAGATAACTATTTTGTTTTAGTTTTTAATTTGATTTAAATTTTTTGGATCAAAATCTGATTGTGCTTTGTTTGATATTTTGCAGATACGATGACGACTATGGTGGAGCATGGATGCCAATTGGTTGCTAGACCTTTTAGAGAGACAACAACGGACAAGGATTGGTTTGTGACATTGGGATTTGATGGGATCATGGAGATGTGCCATGTGCTTCTAGGTGTGACACTTATCGCCATGTTTTTAGGGTGATGAGAGTGGGCCATAGACACATTCTGGTGGGAGGTCGAGAGGGATTTAATAGAGGTGGTAATCACCCTAGAGGGCATCCATGCCATATTGGGGTTGTTGATTACTGTCACTTCTATGGTATGTGACACCACAAAATGCAAAATAGAGGAGGGAGGGCTACAATATCAATTAGTACGATGAGCGCAATCTCATTGTATAGCTTTTTTTGGTTTACGTCACAGGGATTCTGAATATTCAAAGGGACCTTATCAACCATACGAGCATGTGCATGTTGTGTCATAAGTCTGATAGGTTAGTGACTTTGTGCATTATTTTGATGTGTCAGTTTGCACTAGAAAATGACTCTTTATATTATATGGGAGCCGCAGTATGGGTGCAACTCATACACAATTTATGTGGCCTACTACTCTGGAGCCAAGAGACTATGAGTCCCATGATTTTTCTGTGCGTTAGATATACGAAAGGTTTCCCATGTATAGACATGCGAAGTTACCTCATGTGGTGGATGATAATCTCCCTTGGGTTAAAAGATGGGCATAGAGCCACATGGTACGAATGATCCCTCATCTACCCACGTTAGAGATTATTAGGAGGGACTAGATCATATGAAGACCCTAAAGGGGTAAAACAAATGCTTTGGTTGTTTTGCCCCATCATGGTTCATGTGAGAGGATGAAGTTGGATCACTAGACATTATACTTGGCAGGTTGAGCCACATTTGTTCGACTGTGTAGTCAGATTGTTTAGATTTCCAAATCTGATGGTGCTTTTGATTGTCTAGTGTTATTGGGCGAGACATTATAGAAACATGGGAAGTGGGGGGATGAGGAGTGTCAGTTATAGTCCCAATGATGAGACTTTGTTAACTTGTAGTGGCTAGATGATGACAATGGTGCCAATAAGTAACATGGGGAGAGGGAAAAGGTGGGCAAGTACTTGTTCTGTGGAGATTGGTAGATCCCCGACAGGGCCATTGGCGAACTAGACCATTCTTAGTCAGACGTAGAGGTCAGTTTGGCAGCTTGTGGTAGTTTATTGGGGGAGATGAAGAGGATTCACCCCACCACACAATGATGATAGTGAATGTGTCAGGTGCATAAGTGATGGGACCACTATAGGTATGACAAATTTAAGTTTATGCTATCACTTTTCTTTTTTCCAGAGGTAGAGATGTACATGTTAGGTACTAGTGATATATATATATATGAGATCTAATGTCAATTTCAATTTTTGTTTTGCAGATATGGTGCTAGAGAAGGCACGGTGGAGGACTCTGGTGGAGATGACTTGTCATGAGATTTTGGATGCCATGCTATTATAGCATGATACCATGGGGATCCTAGACCCTATAACACCTTTAGCTAGACCACAAGATGGCTGGTTTAGGTTGGTTGGAGTTGCTGATAGGGAACTCGAGCACCATGAGCAAGTTGTGGCTCAGGTGATAGTGATGATAGGGGTAGGGAGAGATGTAGAAGTGGTGTGGTAGGGATTGGCCACAGAGAGAGTCACACACATGGTTATATCAGGGTGAGTGACATATCTACAGGCTCAAGTGGCATGTCTGGAGGGACAAGTTAAGGGTGTGATGTCTCAGACTCAGACATTACAAGCAAGTTTGTAAGTTGCTTGTTTAGCAACTTCCATGGCGAGCATGGCACCTCAACTTTAGAGGGATGAAGGTGATCCACATGCCTCGAGCCTACATTTTATAATCAGAACTATTTTTATGTATCAGAATGTATTATGTAGAAAACTGAGACATGTATATATAGATATCATTTTGGCTCATTTTCTAACTACATGTGTAAATGGTGTATGAGTTGTTTCCTTTCTAGAACACATCATGTTTTTCATATTACGTTGTGAGAAAATGTGATGTATGTTTTATTTTTAGTTTTAGCAAACATGAAAAAATGCATGGTAAAAAAACAAATTAGCATGCATCATGTTTTTAATATCATGTTGTGTGAGATCTAATGTCAATTTTAGTTTTTGTTTTGTAGATATGTTGCTAGAGAAGGCACGGTGGAGGACTCTGGTGGAGATGACTTGTCATGATATTTTGGATGCCATGCTATTAGAGCATGATACCATGGGGATCCCAGACCTTATAACACCTTTAGCTGGACCACAAGCTAGTTGGTTTAGGTTGATTAGAGTTGCTGCTAGGGAACTCGAGTACCATGAACAAGTTGTGGCTCAGGTGATAGTGATGATAAGGGTAGGGGGAGATGTAGCGGTGGTGTGGTAGGGATTGGCCACAGAGAGAGTCGCACACATGGCTATATCAGGGTGAGTGACTTATCTATAGGCTCAAGTGGCATGTCTGGAGGGACAAGTCAAGGGTGTGATGTCTTAGACTCAGACATTACAAACGAGTTTGTAAGCTGATTGTATAGCAACTTCCATGGCGAGCATGGCACCTTGCCTTTGGAGGGATGAAGGTGATCCATAGGCCTCGAGCCTACATTTTATACTCAGATCTATTTTGATGTATCAAGATGTATTATGTAGAAAACTGAGACATGTATATATAGATATCATTTTGGCTCATTTGCTAACTACATGTGTAACTGGTGTATGAGTTGTTTCCTTTTTACAACACATCCTGTTTTTAATATTACGTTGTGTGAAAATGTGATGTATGTTTTATTTTTATTTTTAGCAAACATGAACAAATGAATGGTAAAAAAAAAAAAAGAAGCATGCATCATGTTTTTAATATCATGTTGTGAGAAAATGTGATGTATTATGATATATGTTTTATTGTTTTCTAGCAAGTGTGAACAAATGTATGGGAAAAAAGAACAAAAACTAAGCAAGAAAGAATGATATCTTAAGTAAGTAGATAGAAAAATCAATAAACAAAAGATGTAGAAATAAGATAAAAATGAATGGAAAACACACCAAATGTAAGATACAAATCTTAAGTTAAAACATGTGATATGTAAAACATTGAAAGCAAAAACTAAGAAATCACATAAAAATTTAGGACAACTAATCATGAGATGCAAAAAATAACTATATAAAAAGATATCTAATGTAAGAACATCTGAAAATATCATCCAATGTAAGATAAGGAAAGACAATGATTGTAAAGTATATCCAATGTAAGATAAGAAAATGACTCAAATCAAACAAGGTCGCGAAAAATGTTTGAAAACTGTCATTCTATGTAAGACAAGTATGGTTACCTTGAATCAAACATAAGGGAAACTAAAACTAATTATATATTACATCCAATGTAAGATAAGAAAAGACTCAAATCAAATAAGGATGTATTAAAATTAACAAATGACTTCATTGATTGAAAATTCAAAATATTTGTTTGTACTAAAATAAAATGTAAGCAAGCACAACCATCTAGAGACATAATAATAATAACGAATATTGTGTGGATATGAATGGTGAAAAAAATTTGTGAGGAAGTTCTAGTTGTATTCTCTAAGGTCTTATAATGCAACTCACAAACTGAAAAGCCAATATAAGTTTAAAAAATGGAAGCTAAAATTCAAATCTGAAGCAAATGGATGTTAAAGAAAAATGATGTTATTAGTTAAAAGTGATATCTGTCAAGGGGATATCAGAAAAAATATGATGGATATATAAGGATGAAAGTTACTACAAAGGTGATGTATAAATCCTTAGCGAATACAAGACACTATCATCAAGTGGGCAAGGCTAAGAGCTTTCAATATCAAGGACCTAGAGAACCCCACCTAACAAGCGCATGTTTGGGATAAAAAGTAAAGTATATAGATAATCTCATGAAGACTATATGCATGAAAAGTAAAAATATACTACCTTCCCACAATGTGTTCCCTGCTCCTCAAATCCCCTTACATAGCCTTGTCTTTTGTAAAGATTGGATACTTGTATGAAAAAATAGGTGATAATAGAATGTAAGAAGATATTGACAAATAATAATGAATGAGATCTCCTATCTTAGTTTATTGGCACACCACACCCCAATTGACCCTGATTCTATCATGAGGCCAATTGTAGAGTTTGATCTTCGACTAGAATAAAAGATGTGCTAGAAAAGAACATGCCTTTTGGTATGATCTAACTTTTAAAATTTGATTTAATTTTTATCATTGCCATTTTTAATGATTTAGCTTTTAACTCTTTCATATTTTTTCTATTTTCCTCCATACTGATTTGAAAAAACCAAACATGGGTGATAAATATGACTAACATAAGAAAACTTACACTTAGTTGTTATATGAGAGAACCTAAAGACCACGGTGCTTAATGAATCCTAGACTTGCACTTTAGGTAGGAGTTCAGTCTCGAAACAGACCTTAGTGTGCCTCAAGTGAGAGGAGAAAGAAAGATGGATATCATAAAGGGTTAATCCATGGGAAAAAGGTGATACAACAAGGATATGCTAGCATCTAACCATAATAAGAGAGATTTTTGTTTCAGAAGTGACTAGGCTAAAATGAGGGATTTAAAAGTACATGAAAATATAGTTCAAATTGTGGAAAGGGAACCTTGATAAGTGAAATACTATGAAAGATGTCAATCATGTCATTAGAGAATCCATACTGACATACATAGGATTTAACATAAGAACCGATAGGAAAAACCATCTCAAAAGAGGAGGAATGCAAAAAGATACCAAATAATCAAAAGGAGTCTAAGGTCGACTAAAAGATGGTAAAAATGTGATAAAACAAACCCTAACATGCTCCCTAAGATCCACAAAGGAAACTAAATTCAACTGCAAATCATTCCAAAAGAGGAGGAAGTAAAAATAATGAAAATAAAAACCCAGAGGTGATACCAAAGATCTACAAGGGAAACTAAGGTCGACTATAAAGTGATATAAAAGAAAACTCGAATGTGATACCTAAAATCCAAAAGGGAAACTAAGACCAATTATAAACTCCATATGAAACTCTTAGCCACCTTCCTTACATGTAAGTGGACTCTTGCATAGTCTAAAACAACCTTCCAATATGTTGCATTGTGCAACCACACACAACAAAAGTTGGTTTATTTCCCACTTGACTTATTTTATTTTGGGGTGATGCAAGATTTGCAATTCTTTTGGGATGCCCCTACATCTTGCTTAAGTATTTCTAATAAATTACATCCTCAACCATACTCTTTAGGGTGCCTACAACAATGTAAATATATCCAAGTCAATGACAATGCACTGTTTGCCACATGTTTAACAACATTGAAATTAAACTTTTAGATTCCAACATGCTTAAGTTCATATAATTCTACATCTACTACCTGTAAATACAAGTAAAAATCAACATTCAAAGCTAATAATAATGATATGCCTACCTTGAAAGTTAAGAATTAAGTTAAAACTATAAATTTAGTACCAAAACCAATTAATAGGCTAGTCATTCCACCTTCTAAGAACACACCAAAATTCATAAGGCTACCTAACTTGCCTCATAAAGTGCTTAAATTCTTGATTGAATTTAATTTTATTACTTTACCAGAGCCATATCAATTAGACGCTTCTCAATCTATGCATAAAGGGTATAATTCCAATCAATATTGTGTCTACCATAAAGCTTCAAGACATTATACTAATTGATGCTAAAAATTATGACATAGTATTATAGATCTTATCGATAGTACCACTATTTAAATTTAAGGCCATGATTATACATTGAACTAATCTATCGCAACACCTAATCAATGGTTGAAACATTTAAATAATCTATTGCAAAATCATGACACTAAGAAACAAGAAAATGTTCATGTGACAACATATATACATGATTTGAACACTCCATATGAGCATGAGATTTATAAAATTATTGGCATGGTTTCAAGCTCTCAACGAAAAACATCTTCCACTAAATTATATGACCCTGGGAAACCACATAATGATTCAAATAATGATCCACTTTACAAACCTATTTTTTTTATTACCATCGTTCGATCACATAGAGAATTATGATTGACAATTATTATAGAAACAATATTACTAAAATGTCATTCCTAGTTTGTTTAGGTTATACTGAGAAATATTTACTTAGTGTGACTATGATAATTAAGAGTTATGACAACATTGCATGTATGTCCCTTAGTGGTATTACTTTACTAGTTGCATTTGGTCCTCAAACCCTATTAGTGAATATAATATATTGTTGGGACACCCATGCCTTAATTATATAAAAGCAATACCTTCCACACTAAATCATTAGTGCATAGTAATAAAGTACACATAATTTATGGCAACGTTTGAGCCAACTATCTAACCAAAGAGACCACATGTATGATCAGCTAGAGTGTTTCCTATAGGGCAAATAATTCAACCTAATGTGATATTTGTTGTAGTTTCACCACATACTATTATGGTTCTTATGACATTTGCATCAACGACGTCACCTTGTAGAGTTGAGTCTCTATTGTTTCAATTTAAATAACTACAACACCTACTCATCCATGTTTTAAGGCTGATTTAAACCTCTTACAATGGACCATATCCAAGAAACTATGGTGACTATAGTTTCACCATGATATTTCCTACACATTATTTTCATGAGGTTTCAGTGGATCCTCGAACCCACTATCACCAATTTTTCCTTGGGATGATGATTTCAATTATTAAACATATTGTGACTATTTATATGATACTTTAAGCAATGCATTTTATTCTAAAAGTCCAAGATTTCATTGGCTATGTTAGCCTATCTATTGTGTTTCATTGATATATCATTATTTTACTGAAATTCTTTAATGTATATAAATTCTTTCTTCTATATGGCATGCCTTTCATATGCATTTCTCCCATGAATTGATTGAAAAACTCAAATTTCTTCTAGAGTTGATACCTTGTCACTTTCCTTCTATTTTTACAAATATTATTCTAGGTATTTGGTTCATGTTGCTTTCCATGGTGCATTGACCCTTTCCCCTTAATTGTTGATTCCATTCCAAACTCTTGTGCATATTTACCGATGATGAAAATATATGAGACCTTTCATCCTACTTTACACTAAGTTTTGAGGGAAGTTGTAGGTTGATTAGAATCATCCTCCTCTTTTTCTTTTTCTTTTGTGCACCTTGGCCTACCTATTTACATTTGTTTCTTGATAGTTCCCCTTTGACACTAACTTTTTTATTGATTAAACTTGTTTGTATGTGTGCACCTTGTCCTTACTTTTATATATTTAACTACTTCATGTTAGGAAAGTATATAATGCAAAAACATTAGAAAATATCAAAAATAAAATTGTTTTCATTTATTTTTTTGATTGATTTATATTATGTTTATTTACCTACGCTATAATATTTTCATATACATTTTTATGTACATTATTATCATGTATTATTTAAGTGGGTGATGTTTAGGATATACAAGTTCCACATGATCATGGAATTTTAGATGCTATATGACTACTTTCACTTTGACATCTTGGGGGCATTATTACATTAGTTGTATGCCTTACATTGAGGGCATCTCTATACAACAAATTTTATGGTGGTATATTTATTAATTTATATTTATAATATATAGCTACTTACTGCTTATATCATATCTTGGTAGTGCCTACATACTTGTGTGTTACGTGGATAATTACATTGTGTGGTTACTTTGCAAGTTTGACATTACATGTGTGCCTATGGATTTTAAATTTATTACATGTGTATGCTTGTGCATGTTTAATCATGTTCTTTTTTGATTTCTTGTCTAGTTCTTGTCCTTAAAGGATCCTCTATTTTTCATGTCATGTCATGTCATAACATCATGTATTGTGAGTCATGTGTCCTTTTGTGATAATTTCCTATATATAGCTACATACTTTTGTGCAATTTTTACAATATAATATGTGATGTTTTATGTTCAATTCCCTTATCCATATCATGTGATTTACTATTTTTGGTATATTATAATTGGTGACTATGTTTCCATTGTATTTAACATGCATATATTATAGCATATAATTATTTTGTGCTTCATTGCATTATCTATCCCTTTTAGTAGAACATTTTATAGCAGTAGGGTCATGCTATTTGTCCTTACCTTATTTTATCATTAGGGAAATTTTACACTTACCTATCTCTTTGAACTTATCACTATATATATCTTGCATATATGTAATTTTCATTAAGGCTACAACTTTGCTTCCCATTAGTACACCAAGGCATATTATTTGTCATGTGTTATCTCTTCCTCTATTAGGATGCAAAAACAAATTTATATTTACATGATTTTATATGTTATATGTGGTTTCAATTGAACATATTATTTGTCTATCTTACTATTGATCTTTACATGACAATATTTTATGATGATTACATACATATGTTTGCATATTTTTTTCAATAATTCTAACCAAGCTTCGACTATATTATATAAATACATATGGTGTATTTAACTCTTTATTGTGAGATGATTGACTATAAGAATATATTTTACAATCATTTTCCTCAAAGGGTGCATATATCTAGATATTTTCAAGGGTTTCAAGATTTAAAAATTGAGAAAATTTGAGCAAAATATTGAACAAGATTAAATAGAATTAAGATGAATTAAGTAAAATGTTGATGAACATGAACGTAATTGAGAAAAAATAAGGAGAAACATATGTCCAAATGTCATGTATTTGCTTCTCTACTCAAGAAGCAAAAATGAGTTGTCATGACTGACTATGAAATTTTTAATCGTTAAGAAAGTGTTAGAAGAGTGTGAGAAGATGTTGTTTTGATTTTCATAGATATGCAAACATTATTCACGTACCATTTGGTGTATTATTTCCCATGATCACTCTTAAATTTTTATTTTTATATATTCTATGACATGATATGACATTGATTACTTGGTTGAAATTGGCCATTGCTTATAGGTATTCTATATTTTTCCAAGTTATGATATCTCATGTGGGTGGAGTCACTCTCAAGCATCATTTAAGTCATCCACCCTTCCCTAGGTAAGTTAGGGTATATGATTTATTTTATTATTATTTTTCCTTTAATACACACATGCATTCATATCGCATATGCTCATCAAAGAAGGGGCATTATGTAGACACATAATTTTGGTACAATACCATTTTCCATTGTGTTGTTTCCTCATTTTTTCACACTTGGTATACTTATGTGTAATTGGATACTTTTGGACTCTTCCTAGCCCACACTAGACTCTATTTGACCTTTGAGCCCTCGAGATGTCTTCATCATTCTATCAATTTTATCTACTTTCAGCTTCCAGGTCTTATTTTTCCATTTTTTATTAGTCTTCTTTTATTCTAAAGCATCTATTTATAATGGGTTTGACTTAGTGACCCCTTGAGTCTATCCTAGGTGGTTTCTACAACCCGCCAAACTCGTTCTCTATGTTTTTTTGTATCTTCCTTACCTTGGCCTAATTTCTTGTGTCAAAACTTATCTTATTACAATCTTCGATTATTGGCCTTCATATTTATTTTTTGAAAAAACCCTATATATAAAAATCATTCATAGTCATTTTACCAACTGATAAATATCAAGTCATTGTACACACCCAAAAATTATATAGTGAAACATTTCTAAAAAACTCTAATGATGATGCAAGGACCTTTGCATTTATATATGCTCATACCCAAAGTTCTCTCTGTCATTATGTATTTTATACTCTCTTTGATCCATTTTGAACCTTTGAAATTACTTTTTTTTAAAGTTATTTTGCCTCAAGCTTTTCATGTGATGATACTGTCGGTACCCTTGACGAGACTGTCGGTCTCCATGATGAAACTGTCCCTTCTGTGATGTTTCCATTGTAGCGATTTTGTAAAACACCATTACAAAAGTGTTACATAAGTAGAGGTTTTTTAATTTTTCATGGTGATATCATATTTGACTATGGTGGTTTCATGGTTAAACACAACGGTTTTATCTTCACCACTTGCATAAGGCAACTATTTTGTCACCATTTATGCATTTTTAAATTTAGTTTCTGAGACTTCAATTTCACAGGTTTTGCATGATTCTGGTCATCTTTCCTACTTTTTTTCTCTTATTTTTTACTCCCAGATGGCCTATCTCAGTCCTAACTTTATTTTTATCAAATATTATTTCTTTTCCCTTCTAAAATTGATTCAAGCTCCAGTTAAACTATCATTGCAACCTCTTTCTTCCCTTACAAATGGATATGATATCTAAATTATATATTGAATATTGAGTCTTAGAGAGCCCTCACTACTTGATTTGAGTTTTTGAGGATTCTTTTCTTTGATTTGTGATTATATGTGTATTGTTCTGCATAAGCTTGGAGAGGAGAATCCATGAATTAACAACTAGTTCTTTGTTTTTGTAGAATAGTCTAGCCACATTTCAACTATTATTTAATTCAAGATTGTGTCTCTATTTTATTTATTCTATTTTTATCATCTTTTTGATATTTCTAAGGGGATTGATTGAGCAAATAAAGAGCTCACATGCCTGAGGATAGTATACTCACTAAAACAATATTTTACCTTCGTTTGGTCATCACTATTGATCAAGTTAGGGGTTTTCACTTTCAATTTTATATTATTAGATTAGATTAGATTATATTTTTATTAAATTATAATTTATATTAAAAAAATAAATCAATTGAAAATAATCTCTTATCCTCTCTTTCTTTTATACAAAAAAAAAAAATAGTTTAGATCTTTTAGTTTTATTTGCACATAGAAAGAATCTAAAGCACATAGTTCGCATCAAAACGTAGGGTAGATTAATTAAATTTAGTTATTAGTTATATCCAATTAAAACAATGAAATTTTATTTTTAAAATAAGCACACACATGCACACATCTAAAAAAACTTAGACAACTTAGACAAAGAAAAAACTTACATATTAGATCTAATTTTATTCATCTGTATAATAATTTTTTTTTGTCCTAAATAATAAAATAAAAATTTGAGTTTTAATTAATTTCATATTAGATCATTTATTTTTATAATCAATCATTCAACCTCCAAAAGAAACTCTTTTATATTGGATGTGCAAAAGCATTTATAAATGCTTAGAAGTTATACTCTCTAGGGCTTGGATCTCATTTTTGTTTACATGTTGGAAATATTTAACTATATAATAGTTAATTCATTTATACCTAAAAAATATTAAAATAAAAAAGATTTGATTTTTTCATAGTCCATACAGTAACAAAATAGTTTTTTTGGGTTAAACTTTGTCAAATATTATTGCATTTAAAAAAACTATCTTGATAAAAGTTTCATTTAGCTTACATATAGGTAAAATTTTGCATCTAGAAGTAGTAAAAATAAAATTTGAATCTTTAGTTTGGATTTCAATTTTAGTGTTTCATGCATCAAAATATCTTTGCAAAGAACAAAAACAATAGTATTTACTTCATCTTCTTTCAGTATTTCATTTAAATCATTACAAAGTACTTTTGTTTTCAAAATTATCATAGTTTTATTTATTTACAAATAAGTTTAAAATACATCCAAAAATACAACCGACTAAGCCTTGTCAAGATGAGTACAAGTCCAAACTTGCTTCTACACATATAAAACATCAACTATCTCATTCATAACATTGCCCAGACAATCTATACACTTAAGCAATCAATCACATCATTATCTTTCCACCTTTCATGACAGTTCTAAAGGGTCCATACATTATTAGATTTGGTTATTTTCTTAGGGTCATATCTCCTATTCTCGGTAGACATGTTCAAAGTGACATCAACATATAACTTAGAAACAATGTTTTTTTGTTCCACTTCCATTCCCCATCTTATCATTTACCAACTTGACTTCTTTGATAAGAAATATATATTATTATAAAAATATTAAAATATATTAAATTATATATACAATTAATTAATTATATATTACAGTTTTATAATTATTTATAATAAAATAGATTACTCTATAATATTGAAAATATATATTGTTTTAAATTAATTATGATATTAGACTGCATTAATAAAATAGACAATCAACTTCTCATCTATTCAAATTTAAGAATAAATCCTTCAGAATCAGATAACACATAAGCTACAAAACTACAACAACCACCAAAAGTAATACTCACTTCCGATAAACATAAAATTTTATGGATGTTACATCTCATCAAATAATTCATTGTAATTTATGGCTTCATGTGCAATCATATCCCATCCTTATACCCATTCATATGCAAGGTCACCAATACAATGATCTCCAAGTCTAGACCTTCATCACTCATATTAATTTTAATCCTTAGGACTAGACTCATCATATTTTCATTAGTTTTACATATGACATTGAATAGATAACCTAAAAGAGTTGATCGTATCCGTAGAGTCATCCAAGCTAACTATACCCAATTCAACATCCCTATCATCGATAAAGAACCTCATTCTTGTGTTTGAAATGACATTGGAATACCTTGGAGTTATGTTTCCCATCAGTTAGAAACTCTCAAAAAGCAACATGATGTTGTTGAGATATTTTAATGTCTTCATGAACACCCTTTTCTGCCCATCATCCAAAACCATATTCTAATACCTGAGCCTAATATCTCTAATCCCTAGATCTACTCATTCTAATCATCTCTTCATTTGATGTCTCA
This sequence comes from Torreya grandis, assembly GCA_037957365.1. Lineage (NCBI taxonomy): Eukaryota > Viridiplantae > Streptophyta > Pinopsida > Cupressales > Taxaceae > Torreya > Torreya grandis. The sequence continues at coordinate 514,604 of JARHVA010001417.1, read as the reverse complement.
GCCAAACATCAGGAAGTTGAGTGCACAAGGTTGGCATGTCACTATCTATATGTAAAATTATGGTGAACCCAATGTGAAAGGCATATCCTTTTGTGTGTTCTTTATTTTCTCTTTTTTATGCACTTTTATATATATTCCATATCTATAGGTATTTATATACCCCCAACTATGTCTAATTAGGACATTTTTAATAGATCCATAGAATTTGAGACCTATAAATTAGCCTTCAAACTGGTGGTGAAGCTTCCCGCTATAATTGGAATAAAAATACTTCTTCACAAAACATGGAAAATCAATATCAAAACCACCCATGTAACTCACAAACTAGAATAGGGATAGTGTTCCACAATGTGTAGGACCCATACAAAACTATTATAATTCACCCTAATTGCTATGACATGTCCTTCATTGGTGGAATTGGGTCCAAACCTTAAGTTACAACAAGGTCATCAGTTAGTCTACAAATCTTGGATGTCAAAAGAGTAGCTAGGTATGATCAGTACATTGATGGAATTTGTAATCTAGAATCGGGCTAAGTAGACTATAGGTTCCTTTACATCCCCACATCAACAACAAAATAATTATAAACCCACAAGAACAACACCTAATATATTCTCCAAAAACCTCTATAATCCAATCAATTTATTGATGATCATCAAATCATACCTTCTGAACCTGCTACTAAGCAGGTCACTAGAGCCACCACCACTTCTTCCCCAAATGAACTCATCTCAACCTTGGTGGGTTTCATTTGATATTTAAAGAGTAAATAAGCCTCTATGAATCAAATCATGGCCACTAATCCTCATAACTAAGGCCATTCATTTCCTATTCCTATTATAGTGGCAACTTACCACCCATCATTGTACCCCTCTAACCTACCTCTTAACAATCATGCTTTGAGCCAATATCTTGGGAACAGCCTTACCCATGGCATCCCCAATATAGTAGCTTCCAAAATTCCCCCATCATATCAACCTCCTCTTCAAAACCCCATTGGAATTTTTTATACCTACACCCCTCCTAACAATGTGGTGATCAACATGATACCACCCTACATTTCTCTAAGTTATGTGATCTCCAATTTTACACCCGTATACACTCCTCCTTTCCAAGTGCCATATCTCGCCCCTTTGTCTAACTCTCTATCATCCTATTATCACATGTATTATAAGTCCACCCATCTTGACAACTATTTTATACCTTACTACACATTGTCTTATCAACCTCCTTTTCCTTCTAATAATTTTCCACCTGTTTCTTACCCCAATCACCTTCAATACCATCCCATCATGATTTTGGTGAACTTAAATACTATAGAGACCTATTATAAATATATAAAATATCCCATTGATAATAGTATATGAGGAGTTATTTTACCTCATCCTCTACCTAACCTCCTTGAATTCAAAGGGTAAGGAGATCTTAATGTGCATGCTAATGCATATGCTACTATCATTTGAGAGCTCTTATTTTGGGATGGGGTAGTTGCGAAAAAACCCCAAAACTATTAAATAAATTTCCATTGATTTATATTGTCACCTTATTGAAGGGTCTATAGATTCTTTTTTCCAACTCATGGTTGAGTTTTTTAAAACCTTTCAAATGAACAAGCTTTTTAATATTGGCATATGATAATTATTGCACATCAATCGAGAACACAACAAATATGCTTCCTGTATACACATAATATTTTCAAAATTTTATCACTTATTGACATTCTCTATCTTTCAAGAACTCATTGAGTCTCAATCTCTTGGAGTGCACACATTAAGGGGTGCGTCAGGAAAGGGGTGGGCAGACCATTGGTGCTTGCAGGATTGTTATCCCTTTTTACACTTGTTACCTACACACTTGTCTCTTGAAAACCATATCCCTAATCTTGTTCTTCTCTATTGTACACTCCTCAGTTATTTCTTCCCTTTTGTCCTCTTTTCCTAGCCTTAAGCCCCTTTTGATTGTTTTCTATACTAGGTCGACTAGGTTGACCCTATATTATTTTGGGTAAATTTTATTTACGGTCTAGGTCAGCTCTTGGCCAACCTAACCCATGACCTAGTGAGTTTTTGTCCATAATTATACTAGGTCGACTGGGTCAACCTTGTTAGCCAAAACATTTGGAAAGGATTAGGGTTAAATCTACCTATATATACAAGATCATTTCACCATTATGAGGAGAAGAGAAGAAGAAGTAAGAGCTATTATGAATCTACTTATCCACCATTATAATTGAGGAGCAAGCTTAGGGTTTCATAATTTTTTTAGAGATATGGATATTTTCTTATGGAGAAGTCTTTTGGATGCATTGATAGGTTGTGTAGCCTAAATCTGATTTATCTTTGTCATCCTTACATACCACAACAATCTCTTGTGAAACACCTTGGCCAAGGGAGAGATTGAGGCTTGGTGGGTTCATCTTCAAAGGTAAGTATTCCTAACTTTGTTTCTACTTTGTAAGAGTATATATATATATATATATATATATATATATATATATATATATATATATATATATATATATATATATATGCACTTCTCTTCTATGCATTAGGATTCTGTATACATTAATGTGAGTATATCTCTCTTATGCATGTTTAATTTTATTGTTTCTAACCCCCATTTTTTTCCACAATCTTTGGTGAGCACTACATTAGACTTTACTTTAATTATTATTAATTTAGTAAGTATAAAATATAGGACCTAGCTAGGATTATTATGTGATTGTACTTGACTAGAGGATTTGGAACCCTCCTTAGCATTATGTATTGTGATAAGATATTCCCTAATTGGGTCTAACAGATCTTCATATTGGTCATGTTTCCAATTATTTAATGTATCCCCAATTGGAAGTGTAATTACGATCTATCTTCTCCGAGTTAGGATTGATTTATACACATGTTGCATTTCTAATTGCATACATTTTGGTGAACCTAACACAAATATAATATTTATAGATTTTATCTCATGTTTTTTTATTATTTTATCATTTAATTTATTATTTTTCTATATTTTCAATATTGGGTCGACAGTGCCAGTATAGTTTCTAGCTTCTGTGCACAAGTTTAACATAGTCACATTAATATGACTCTATTATGTTTATGCAAGTTTTTCATCAGATAGAGGCTACTAGGTTGACCTTTTTGACACAGTACACTTTTAGACTTCAAAAAAATATACTAGGTTGATACTGTCAGCATAGTATTCTTCACAAGTTTCAGTAAACAAGGAACTGTAGATCTAAGTCAACCTAGTTGACATAGTTGCTAGAATTTGCAAGTAAACATCAAGACATTTCAATAGCAATCTCACCTTACTCTGTATCTTCCAACCCACCAAGGTTCCTTTCTCTTTTTTTTATTTCATTTTTGTTATTCATTATAGTTATATTTTTCATAGTTTGTAGTCTTTAAAACTGCCCCATACAAATAAACTAGGTCCACTCTATCGACTTAGTTTTGTATTTTGTCTTTTGTCTGGAAGACTAGGTTGACACTATTGACATAGTTCTTTAATAGACCATTGATTCAACAATATAGTAGTGACATTGTCAACTTTGTTCTGTAATCTCTATATACACTATCATCTGAGTTGATACTATACTATGTTTCAAAGTTTGAATTAACACTTATATGCTAGTAATTAGCTCACACTTTTTCTTTCAGTTACTTGCATATTTATAATAGATCACATAGTCTAATTAGGTGGGTTTTCAATATATCATTTAGTTTCACTATTTTTTATTTTCTTGCACACACTACCAAATCACATAATCTTAAAATATATTTAAACAACTGTCTACCCAAGACCTACCTACTTGGATTTCATCATCAAGAGGGAAGATGACCTGGTTTATTGGTCAAGTATAAACATGTGGTTAATGGTATTTATTGGAAAATCACCCAACACACTTATCACTATAGTGTGTGAAATGATGGGGTAGGCCCCAATACCAAACTAACACCAGTGCCAACATAGATCCCTTTCAGTCTAAATGTCCTAAAACCATCCATATATTGCTTTCTAGTTCCTTATATACAACCATCTTCCTATCACACTTAAAATCATACTCTAATAATCTAACAATATTCAAGGTGACCATTTAGTTAGCATTTACTTTCCAAGTTGACTGCTTGCTCTTTTCTCAATTATATGTTTTATTGTAAAAACTTGTATTGGCTAGCATTGGTGCAATGTTTTGTGTTATGTGCCTCAATTGGATCATCCTTATTGACCCAATTGATTATGTGTTTTATTTCACTTCTTAATTTCAAAAGTACTTTCAATTTTTTTCTTATTTCAGTATGTTATCATTCTATTCCACACATTCTCTTACAGACTATCTATTTCCCCTACCTACAATAATAGGTTGACCTTGTTGACATAGTATTCTTTTTTGACCCTCAAGATATACTACTAGGTCAAATATATGAACTTTATATCTTTTTCTACCTATTTTTTGCCCAAGTTATAGAACTAGGTCAAATCAGTTGACTCTGTATCCCTATTTTCTCAAATTTTAACCCTTAATTTTTGTACTAGGCTGACCTATTCAACTTTATACTCTTATTTGCCTCTTTATTTTTTCTTACTTTTACATCACTTTTTACCTTATTGATCCCTTCTATTTCATCATTAAAGTCTTGTTTGAAGACAAAATTGAGTTGAATTCAATAGATATGATGATTTTTACCAACCCTCATAGGTTCTCCAATAAGTATCTTGTGGCTCCTATTTTAGATGAGAGTAATGTTCATATAGCCACTTGCACAACAAAGTATAGGACCCCTACTCATTCCTATTCACTTTATAATCCTCTCTTCTCACTTGAAGATCAACCCAAATTAGAATATACCCTTAAAATTCTCTTTTTTATCTATGAATTTTCTCAACATCGAGGAAAGGACCCTTCTTCCATTTACCATCTCATGATTAGTGGTCAAGTTGAAGAGCCTCATTCACCTTCTCCCACATTCTCACACAGATTTGAGGATACTAATTTCTTTTATTCTCAACCTCTTCCCTCTATTTTAACCCCTTCTCATACCATGACTTCCTCTTCTTTGATCTCATCTACCTCCATGCCTAGTATTCCTACTAACATGGCAAGTTCTACATATAGTGGGCCTCTTCCAAGACTCACTCTCCTTAATTATTTCATTGGTGCATCATTTGATACCCATGATACTTCTAGTGCTTCCTCTTCTCATCCTTTTATTATTCCATCTTTTTTTACACAAACAAATTATGCCATAAGTGCCTCATATTCTAACAACTCTTCTCAAGCTCCTACTAACACAATTAGTGGTACCCAAGCCGCTACTTCTAATTCTAATGCTTCAAACAATACCAACAATGCAACTCAAACCCATCAAATCCTATTAAAAATTCTTAATCAAATGATTTCTTTTTGAGCTCATAATACAAATCAAATGATGCGAATGCAAAACCACCTTATCCATCTTCAAACTCACCCTCAATAGATGCTATGGGGCATGCATAATCAAAATGTTCCCCCACCTCTTCTTTAGTATGCCCATGGTAATCTCATCCCTCAACCTCCTCTTGTCAACAAAACAATCAAGAATATTTAAAATGATCCTCTTACATCTCAAATTGTTAATATTGATATAGGAGGTATCACCCCTACCATTTTTTACAATGGGTTAACTGATCCTACTCTTCATCTAAAAATATATGACAATCTATACAAAGACTGGGTCAAATTAAATGCCTTTATCACGACCAAGCTATTAGATAAAACTCTCATAGGTGATGCTTTATATTGGTACAACCAAATTAAAACTCATTCTATAGATTGGAAGATTGTTTTAAATGCTCTAGTCCAAGAATTTCAAACTAGTGATCTTCTTGAGAATACCTTGGCCCATTTTATTAATTATAAGCAACTTGAAAATGAAACAACTTAAGATTTTGTTGAAAGGTGGAAAGCACTATCTAATAAATGTGAACATAACATGATCTATGATAACCTTTTACATCTCTTTATCAATGCTCTTTTTACCAGGTCACAATATTGGGTCCGAACTCTCTCTCCACATACATTGGAAGAGGCCATTAACCAAGCAAAATGTCAATATTTTCTTGTGTCAATTCGAGCCATCCCAACCTTCCATAAGCACTCATATCTTACTCAATAACATGAATAGTCATGCTACCAATGATAGTGTCACATACTCTTATGACACCATCCACACTATTCAATATATTGTTCCTAACCAATCTTTGAAACCAATCCTCCTAAATAATTTACCAATCCTCATTTATCATCACCTAATAACATCAATGTTCACAAACCTTTATCCTCAACTGAATTGCTAAAATGTCTACCTAGTTCTCTACCACGAGAACTTGATCCACTCATCCTATGAAATCTTGGTATGATCCCAATCAATTTTATTGGTTTCATGCTAGTTGGGATCATGCTCATGAGACTTGTAGGAATATTCATAATTTAGCTATGGATTTTCTTCTTGGTCCTAATTTTGACCTTGATTATATTATTCAAAAACACCAACAAGGCTATGACATTGATTTCAAATCCCATGAAACAAATATTAAATATCAAGCTTTGAATCAAGCTAATGCTCATTTGGCCATCTATAAATATCCTCTTGCAAATCACCAAGATAACCAAGACAAGCCTACCCATTCCACCAATAATGTTGATAGTCTTATTAATCCAAATCCTGAAGAGAATGTGGTTAATATGACTAACATATAAATGGTGGTTGCTTTCATTGATACTCAACCTATCTACACCCCTCCATTGTCTCAAACATTTTGTGTTATCCAAGATTATTCTCCAACTCATTTAAATGAGTTGGGGAAAGATGATCTTATAAATTTTGATGAAATATTTCAAAATACTCCCTTGGATAAAAAATCCCATACTATTTCTACCATCCCTCCATCTTCTTTACCTACCATCAATGACACTCAAGCTTCTATCAACACATCTTATAGTACTTTTCAAAACCAATCTGCATCAACTGCTTCATCTTCTCAACATAATTTACAACCTTGTTTTAAACCTTATCCCTCTTATCAACATAAATTTTTATGTACTTAAACTCATCCTTTAGAGGACCTCCTTCAACATTATGAACCTATTTCTAACAATCTTCTTATGGGTTATGATGAGTGGAATCCTGTCACAGAAATCACTAATCTCCCATCCCAAATCCCATTTCTTGAGCTTATGAGGACCTCTTCACATAATCATAAATATATTATGCAACTTTTCTTTGAAATGAACATCCCTCATCCTCCCCTAATAGGACATGAATTAACCTTATATGGATTTGAAGATAGCATATTGCAACAACTTGAAGAGATGTCCATACATGTTTGTGAAAAAATAGACACTTCTCTTTCCCTCAAATTTCCCATCACTTCCATGATTCCCAATGAGATTTTAATTTGTATAGATGATCCTCCTCTTTTCATTAGTTTCCAAATTGGTGATGTCCAAGTCAAGTGTGCCTTGATTGATGAGGGTTATGACACTTGTGTGGATTCCCTTGATTTTATCAAAACTCTTGGATATTTTGAATGTAATCTCAAATCCACATGAAAAACATGTCAAGGATATGATCGAAGCTAAATGCCTTATTTAGATTATGTGTGGATCCCCATTACTATCCCATCTATCACAATTCACATGGAGGTGATGGTATTTAACATTCCTCTATCTTACAACATCCTGCTTAGTAGGCTAGGACTCATCGTATGAGAACAATTACTTCTTCCACTTGCCAATGCATTAAATTATCTCAAAATGGAGCCATCTATAGGTTTTAGGGTGACATTAACCCTTGTAATTTTTAACAATTCTAAGATTGGGGTGTATTCAAGATTCTTACCCTTGAACCATTTCCTAGTGTTCCATTTTATGAGTCTCAATGATTTAAATTTCTCATCAATTCCACTCAAAGTTACAATGGTCATCCTAAAATCATTAGGAATATTCCTCCCAACCTCTTAGATTTTGATGATGATGAGATTGATGAGATTAATCTCAAAATTAAAACTTCTGAGATCTCACCTCATCTCATCTCTCATCTTCCCATTTCTTTGCAACCTCATTCTCTCAAACCACTTTGTGATGACATCCCCATTGTCTTAACTAAGACTTGACATTATATTCATCACACATCATCAAATGATAATGTCATCCCTACCTGCAACATTGATCTTCATACACTTGATTATGATGATGGTTATACCTTATATGATCCATTTTTAGGATGTCTTGTTCAGGCTCATGATGATAAGATTATCCATTATCATTCCTCTTTACTTTAGTATTTTACTATATCTTCCCATATTCCATCATATATAGTTCCTAATTTTAAAATTTTTCCTCTTTATTTCATGGTAGAAATGGTGCTGGCACTTTTAATTTCTGATGTACCTCATAGGAGTATGTTTATGAATTGTGCTATGACTGAGTCCTATTGCTTTCCTACGTACCATGACCCTTATAACCTACTTATCCTCGAGATGCATGAAACTCTCATTTATCCTTTTATAGACCCCACCCTCCCTCAATATATCCCACTTCTAATCCCATTCCTTATCCCACTTTAGCTGAGTCTATTCTTGCTTCTGATCTTATCACTACTTCCATCAAGCCTAGTCTAGTTCCTTCACCACCACCAGCACTTTCTTTTGGTGATGGTTTGCTTCCTTTATCATAGATGGTTTTATTTCCCACCAAATGGGAAGATGATCCTTTCCAAACTCCTTTCACTTTTATTATACCTCTTCCTATGAGTTTACCTACCAAGACTACTCACAAGCATATCTATTCCTTCCATGACATATACAACCATTCATCTATACATTGTTGCAAGTTGCGATAGTATATTGACACTTTGTGTCCTTCTACCCATAAGTCCTTAGATAAACCCATACCTCCCCCAAAGGTACTACTTGAGTATATTCCTAAGTATGGAGAGGTATATTATCTATAGCACTAATGTAACACCCATCACATCGATCATTGCCTTATCTTTCAGCAACTATTAAAGATCATCTTTTAACTATTCTTGCACCTTCTACCATTTCTCCCATAGGTTGTTCCTACAAGAGGGCTCCCCCTTTTTCCCCCATGGTTCCATATCCTCCTATGGTCCCTTCTTCACCTCCTATTCCTCCACTCATGAATCCTCCACCCGTGGACCTTCCATCACCTATGGATCCCTCTCCACTTGTGAGTCCTTCACCTATGGATCCTTACCTACTAATGATTCCTTCCTTGCCTGTAGAGTCCATTCCCATGAATTATTTTGAGAATACCTTACTTGATATCCCTCCTCAACATGATCCATCAAACATTCCTATCTTTGTCATTGAGGAGATTAGATGTGAAGTATTTAACCAATTTTCACTAAAGATAGATGAGACATTAGTTGCAGTTTACATTTAAATTCATAGAGACTTATCAGATGTTTTGGATAATGTGTGTGGGAAAATTTATTAATTCTTATAAGCACATGCACGGTGTTCTCCCATTTTAATTTTGATTGGATGTGTTCTCCAATTTTATCTTTATCTATTTGTTACTTCATTTGACATTATGTTAAATTCTTAGTTATCTTACATGATGACTTTGTTTTCATACTTTATATTGATTATAATGTTATTTATGTTCACTTATGGATGTTTTATTTCTCATTGCCTCCTTTTCTTATTACACATATTTCTTATGATTCCCTTGTTCTCTTTTCATGATTATTTACTTTCTTATCTCTATATACACAAATAATTGTCATTGTGACTTAGTTATACACATTTTGTTCCCTTTAGTCATTCCTTCTCTACAAAGTGATCAATTAGAAAACAATTCATCTCATTATAATCTCCTTTTACTGGTTCACTTTGGATCTTCTTTCTTTCCCCTTTTATCTCATTTCAAGAACTAACCATATACATGGTTGAGACTTGAGATAACATGATGGTTCATTATTTATCCTAAGTATCCTAGTTAGTCTTGTCTTTGGTTACTTAGTTTCTTTTAGCCTAAGCCTAAAACTCATTCGTGCGTATAACTTTATCTCTCATGATTGGTCATTCCAAGTTTGTATGTGTTGGGTGAATATTTTGTCACCAGCTAACTGAGGGAAAAATAGGTGTTTCAACCACAACATAGGGAGATTTATTAGCCAAATGTGTAGGTATACCACATCAAAAGGGGACAAATATCTCCTCTCATCAAGGGGAGGTTCCCTATAACTATAACTATGATATATTAATATATTATAGAAATAAGTTGAAAATAACACTCAGGGTAGGATAACACCATCCATATCTTTTTTTTTTTGAGATGATGTTCATAGACATAGGAGAATTCTTGGGTGATTGCTGGAGGTACTTCTCTTCTTTTATAAGTAATACTCAGTCAACAGCCAGATTCCTTCCTGGGTAGTAAAAGTAGCTAGACGCAGTAACACAACAGGATGAAGTGTAACACAAAGTCTCCACCTCAATTACCAAAGAGTGAAATATACGAAGGACAATGGGTGCACAAAGTCATCCCAAGATCCATTACACAGATATAAAAAACAACACACTAAAGACCATTGTGGCAGTACAAAGTCTCTCCACAGTCGGCTTCAGGACACCTTCCTAATTACTTCCACTAGTTCTGCTTGTTAAATTAAATGGAAAATAATGCTTATAAGAAACAAACATAAGAACAATTTCCTAAATAACACAAGCTATTCTAGCACAAAGTCTGAAAGGTCACTTGTTTTCTCATTTAAATAAAGAAATATGATTAACAATTTGAGCTCAAAGTCTCAGGAAATGCGTTTCAATTTGGGCAGGGTTTTGCTTCTATAACAGAGAGATCTCCCTTTCATAAAATGAGAGATTACAATATATATCATTCCAAGAAAGACTTGGGCACTGGTTTTTATGAAAATGGGCCATGCCAAATTAAATGTCTTGAATACCTATGATAGGGCCATATTGGAACAGGTCATCGGTCTTGACTTTGGCATTCTAAATCATCTTGAATGTCTCCTCCTAAGCATGGGTTGTCTGGTCTTCTTTATGATGCTTACACGGCTGTCCATTCATCTTTACTTAATGCAAAAAAATAGGCCATGTATTTGAATGCTCGTGCTCTCTGATGTCCACTTGGTGGACTGTTTCACCTACTGGAAATAACTCTCCTACAAATATTTTTAGATTTCTTGTAGTTCTCTCTTTCCTTCCCATGTTTTGTCCTTCCTTGGTGATCTGAGCTCTCAGGGCTATCTTCTCGCTTTCAACTAGCTTTTTCGGCTCCTTCTTTGGCTGGTCACTGAGTTTGTTCTCAGGTGTGCATCTTTGAAAATCAATGGATATTTCATTACCCTATATTTGACATCTACGGGGATGTCACTATTCACTGTCACTTGAACCACTTTGAACCTTGAAACTTTGGAATGCATCGGTTTAATGGTTCAACAATTCAAAGTGGTTCAATGGTCGGTGGTTCAATGTTTCTTGCAAAGGGCTACGTTCACTTAGTCTTTTTTATGAGTTCAATGTATTTGTTGAACCAATCGTTTGAACCATTTGCTTGAAATATTCTTCTGGAATCTTTCGCTTTGAGCATCTTCTAGAATCTTCTATTTGAACCTTTAAAACTCTTCGAAGCCTTCTTTTCTTTAAGTTTGCCAAAGTCATTGAACCTTTGAACTTGCCGAAGTCTTCAAACTTTCTAGATCCTTTGAAGCGCTTAACTCCCTTTGAACCTTTGAACCACTTTGAACTTTGAACTTGTGAAAGTTCAAGGTTCAATGGTTCATTGGCTCAATGGTTCATTCCACTTGTTTTAAGCTTGCTGATGGACCTTTGATTGAACCTCAGCATTGAACTAGCCTTGAAATTGCCTAAGTGTTGGAACTTCTTTCTGAGAAAGCTTGCCTGTTGAACCTGCAAGTTCTTTAGCTGAGAAGACTTGAATAATTAAAGAATTTGAATACTCAAAATTTTTTTGAGAAGGGAAGAGATCATTTTGGCCTTCAGGACCAAAATAGTCGATATGTTATCCCCAAAAATAAGTGATAGATTTTGGGAACAATAGTATGGAGGAAGAATCTTAAAGAAGCCATCAAAATATTAAAAAGCTAAATCATTTAATAAAAGGCAATGATACAAAAGGAAAAACAATCAAAATTCTTAAAAGTCCAATCACACTAAAAGGCATGATTCAAAGCACATCTCCTTCTTCTAGTTGAAGATCAAACTCCATAGTTGGCCTCATGCTATATTCGAGGTCCATTAAGGTGCGGTAGGATAGTAGATTAGAAACGGAGAATAGAAAAAAATCTTTTAGTGCTACCTACTTTCTCACGCAAGTTATTCATAGTAGATTGATGACTTTGGAAGGGGTCCTGAGGAATGGGGAACACATTATGGGAAGGTAGGTCCTATTGGCCACATTTGGCCCACATAGATATCTTACCTAGAAATGGTTTGAGCAGGTAGACCAAGTTCTAGATGGAATGAGTGGTCCAAAGATCACCCATAACTTGTATAACTTTTGAAACACTTTAAGCTTGCTTAAAGTGTATTTTACGAATTTCTAAGGGATAGGTCTATAGAGTGAGGTAAAGGGTCCAACCAAGTTCTCATGATGACCAAAGCAGTTCTAAGCCATGGAACAAGTCTACATAAGCTTTAGGTTTTCATAGTTCATTTGAGCCTTCAAGGATCTAGTAGTAGGGAAAGTTGTACAAGTTTAAAAGAGCCTGTGAGCTAAAAGCTAAGTGGAAAACCTTTATTTTGCTAAGTCCTTACTTAGAAATTAGTTCAGGCTTTTATTTTGGCTAAGTGTTAATTCTTTTGAGGAGAATATTTTAGGATTTTTATACTAAGTGTTGGGAATTATTTTGGACATTTTGTTTGAAATAAAGATCTCAAAGACCCAATTTATTTCAGATGTTTCATTCGAGGTAAAAACTAAGTGCAAAGTTTTTTGGGAAAATTGTCCCACTATAATTTTATTAAAGACCTATTTCTCTTAGAAATTTTATCCAAAACAAATGTCCCAAAGGAGAAGATCCTATAGACTTGTCTCTTTTGGGCAAAAGTTCCACAACAATTTTCCTGAAGACCTAATTATTTCAAGAAAATTGTTCATATTAAAAAGGCTAAGTTAAATACCTGAAGGCAAATTATCTCAAACATTTTATCCATAGAATAAGTACCAAAGACCTTATTTATTTTGAGGGAAATGTCCCAAACAAAAACCCTAAGGAATTATCTTGGCACAAAGCGCACAATAATATTCTTGATGCAAAATCTCCTTTAGAATTATTTTAGGGAAGTTGTTTGATCCAAGCCTTCAAAGTTGATCCAACAAGTATGACATTCACACAAGTATCAAAATCAATATTAGTAATTAGCTGTTTGAGTTTAAAGTGTGATGAGCTTGCAGATGTTAGTGAGTTGCATGGACATCATTTGGCAGTCACACAAACATAAAATTCAAGCCAGGAAAAATAACTGTTGAAGTTTAAATATCTAAGTGATGGTCATAGAGATTTCAAATACGTTCGCACAAACATCAAATATAATAATGCATACATCATTTTTAAACCCCATGGAATAACCATTTAGATTCAAAAAATCAAGATCAATGATCGTGCAAAACATCCAATGGTGAGTGGCCATTGATAGGTTAATGGGCCTAGGAAAATCAATTGCAAATTTAGATCTAAAAACATGCAATAAAGTCAAAAGGTCAAGGAGATTAGAGGCTACCATGTGTTATAAGCATGTGAACAAATAGATTGATAGTGGATATTGAGTGCAAATGTAGGGCTACCAAGTGGCACCAATTCAGTTAGAGTTGATAGGTTAGGGATATATCTAAGGGCTCACATTAACCCATGTGATGGCTATTGGATGGTGAGAGAAAAGGTTAATGAGTCAATGATTTGAGTCATAGTCGATAGCCAATTAAACAGAGGTGAGTCTAGGACTTTTGATGGAAGTTGATAAAGCCATTTTTGACCTAGGCAAGGTAAGTATGAATGGGATTTAGCTCTAACATGATCCAAGTTGGACTAAGTGTAGATATTTTGGGATTGCATGACACCATTAAGACTCTACAAGACATAATAGGTCTTTTTAAGCCTGATATAAATTAGAATGGGCTACTAGCTATTCATATGATATAGATATATCTAAATAGATGTATCAACTATAGGAAAACCAATATTTTAAATTGGTTTTTAATCTATAGTAGGCCTAGGTTCAAATTTCAAAGTAAAGGCAGATATATGTAATTAATGGAGGAACATCTCAAGCCATACTCTCAATTGTTACAAGTAGACACGATCATGGTCCTAAATATGAAGACCTCACTCTTGTAATAAAGGCTTTTGATACAAAGGAGCTAGATAAGGTTCATGTGATAACCAAGATTGTTCCCTACAACTTGTGTTTATTTTTCATATTTTTCATCATGCCATAAAAGGATTGAATGAAATTAATATAGGAGTAGGCTTGAGGAAGATTGCAATGATGGTTGTTCTGAATGGGATTAGGATCACTAATGATCCCTTCAGTGCCATTTTTCTCTCTTCCTTTTTTTTACCTATAAATTCTATCTTTGAGGTCTTATTTTGGATCCCTCAATTGGAGATAGTGGAGATTTGCAAAAATCACTTTGTAACACTCTCTTGAAGCAATATAAGATAATTTTTAGATTCTAGTTGAAAGCTAAGTGTGCTTTATTAAAGTTTGATGCACATAATGCATGTTTCTATTCATCATCTGTATGTTCTTCATATACCTTGCTTCAATTCTATGTCTCTTACAGGTTGTATGAAGTGTTAGCTAGTGATGTTACTCTTGAAGTGTCATATGTCCTTAGTGTTTAAAATAGACCCACCTCTTTCTATCATTCAAATTGTAGGTCTCTTTTCAAATTTCATAAAAAATACTAATGTTTTCAACTTGTCCTAGAGTCTAACCAGTTCTTGTCTTGATTGAATTCATTAGTAGTCATAGAAGTGTCTAAGTTGAAAGTGGATTATTGAACATTTGGTGCATCATCACATTTAGTATAGATTTCCATTCATGTATTTCTCTCCATTTTCATCCCAATAACATAGGTTTAGTAAAAGGAACTATATTTTTACATTTGAAGATATAGCCTCACAAAAATTCCCAAAGGTTTGACCCAAGTTTAGGTAACCCATAGGTTATGATCATTCCCATGTTGGACTAGATTTGAGAGTAAAAATTGAACATTTCTACTTTCATTTAGGGTGCAATATATGTCCATAATAATTTTTGGCATGCTCAGTGAGACCAGCTGAAGAAGAAGCTAAAGAATTTGTGATATATTTGGCTAAAAAGTGTAGCAAACAATCAACGAGAGTACTTGGTGACTCCAAAAATCTTTGGTCTATAAAATACAACCCCTTATTTACATGCCAAGAAGAACAAGATCATATACAAGGGGTATTGACTTCCATTTTAGTGATCTTACATCACCCTCAAGGATAAGGAGAGTAAGATCATCCTTATCCCTTGTCAAAAAGTGTAGTGTAAGATACTCATCCCATAGAGCACAGTCTACACCACCATTTAGAAGGTTCTATTCTAGGCGAGGCTTATTTCCCATTCCATTCACAATATTGCTCAAGAATTAGGCTTTTGTACCCTTTAATGGGGGGAGACCTCTTAGCCTTTAAAAATATGATGACATCCCTACTTCCTCTTTTAAGAGCACATTACTGACATTACAAACCTTTGTGTAGTACATCAAATTACACAAAAGAATGTAGCCATGAGACTGCTAGCCACATATTTGAAAGGAAAAGCCTTGCAATAGTATATAGGTTTAATTCCTACCTCAATAAATACTTGGGATGAGTTTGGTGAGTGCCTATGTAAACATTTTGAGGATAGAAGTGACCATGTTTCACTTGTGGAACAACTTACCTCAATTAAAAGGGCACCCCAAGAATCCATGGTTGATTTTAACTATAGAATCCAAAAGACTTGGGATAGGATCTCTATCATCATTAATCCCACACCTAATTATGCTTTCTTTTACTATTTGAGAACATTAAATTCATACATTGTAGTGACGATCCAATCTATGGGTGGGATAACTCTGCTTAGGGCTTATAAGATAGCTATAAGAGTAAAAAATTATTTGATACAAGTAGGGAAACTCATGACAAGACCTTTCATGCCACTTTTTCCTAAAATTCAGCCAACCCCACCTACCATTGCTCCACTACCCAGTCCAAGCAACCAATCCTAACTTGATTATGGCTAAGTGGATAAAATTTCAAGGATTTAAATAAATAAAAACAAAATCATATAGGCCATATTCATACTAAGGTCCCTTCTAGACACAATACCCTTTTCAATCTTACAATAGAAAAAATTATCTATCAAACTAACAAGCCCAAGGCCAACTTACTCAAGGTATATCTTATAATAGCTACAACCCTACAACCACAAGTAGCTTGAGAGCCTTGGTCCCTACACAAAACAATCTTACACAAGAGGGTCAATGGAAATCAAGGGAACAATCTAATGATATGGTAATGGTTACAAGTGGGGAGATATATCAGGACCATGGTTGGCAACATACTCCTTCATTCTCAGGCCATAACACCATGCCTCCACCACTACAAGGCCCTCTAATAAATCAAGGTAATATGCTTACCATGACATCATCAAAAGCTCAAATTCAACAACAAAGAAGCATGGGTAATGTATAGTTGATACCACGTGCATAAACTTTCAATAAGGGGAGCATATTTTCAAACATGTAGAAGTAAACATGGGATAGGCTATACAAAGGCTAGATGGACTAGTTACAACCCATACAAGGGCTAAAAGGAGAATGCTAGATAATAATTTGGGGTAGCTTATGACTTATTCACCACCTCCAAAAACTAGTTAGTAGCCAAACAATTCAAATGAAACTAATAAAACTCCTATAACTCAACAAGTACCCCAACATCAGAGACATCAACAAAAGTCTCCTTTTGTTCCTTATGTCACTCAAGTGCCAAGTGATCATTATACCTACAAGGTGCAGTCCAAAGGTACTAGTTTTCCTTTCAATATTGTGGATCATATGAAAAAGGATAATTCCACTATGTCTATGTATGATACTCTATCCATTCCAAGACAAAGAGAGATTATTTAACAAGAACTCTCCAAGCCTTCTCATATGGATGAGACAGCTAAAAAAGTGATCACTATTTTTATAAATAATAGTCAACCTAGTCATAGTTAGGTTTCTAATCAAGTTCCTAATCAAATTCAAGTTTATAATATTATTCATCCCCCTAAGGTTATCAATCCCCCTCCATTCTATTTATCAGCCATCATAAGAGATTGCATAATTCACAATTGTATGATAGATTCAGTTGATTTAACCTCAGTTATGCCTAAAGCCATAGTAGATAAACATGGGATATATGTACCTAATGAACAAGGTGTTCTCTAATTGGATGGTTCCCCCACTAAAATGGTAGGCATAATGAAAGATCTTAAGATCACATTGGCAGCTTGCCCAAATTCTGTCATCACTCAAGATGTAATGGTTATAGACCTGCCCTCATATTTTGCCCTATGCCTATCTAGGGGCTTTACTACAAAGATTAAGGGATATTTGTCCTCTGACTAGTCATACATGGTTTTCAGGACTAGATATGGAACTAAGGTCACTATTAGGTCTGATCATATCTATAGGTTCCATCTAGAGCCTTATATGCCTAACATTGCACATGTCAATTGCACCATATTTGAGGAGGATGAAAATGTTAGTAAGCATGAATCTCATGATCATCTTGAAGGCATTTTATACTTATATCTCGATGAATGGGTAGATGAAAACCATGGATTTGATCCATTTATAAATATTGAAGAAGCTAAATTAAGGGTGTATTGTATGCATGATGAGGGTGCTATTATACGTTGCTTAACTAACACCACTAAATAAGAATATGGTCTATGGACCTTCTTATTTGATGGCTCAAGGTCAAAAAATGGTAGTGGAGCTAGGGTCATGTTGGTTTCACCATCAGGTCATAAGTAATATTTAGTTGTAAGATTCTAATTCAATTGCACTTCAAACATAGTTGAATATGAAGCTCTTTTACATGGTTTGAAAGAGGCAAGAAGAAGAGTTGTTAATCTTTTTCAAGTCAAAGGTGATAATGAGCTTATTGTGTAATAAGTGAGAGTCATAGCTATAGTCAAGAACCATCATTTGAAAGCCTACAAGCATCATGTGTGGGATCTCATAGAAGACTTCTTGGAATTTAATATATGATCCATACCAAAAGAGTCAAATCAACATGTAGATAGGATTTCAACCATTGGAGCTCAGTATGAGGTTGTAGATGGAGTTAAAGTCAACCAGGGCCAAGGCAAGGTCAAGGTCATATGCAGGCTAGTTGTACTTGATATTGAGATAAGTTGGTAGGTGTTTGACAATGATGACCAAATTATATTTTTTTTGATGTAGGAAGCATAACTTTGCCATTAAAATCAAAATAAGTTCCAACACCAGTATGATGATCAAATAGTAAAATTGAGATCTAACAAGCTACCTAAGGGGATTATGATATTATAATCATTTTTAATGAAGATGACCATGTGAGAAAAGGTAAGGCATGTATCTCAACCAAAGAGGAACATTATGAAAGGATAGAGATCTTCAAGGGCAAATTTTTGATGTTAGGAGAGATTAATACAATAGAAGAGAGACCTGCATTTGTTTCTCTATGCCAAGATTTTTCTAATGTATTTACATGGGAATATAAGTATTTGACCCCAATTTCACACCATACACCATTGAACTAAAAAATAATGCAAGACCAATTAGACAGAAGCAAAGGCCTGCCAATCCAAAAGTAAAAGAGTTGATGAGAAGAGATTTATTTGAGCTGATTGAGTCAAAGATAATATTCTCCATCAAACATTCCTCATGGGTGGAAAACCTTGTGTCAGTAAGGAAGAAGAATAGAGAAATACATTTATGTGTTGATTTTAGGGACCTCAATAAGGTGTCTCTAAAAGACCATTACCTACTACCTTCAATGGATCAAATTATTCAAAATGTGGTAGGTTCTCAGATATTCTTATTGCTTGATGGATATTCTAGCTATAATCAGATCATGGTCAAAGAAGAAGATAGGCATAAGACTCCTTCACCACAAAATGGGGCACTTATGCATATATGAAAATGCCCTTTGGACTATCCAATGCTGGATCAACTTTCGAGAGGGTAATGGATGTTGCCTTTGAAGGTTTGGTCAATGACATGGTGCTCATCTACCTAGATGACATCACTATTTTCTCAAAATACCCAACTAATCACATCGCTCACTGGAGGTTAATATTTGAAATATATAGAGGTCAGTGTGTCATTGAATCCAAAAAAATGCATATTTGGTGTTCATGAGGGCATATTATTAGGCCATGTAGTGTCCAAGGATGGTTTTTCCATAGACCCTAAAAGAGTTGAGTCCATATTATCTCTATCCTTGCCCAAGCATAAGAAAGGTCTATATAGTTTTATAAGAAGATTTATTCCAGGCTTTATGGAGATGGTCAAGCCTCTTACTCACATGGTAAGAAAGTGCAAAGAGTTTACATGGAATAAATAAGGTAAGAGGATTTTTGAGGCCATCAAGGAGGCCAAATATCATTCCCATACACTTATTAATCTTGATTTTAACAAGGAATTCTACTTGTATGCTTTCTCTACACTATATGAAATCTCTGCCATGTTGATGCAACAAAATGAGCAAGGTCTGGAATAGCCTATTGCTTTCTTCAGTCAAGACTTAGAGGGGTATGATGAGAGGTATAAATTTGTAGAGAATAATGTGATTGAATTAGTGAGAGGTTTGAATAAATTTAGACATGGTATTTAATATTAAGATCATACTCATGGCGGTACACCCAAGTGTTAAAGATTTTATACTCAACAAAGACCTCAATGAGAAAAGGGATAGATGTGTGATAAAATGCATAGAGTATGACCCTGAGGCTAGAGTTACAAAGCTTGTGATGGGTAGAGGGTTGTGTGAGCACCTTATAATAGAATAAAAATAAGATAAAGATCAAGTGTTGTCAGTCCATGACAACCAACAAACAACTACATACAACACACCTTTCAGTTGGACACATGACATAATCATATTTTTTGAGTTAGGCCAATGTCCTATGGGGCTAGATAGATCTAAAAGAATGCAATTAAAGTTGAAAAGTATACTTTATGTCCTAATAGATCGTGTGTTTTTCAAGAGAGACATAGGAGGCATGCTTTTGAGGTGTGTGGAATCATGCCAAATAGACAAGTTACTTGAACAATTCCATGATGGTCTAACTAGTGGGAACTTTGCTACCAAAACCATAGCCTCATTAATAATTTAAAATTGGTACTTTTGGACCACAATGTTTATAGATGCTCACTCTTAGGTAAGGAAATGCCCAAAATGTGCAATGTTTGCTCACAAGAAGAAGCTAGTTGCCCTTCCCTTATAACCCATACAAGTAGAGTAACCCTTTATGAAATAGGGCTTATATTTTATATAAATGACACACCCTCCTTTAAGTAAAGGGAATAAATGGATAATTATAGATACATACTACTTTACAAGGTGAGTCAAAGCAGTTCGAGGCTAATGAAGTTTCTATTTTGGACTTCTATGATAGCCTTGTAACCCGATTTGGTGTGCCATTTAACATCATTTATGATAATGCATTGGTCTTTAGCAGTAGCAAGGTATGTGAGTGGGATATTTCACATGGAATTTATCTCAAGGCATCTTCTAACTATTACCCACATGACAATGGACTAGCATAGTCCACCAATAAGAACCTGTTAAGGATTATCAAAAGAACTATGGAGGATAGTCAGAGGGAGTGACATACTAGACTAAGAACTATCCTATGGTTGAATAGAGTGACACCTAAGATATATACTAGACACTCCCCATACCTCCTTGTTTATGGGAGAGAGGATAAACTCCCTATATCTCTTAAACTTCCTACATTAAAGCTTGCACATCAACTTGAGCTTCTAGAGGATGTTATGCAGGTAAGGTTAAATGAGCTAAGACAACTAGAGTATAAAAGGGACATATATATGTACATCATGTAGTCCAATCAACACCAATTCAAGAGGTCATTTGATAAGAGATATTCCTCAAATAAATTTTATCAAGGTGATATAATACTCAAATGGGATGAAGACTGTGCAAAACCCATAAAACACTCTAAGTTTGATAGTCTTTGTAGTGGACCTTATGTTATCACATGTTGCAAGGAGAACAATGCTTTTGAGCTTGGTAGGTTTAATGGAGATAACCTACCTATCCCTGTCAATGGGAGGTATCTCTAATTTTATTACTAGTATTGTATTATGATCTTTA
Organism: Torreya grandis; assembly: GCA_037957365.1. Lineage (NCBI taxonomy): Eukaryota > Viridiplantae > Streptophyta > Pinopsida > Cupressales > Taxaceae > Torreya > Torreya grandis. The sequence continues at coordinate 493,158 of JARHVA010001417.1, read as the reverse complement.
TACATAGGTAGATATGTTTATCTTTTTTCCATGTGCCCTTACACTTTGTTCTATTTGTTATTTTTCTACTCTTTCAAGTAGTTGTTCATCTTTTTGTTGCTTTTGTTGTTCATGTGTGTTTCATTACTTTGAGATGTTTCAAGGATATAGGCATAGTATTTCTATAAATAATGCTTCATTTGTCTAAGTCATTATGAATGAGCTTGATCAAATTCTAGGCTCTATGACCAGTAGGCTGGTCAAGCCCACTGAGTTGCTAGAAATGTTGGCCATATTTGGCCCACATAAAGAACTTGCCTGGAAATGGTTCAAGTAGGTGGAACAAGTTATGGATGGAATGAGTGGTCCAAAGATCACCCATAGATTTCAAAGCTTTTGAAACACTTTAAGCTTACTTGAAGTGTATTTTATCACTTTCTAAGGGACAGGTCTGCAGAGTTAGGGAAAGGGTCTGAGCAGGTTCTCATGATGATCAAAGTAGTTCTAAGTCATGGAACAAGTCTACACAAGCTTTAGGTTTTCATAGTTCATTCAAGCCTTCAAGGATCTAACAATAGGGTAAGTTGAATAAGTCTAGAAGAGCCTACTAGCTAAAAACTAAGTGTAAAATATTTATTTTTCTAAGTCCTTGGAAAATTCTTTCGGGCTTTTATTTTGGATAGGTGTAAATTATTTCAAGGAGAAAATGTTTCAAGCTTTTTTTACTAAGTGTTGGGATTTATTTCAGAGATTTTGTTAAAAAAAAAGATCCTAAAGACCCAATCTATTTTGGACATTTTGTCAAAAAAAATCTAAGTGAAAATTCTTTTCAGGAAAATTGTCTCATGATAATTTGCCTAAAGACCTATTTCTCTTGGACATTTTGTTTGTAACAAATGTCATGAAGGTAAAGATATCATAGACTTATCTCTTTTGGGAAAAAATTCTACAACAATTTTGTTGAAGACCTAATTGTTTCAGGAAAATTATCTGGATCAAAAGACTAAGTTAAAGTCCTAAAGGAAATTTATCTCGAACATTTTATCCACAACATAAGTCCCGAAGACCTTATTTCTTTTGGGGAAAGTGTCCCAAACAAAAGGCCCAAGGAAATGTCTTAGTAAAAAGCCCATAATAATATTCCTGATGTAAAAGATTTGATATAATTATTTTGGGGAAGTTATTTAATCCAAGCCTTTAAAGTTGATCTAGAAAGTATGACGTTTGTATAAGTGTCAAAATAAAGCTTAGTAATTAGCTATTTGAGTTCAAAGTGTGACAGGATTATAAACATCAGTGACAGTTTCATGGACATCATTTGATAGTCACACGAATGTCAAATTCAAGCCATGACAAATAATGGTTAAATTTTAAATATCTTAGTGATGGTCATATGAACATAAAATATGTTCATATGGACATCAAATACAGGGACATAAATGTCAATTTTAAACCCTATGGAGTAGTTGTTTGGATTTAAAAAAGCAAAATCAATGATTGACATTCGATAGTACAAAATATTCAATGGTGAGCAGCCACTAACAAGGTTAATGGGATTAGGCAAATCAATGGCTCACATTTAATCATAGATTCAGATCTAACGACATTTAATCAAGTCAAAAGGTTAAGGATCTTAGAGGCCACCTCATGTCATAAGTGTGGGAACAAATAGACTGATAGTGGATTCTAAGTGTAAATGTGGGGCTTCTAAGTGGCACTAGCTTGGTTAGAGTTGACAGGTTAAGGATAGATCCAAGGGATCATATTAACTTATGCCATGGAGATTGGATGGTGTGGGCAAAGGTCAATAAGTCAATGATCTGAGTCATAGTTGATAGCCAATTAAACAAAGGTGAGCCCAAGACTTTTGATAGAAGTCAACTAAGCCATTTATGATCTAGGCAAGGTAAGTATGAATGGAACTAAGCTCAAGCACAATCCAAGATGGATCAAGAGTAGATATTTTGGGATCAAATGGTGCCATTAAGACTTTATAGGATAGCATAGGTATTTTTAGACCTGATATAGATCAGGGTGGGCTACTAGATATTCATATGATATAGATATGTCTAGATGGATGTATCAACTATAAGAAACTAATATTTTAAATTGGTTTTCAATTTATAGTAGGCCCAAGTTCACATTTTAAATTAGAGGTAGATATATGTCATTAATAAAGGAACATCCTAAGCCATAATCTCACCTACTAAAAGATGACATGAGCATGGTCCTAAATATGAGGACCTTGCCTCTATAATAAGGAATTTGATATGAAGGAGCTCAAGAAGGTTCATGTGGTAGCTAAGATTGTTCCCTACAACTTGTCTTTATTTTTCATATTTTCCGTCACACCAAAAAATGATTGAATGACATTAGTGCAAAATTAGGCTCGAGGAGGATTATAATGATGGTTGTTCTGAATGGGATTGGGATCATTAATGATCCCTTCAACACCATTTTTCTCTCTTCCCTTTTTCTTCCTATAAATGCTGGATTTGAGCTTTTGTTTTGGATCCGTCGATTGGAGATAGTGAAGCTCTACTAAAATCACTTTATAACACTCTCTTGAAGCAATATAAGACAATTTTCATATTCTAGTTGAAAGCTAAGTGTGCTTTATTAAATTTTGATGTGCAAATTATATGTTTATATTCATCATATATATGTTCTTCATGTACGTTACTTCAATTCTATTGATTTCTTGCAGGTTGTATGAAGTGTTATCTAGTGACATTCTTATTAAAGTGACATAAGTCCATAGTGTCTAAAATAGACGTACCTCTTTCTATCCTTCAAATCATAGGTTTCTTTTCAACCTTCATACAAAATACTCATGCTTGCAACCTTGTCAAAGAATCTGACCAATTCTTGTCTTGATTAAATTCATTAGTAGTCAGAGAAGTGTCTAAGATGAAAGTGGATTATTGAACATTTGGTGTATAACCACATTTAGTATAGATTTCCATGCATGTATTTCTCTCCCTTTTAATCCCAATAGCATAGGTTTATTAAAATGGACTATATTGTTACATCTGAGGAGCTAGCCTCATTAAAAATCTTAGAGGGTTGACCCAAGTTTAGGTAACCCACAATGTAGGGTCATTCCCATGTTGAATTGGATTTGAGAGTAGAACTTGAACATTTATAATTTCATCTAAGGTACAATCTATGTCCATAATAGGTCCATTTACTTTTTTATATACCAATCTACCTTCATGAGTTGATCTTAGTATCACAATTATTTTCTTACATAGCTTTGTGTCTATAACGAACATGTTTTCTTTATATATTGATGGTCACTAGTCACTTAGTGTCTTCTCATGTCCTTAGTATGCCTCCTATCCCCTAAAGTCTTCACATAAGATGCATAAGTTATGGTTTTTACACTCCCTTTTTCACTCCCTATAATCCTCATCTTTCCTCTTGAGAAATATTGCTTTGTTCACTGATCACTCTCTTAGGGACTCCATTTGTGAGTTGCGTTATAAGACCATGAATATAACATGGCCTTCTTCACTTTCCTATTACCAACATCCCTTTTTACCAGATTTTTACATTAATTTAAACTCATTGGTGTTCCCTTTGTGATTTTTAGTATAAGACCACGAATATGACTTGACCTTCCTCATAAATTTTTCTAATAATCAAAGTCACAACAAAACTATATCTGTCAAATATGAGTTCAGATGTGATTGATCATGAAGCTACATGTCATTGATAAGCTTCCCAACTTGATTTAGTATGTTTTATGATTATTTCATTACTCTTTCACTTTTATCTTTCTATTTTCCAATTGTATTTAAGAATCCAACAATTTCTTGAATTTTTAATACTTCTGAGCTTGAATTAGTGTGACAAATTTAAGAGCAATTTTGCCAATTTTGTTTCTCCTTTATACTTTCCAACGTGATTTAGTATTATTTTTCAACTTAATTAAGTTATTTTTACACCATTTGTTATTTTAAGTGATTTCCACTTTATTACATCATTTTCATACTTTCCAACATGAGTTAGTGTGATTTTACTCATTTTAATTTGATGCCAATCTTTTTCTTGGTTTAAAAGTAAACTTTTTTGCCCTCCTATTTACCACCCTTTGGTCTCTTATACTTACTCATTTTCTTGTTATTACACATTTTCCAATGTGAAATAGTGTTTAGTACATTTGTTTTTAATTAATTATACTTAGCCAAGACTTTTTTCCTATTTCTTTTTAACCATGTACGTGTCCTACATAATGCTAGAAAATAAATCACAACTCATATACTTCCTATAACATATAATACAAAAGATAAATACATGTGCTATAAAGTAATATATTGAAGCATCCACAACCAAAACCATAATACAAACACATAAGATCAACATCTAACTACCAAAATGAGATATCTATATATATCATGTGTTTTTGATACAAAGTAAAATAGTATACATCATCCTAGCTCTATGATTGGGATCTATCCTATCTATATCGTGGCCTAGACATGCTACTCATAAATGCCTTGAATAGTTCCCTCTAAATAATATTCTATAAAGAGGCTAGCTGAGATCTTAGACCTATCACCTGTCCCTATAGGTTAGCCACTTGGGCTTGTACTTCACTAGGTCATGGCATCTATATGTGTAGCTCTTTCTTGAGCCAAGGCTTGCCATGATTGTGCCTCTCTCACTCCTACACCTTTTGGTGGATTTGGATCCTCCCTGGACACCTATACTCACCTTATAGTCTCTACTTCTAGTTTGAACTAGCTCCCTAAGGTAAACACTATCAAAGGATCATCCAATGTTAAAGGGTCATATAGTGTCAACACCTAGTCAAAATTCTCATGGAGTGCTCCCATAATTTAGGATCCCCATCTGGTCTCCTATGTAAGATCTACAAAATTTAAACAAGATAGATATTAAATCACAAATATATCTATAATCTATCTCAAATAACTTAAGCAAATCTAAAATCATCATTATTACCTATCTATGTGTCATATACTATTGTCTCCCCATCTGCACAATCATCGAGCATGGTATCTCCATCAGTGCATCATCTAAGTACCTCATATATAAGTTTCTACCCAAATGTAAATCTTAGGGTCACCACTCATGCCTATCTTAGGATACACCTGAGTGGTACCTTTATCACCTAACTCTATCTTAGTCTACCTGATGCGTCATCTGGGATGACCACCCTTTCTCTTCTCTCCCACTATTGATGTTTCCATTGATGGTGAGGCCAAGGTGCTCTCTGATCCTCCTACTATGGTGATATATATGATATCTTTAGCATTACTACATCTACATCCATATCCTCTCTATCTATTGTCTATCATGCTCGACCTATCCATGATCTCTCACACCATGGTCTGATCACTAGCCTAACAACTGGTGGTCCTGATCCTCCTGTCCCCCTTAGCTCTCTTACAAGCCTAGCCCAAAATGTGGGCACCACTATCAGAGCTAATGGATGAGGGAGTCCCATATATCCTGATATATGCACCACTAGATATGGCTTTATCTATCATGTATAATGGCTTGTAATATGTGCCCATGCCAATGCTGGTACCACTATCTCCCAACTTAGCTATATTGTAACAATTCCCATATGAATACCACATGATATATCCTAATTTGACCATTTATAGTGATAGCATATGGGGCATGACTCACACTACCTGATCCTATCACCATCTCTATACTCAAGGCAACTGATCATTGACCACATGGGGTAACCCAACTAGTCAATACATCAAAAACCTCTCATATATCCAATAATTTAGTAAAATAATAAACTCTATGGTCTTCTACCCTCTAGACAACATCTCATAAATGTCATGCATAATCTAGACCCAGATGATAAAACTAGAATCATAGAGTGTCACCTATTCCAAAATGGACTGGCATAAGCTATCACATACAACAGTACCTTATCACTAACTTGTGTAACAAAACCCGTACTTTCATAAGTCTTATATCAACCTTATGGATATCCAAAATTTGAGATGTATACATGTCAAAGAGGCTAACTCTCAACCCAAAATATATCCTATCTGAGCCCATTGCCCATATGGTTAAGGCTCATCTCTCGTCTTGTCCATCTAGTACTCCCATAAGCATTGGCATATCTCCTATCAAGATTCCAAAAAATCACCTAAAAGTACTTTAATATGATACTCACTTGAATGGTATCCCCATCCACCTCCCATCTGAATGTGTTAGTCAATTCTTCCTAGGATCCTAAGAATATGACTATTAGATAAACACTCAATGGGACTTAACACATATCCATAATCCCTCCTAGACCTAGTGTAACCAACCTAGATCGGTCCTTGATTGTCAATTACTACACAAGGTTTGGGAACCATGTTGCGTCTACCAATCTCCAAAATCTTGGATGCCCCTGCAACCATAAAATAGCAAAAGATGTATTAAATATCCATGTCACTTATAATCAAAATACATTCTTTTCAAACTTTAACAAAAATAAGCCTTATTTGCTTTAATTTATCCATTTTTGATCAATTTGACCTATTTTTATCCCTCTTGGCCATTTTAGTGCTCAATCAGGCATTCTAGGCATTTTTATCACTCTTTCAACCTCTTTTATGTATTGTCATATTATTTTGGTCCCTTAGTCAAACACTAGGTTGACCAAATAATCCTTATTTTGATTAGGTTGACTTCACAAACTAAGTCGACCATGTACTTCCCCCTCTTAGTACTAAGTCATCTTAGTGGATTACTCTACTAAGTTGACAATGAGGTAGTAGGTCAGCATCATACAAAACAAACTAAGTCAGCACACATCTACTAAGTCAGTAGTGTGGATTTCACATTTTAAACCTACTAGGTCAACCTAGTTGGTTCTGCCTACTGACCCCTTTTCCTTGCTTGTAATAAATGCCTTTGATAGTTATTACTCTAATTCCTTTCAACCCATTTCCCCTTTTGGTCTCTTGTACACCTAAAAAATTTATCGAGTTCATTTTGGTTTCTAGAATTACTTTAAATTTCAAATTTATACAAAAACACTTAATGTCAATAAAATATTTAAAAACAAATTTTAAATTCTTAATTACCTACTTGTGCTGTACCCATTGCAGTTGTTGGGCATCCCTCTCATATCATCTATCATCTCCTCACCATCTTATCTCTATTACCTTTTATTTGGTCTCTCAGAGCTCTATTTTTCTCTCAAAACAAGTCAAACAATAAACAAATGACTTCCCTTTCACCCTATTTAAACTTACTTTTCACAATTCCTTACTTTTCAACTATTTACCATTAGATTCCTTGTTTTGCCCATATCTTTGTTTTTACTAACCCATTTTTTGAACCATAAAATGTTATGGAATTATAACATCGTAGAGAATATTTTCCACTATTATATGACTATATTCCAAATATTATGATTTTTAGCTATTTTTTGCACTAGTCTTTACAGGTTTGCCTAATGTTCTTCACATTTGGATGCCTTCACTTCTCTTAAAATATAATTCTTTATCTATAAAACTAAGGTAAGTAAAGGTACATGCTTTTCAATTTTATCCTTTCATTTATATTATGTTTTCCTTACTACATTTTACTTAGCATCAACATTATGTGTTATCATGTTCTATTCTTGAAGCATCATCCCATGTTGCACTCACATGACATGTGATGAGATTCGAGTGGGGCATATATATACATATAATATTTTAAAATTTTATCACTTACTGAGGCTTTTTATATTGCAAGAACTCATTGAGTCTCAATCTCTTTGCATTCATGCTTTAAGGGGTGCACGGAGAAAGGGGTGGGAAGACTATTAGTGCTTCACATGATTTTTTGTGCCTTTTTCCACTTGTTATCTACACAATTGTATCCTAAAAACCATATCCCTAAGCTTTTTCTTCTCTATTTCACACTCTTCGGTCATTTCCTACCTTTTATCTCTATTTTACTAGCCTCAAGCCCCTTTTGATTGTTTTCTATACTAGGTCGATTGGGTTAACCCTGTACTATTTTGGGTAAAATTCATTTAGGGTCTAGGTTGGATCTTGGATGACCTAGCCTATGACCTAGTGAATTTTTATCCATAACTGGACTAGGTTGATGCTAAATCTGCCTATATATACAAGATAATTTCACCATTATGAAGAAAAGAGAATAAGTAAGAGATATTGTGCATCTGCTTATCCACCATTCTATTTGAGGAACAAGCTTAGGGTTTCATACTTTATTTGGAGATATGAATCTTGTCTTGTGGAGAAGTCTTTTTGATGTATTGATAGGCTATGTATCCAAGAGCTAATTTATCCTTGTCATCCTTACATACCACAACAAACTCTTGCGAAGCACCTTGACCAAGGGAGAGATTGAGGCTCGATGGGTTCATCTTCAGAGGTAGGTATTCCTAAATTTATTTCTCCTTTATAAGAGTAGATAGATATGCATTTATACTTCTCTTCCATGCATTAGGATTTTGTATACATTGACATGAGTATATGTTTCTTATGCATGTTTACTTTTATTATTTCTAACCCCTTTTTGCCACAAGCTTTGGTGAGCACTAGATTGGACTTTACTTTACTTTTTATTAGTGTAGTAAATATAAAACATAAGACCTAGCTAGGGTTATTGTGTGATTGTGCTTGACTAGAGGCTTTATAACCCTCCCCAATATTTTGTATTGTGATAAGAGATCCCATAATTGGGTCTAGTGGATCCCCATATTGGTCATGTTCCTGATTATCTAATGTATCCCCAATTAGAAGTGTAAGTATGATCTATCTTATCTATGTTAGAATTGATTTATAAACATGATGTATTTCTGATTGCATACACTTCCCACTTCATCACAAGATGGAAGAAAGTCTTATACTCATCTATTATCACACTGAAGATGGACCAAAGAGAGTTATGTGATCTTTGCACTCCCTTAACAAGGAAGTAAGGGAGAATGTTCAAAATTTACCTTATCAATCCTATAAAGAATCACTTGAAATCAATTTAAGAATTGAACAAGTGGCTATTGATAGTTGTTAAATAACATATGGGACTAATTATAAGATAATTGTCCTAAATCAAAACAATGGGGGTTATGAAAACTCTAACCATAGTAACCCTAACAACTAAGGTCTAAGGTTCTAAAAAGGAACTAAATTCCACTATGGATGGTGTGATAGACCAAAACAAGATTCAAAACATTTCCAATAATAACCTTCCTCAACCCATGAATAATAATAAAAATAAAAAACAAAATTACATGAATGAGGAACTAGAATCCTCAACCCAAAGTTCATGTGGTTGATTTTAACCATCCTCTACCCCATATCACACAATTTTAGAATCCACCTCCAAACCAATTCCAACATGTTGACCATTATTCATAATATTAAATGCAATAGTTTCACCAAGGAAATACCTCACAATGGTTCAGTCAACAAAACTAAAATAAAAGGTCTAGGTATTACGATTCTAATGTCTATTGCATTTTACATAGAGTCATTATACACTATACTCATGGCTACATGGAATATACCAAGTTCACCCAAATAATCCTTAAGAACCAACAAAAAATATTTTTAGACATGTTTTTATGGAATGCTAATGTAAACCCTCAAGCCTTAGCAATTGGTCTTGTGGTAACAAAATTTGTCAACTTGGGCATATATGAAAATCCCTTTATATACCATTAGTGTTATACTATCTTAGAATTTCCATAGGTAACCAAATCAACCAACCTCCATTGGGTGGTACTTATGACAATGAGGCCTCTATCACTGTCACAATCAACCTTGATGTGGCTCCCCAATTAGGACCACAAGGGAAAACTCCCATGATCGGAGTTTTAGAACTAGAAACTAAAGAATATATGGATATCATTACTTGCACAAGATAATATAAACCTACAACCCCTTCCATGACAAATGTCTTAGAGACTAACACCAACCTCAAAATCATGGGAAAATATAACTTAATTTTTAACCTCTCAAAGACATTTTCCCATATCTTTTTCCTAGACTTGCTCAAAAACTCTCTTGTCCATCATTTAGCATTGATTGATGCCTTATAATTGATCCACCTATCTAGTGTCATGCCTATAACCTAGGATTAGATCAATCACATGTTCTAACCTATACAAAACTTGAGAGATGTTTGTTATATTTTTGACCTTATGATCCTACTCGTAGACACTAAAATGGATAGAATAGGATATCCATACTTACATCTACAAGTATGGATCTATAAAAACTATGTAAATAGAGCTATGGTTGATGATGGGTGGTTATCAACATACTCCCCTTTTTATTTCTCTATAAACGTGGTTATGTAAAACCCAATTGATTTACTAGTAGGAAAACTTTTTTAGGTTCTGATAGCTTCAAGTCTACCTTAATAGGAGCCATTATGTTTCCAGTTAATTTGGTTCTTAAGACCATGCTAACATAATTTTATGTAATTGTTTAAGATATGAACCAAAAAATGATCTTGGGTAGACTTTGGATTTACAAGATGAAGGTAATCCCTTCTACTTTATTGTGTAAAATTACGTTCCTCCATTTGGGGAAGTATTTGTTGCTCAATAGAACCCTAAGCCCTTTGATTTTATTCAAGTAACCATGACCAAACAACTAGGGATACATGTTTACTATCAATTTCTCACTAATGTTTTGGTAAAACCCTACATTTTTTATGTTAAAGAT